>JAWWTY010000016.1:1868392-1958535 GCA_035222235.1 Margarornis squamiger
CCACCCCCTGCCATGGGCAGGGACACCTTCCACCAGCCCAGGTTGCTCCAACCTGCCCTTGGACACTTCCCAGGGATCCAGGGGCAGCCACAGCTTCTCTGCCCAACCTGTGCCAGGGCCTGCCCACCCTCCCAGCCAGAAATTCCTTCCTAACATCTAATCCAAACCTGCCCCCTGTCAGTTTAAAACCATTGGAATGTTATAAAAGAGACCACTAAGCATTACAAATTTACCAAGTAACTTTCCAGGAGACAAAATTTAACCTCAATCTGTGTCTTTTAAAAATTTAAGAACACAACCCCCCCCAGCAAAACAGACAGAAAAGAACATATTCCCTGCAAAGTCACGTAATCAAACAAGTGTGGGTTTGCTGCAGTCCTTCCCTCATTCTTTCTGGTATTTATCTGCCAACATTTCTTGGGCTTTTATTTAACTCTCTGATGTAAGTTCAGATTTCTTTATTTCCTACAGAGTTACTATGAAGCACTCTTAGCAGAGCCAAGAGGATTAGTGGAAAGGAACATCAGCAGTGCCCACAGCCTCAAGAAATAACCCCATTAAGATGTCACTCTCGAGTGTAATTACACCCAGTTCCCAAGATCACATGCTTACCCAGGTTATTGTGTGCTGGAGACATGGGGTTTGGTGATAAGTTTGGAGAACCTGAAAATCAAGACAGGCTAATTATTGGTGTGGCACCTGCACAAGGGAAAGCACTCACACAGCATCCCCAGCACTGCCCAGGCTTGTTGGAGGGACAACTCACTGCTCACTCAAGTCTCCTTTCTGACACCAGCAGCTCCTCTGATGTTTGTTACCCCTTCCAGGAGCTTCCAAATGGATTGCTTATATCAACTTGCTACATCTTCACTGAAGCCTAAGCCCTTCATTTTGCAAAGTGAGAAGGCGGGTTTGCCTTCACCTGCAGCCAGGAATATTCCAGGTATCATCAGGGCAGCTCCAGGCAAACTCAGTTAGCTGGACAGGGAAGAGCCTGGGTCTGCACTGCCAGGCACAAAATACACTCAGAAAAGCTGGAAACACAACACTTCATATCCACAAATCTTACTGGGTTTGGGAAAATGGAGTATTGGAGCAGGCTGTACAGATCTGACCAAAAAGCTGCCAGAGTTGTATCCTCAACCATTTAAATTTGGTCCATTCTAAACAGGGTTACTTGTTTTCTTGGCAATGAGAAAGAACCCACACACTGAAAGGATAAACTCATTTAAACCAAATCTGCTTGAAGTCATTTGAAATACAGGTAAACTGGACATTCAAGTTCAGATTTCTTTATAATTTAAATTTATCTTATTTATTTCTGTATTATCTGAACAGAGGGTCAGAAAAATGCCTCTGCAAAATGTTCCTGTCCAAGGACACAAACACAAACTGTCACCCTTGGATGAGTCTCTGCTGTTTCAGGCTCCTCATTAGTAGACTCTGGATTTTGGAGAGACCAGGAACATGTTGTACCTTCCACTAAACCAGACAGCCCTGTGCTCTTGGTGACATCTCAGGTACTTTGACACTCCTACAGGGACAAACCACCTCAACCCACCCCCCGATCTTCCCTGCCCAAAGAAACACTTTCAAAGGGTCTCTGATACAACCCAGAAAGCTGCAGCAAAAGGCAGAGGACGACTTACCTGCATCCATGCTGGGATTCATCTGGTGGTCACTGGTTTCTCCATCCTCACTCAAATAGCCTGGAGGAGGGGTCTCTAAAGCACAAAATTATAGGAATTCAGTGCAACTGGATGAAAAGTCTGGATTTCAGACACCAAAACCATTTACTGTGTTATTCACAAGGAGACAAAATTCTTTTTTATTACTTTTCTTCCTCAAGCTGCTGAAGGGAGGAGCCAACCCAACCAGGATGATACTCATGTTTGTGAATAGCAGAGGGGGAAAACAAAAAAATCTGGATTTTCAGCCCATAAAACTTTAAGCCATTGAGACAGAGTTTTCTGTCCACATATTTTTCCTCTCCTGGAGTGCAGCTGCATAGTTTGCCCATGCAAATAAGGTGTAAATTGCTTGTAAAACAGATACATAAATAGAAGAGCTCGATTCCATCAGAAATGTAGAGAGTTTGACTCAAATTAAAATGGCTGGATTTCATTCAAATCGAAACCTGCTACGGGAACATTCAGCTTCAGATTGCACAATCAGCTGAGTGTGTCCAAGTGAGGAGGTGAGTTTACAGACACACACAGCCTGCACCTATTTCTGGGCACCTTCCCACTCCATAGCAAGGACAGAAGGACTTCCCGGGCATCCAGCTTGGAACAGCCACGCTTCCCTGTGCAATGTGCCCCTCTCCCTGTGCTGGCTGGATGGAAGGGATGTGGTACCTGGAATGTAGTTGCTCTGGGGCTCGATACCTGCTGGGAAGTTAGTGTTCTCGGGGATGGAGTGGCTGTAATCGTCGAGCGGCGGGAACTCGGCCGGGATCTCCGTGTGCCGCGGCACCAGCACGGGGGGCAGCACTGCACCAGGAGCACAGACACAACAGCTCTCACACAAAGGCAGCCCAACACCGGGAAACCAGGAGAAACCCGCTGGGAAATACACCCTGGCACTCCTGGGACACACAGCTGCTGATTAAGGGGCAGGATTCCCTCTGAAATAACTGCAGGTACGGGTGCTGTTTATTGCTAACACACCCCAGCTGGGGATGGGAGGCTTGGAACCACAGCCAGACCCTTCAGAGGCAAAGAAACAGGTCTTCATGGGAAACCATTTGGGAGAAGTGACAGCACAGGAGTCAACAGGAATGGCTTTCACACACAAGGAAACAGCAGGGTGGGATCACACAAACATCCCCACGGGCTCTGCTGACACAAGGGGCTGCAGCTCCAGATCAAGGTCCCCCTCAGAGGCCAGAGGAGACTCCAGACCAGGAGGTTCAGTTGTGTTGGGAACTATTCTTAGATCCACTTCCCAGTAAGTTTATCCTTAATTTCCTACGAGCAATGAGGAGTGCCCAGAGCGCTGCCACAGCTCCCACTGTGTGTGTGAGTGGTTTATCAGGAGCCTGGCAGCAACACAACCTGCCCACTTGGACCCCATCGATTCCCAGTGATATTCCCCCCGGAGCACAGATCGATAAATTATTCCTGTGCCTCCAGTAAGAGACGACCATCAATAATAGATGTCCTTAAACCTCGAAAGGCACTTAGGCATCGCTCGTGCCGGGAGGGAGAGGAGCAGGGCTGGGCACGGAGCTGTACCTGGGGTCTCCACTCTTTGGTAATGGTAGGGGTTGACACAGACTTCGTCCTTCTTCATGTTGAAGGCGTACTCGCACATCTCCATGGCGCGCAGCTCATGGTGGCTGTGCAGGTCTGGCCAGCGCCACAGCCGGCAGTAGATGACGTGGGGGAGACCTTTCCTGTGGGACACCTGGAGCCGCCCATCCAGGGACCTGCAGGCAGAGCAGCCAAGGGGGGGTTTAGCTCGGAATTAATACAGTGGTTCTACCCCAATGTGATCCCAAGAGGAGCTGGTCACTGATAATGAGACTGTGTTGCTGGCATGGAGCCACTCCCAGCCTTCAGGCCAAGAAGGTGCCACCTGTACAATCATGGAATCACACACTGGTTGGGGTTAGAAGGGACCTTATAGATCATCTCATTCCATCTCCCCCACCCATGGGTAGGGAAGGAATAGAATCCTGGAATGGTTGGCAGTAAAAGGGACCTTAAAGATCACCTTGTCCCAGCCTCCACCCACGGGTAGGGAAGGAATAGAATCCTGGAATGGTTGGGATCAGAAGGGACCTTAAAGATCACCCCATTCCAGCCCTCCACCCATGGGTAGAGAAGGAATAGAATCCTGGAATGGTTGGGGTTAGAAGGGACCTTATATATCATCTCATTCCATCTCCCCCACCCATGGGTAGAGAAGGAACAGAATCACAGACTGGTTTGGGTTGGAAGGGACCATAAAGATTATCCAGTGCCACCCCCTGCCATGGGCAGGGACACCTTCCACCAGCCCAGGTGGCTCCAAGCCCCATCCAACCTGGCCTTGGACACTTCCAGGGATCCAGGGGCAGCCCCAGCTTCTCTGGGCAATGACGTTTGTCCCACAGCCCTGCTCTGGATTTACTAATTTGGTGGATCATCTGGGGGCAGAGACAAAAGCTGCAGCAAGTAAGAATACATTGATTTAGTGGTTCTTCTTAAAGAGGGCATTGCCCAGCTCTCAACAATTTCTGCTGTGCATTTAAAGGTGTTACATCTTAGAGTGTGCGTTAATCAAACTGGACCCTGAAACACAGATCCCTGAGTTTTCACTGGGACAAAATCATCCCAAACTGACACACATACCTGCTTTATCTACATAAAGTTCAGGAACATCACAAACAAACAAGGCTCCCAGTTTCATTTTCCAAATTGCAGCTTGAAAGCAACTAAGAGGGTTTTTTTTCTATTTTTACATCTAGCCTGTCTCCTCCAGCTCATTTTTCACCTGTCCTGTCCTCACCCCTGAAGAGCCTCTTCCTAGGAAACCTCCCTGTGAACCAAGGCAAGTGTGTTCAGCTCCTTTCCAGCAGAGGAAAGAGCTGGAGCAGGGTCTTCTCCATCCTGAATGAACAAGAATTGCCCCCAGGCACTCACTTTGAAGTCTAACCCTTCATTTCCCTTGCTTTTCTTAATGACCCAAATGAAACACTTTGAGGGCTTTGGTGAAATGAAATTATTTGTTTTAAATTTGTCAAAGAAAGAAAAAAAATCAAGAAAAATGAAATTTCACTCAGAATTATTTCCCTTGGTTCTTTGTGTTGGCAGCCGAGCTAGAAAAACAAAACAAACCCAAACCAAAACACACAAACAATAACTCCCAGAGGCTGCTCTAGTCTTGGCTGCCCTCAGAGAGTTTTCCCAAAAGCTTCCCTGGCAGAGCTTGGTATCACAAACACCTCTTGGAAACCCTGCAGGCAAAATGCAACTGATTCGAGCCATTTCCTGTCCTTCTGAGGGCAGGAAAGCCAAAACTGGGCTTCCCAGCTGGAATATTCACAAGGAGAACACCAGTGAACTTCTGTGGAAGGTGGGAATTCTGGTATGGATTTCAATGGGGCCAAAACTGGGTTTAAGTGACCTCAAAACTAATCAGGTCGGAAAAGATTTTTTAAAATATGTATCAGAAGTGTGAGAATATTCAGTAATTTAACAAAAAGAAACAAGGAACAAACCAGGACTGATTCTCTGTCCTCCTTTCAAATATCTTTGCCTGCTTGGCAGGAGATCTTGCATCCAAGTGAGGGGAAAGGAGAAAAGAGAAGACTCCGAGAGGTTATTCCAAGTATCCCAGAGAAGACACAGCTGTGGCCACAGTTCTTCCTGCTCCCTGTCACCATCAGCACATGGATGTCACAGCAGCACTGACGGATTCGGGCTGAGATGGGGGAACTCACACAAAACGTGCTTGACTTTGGGATCTTTTGCAAGGAGGGGTCTTTCCCTACATTTCCCAGGACAGAAGAAACTCTTTTTAGCAACAACAAACTTCCCAGTCAGCTGGAGGGCAAAGTGCACTTCCCATCACCCCAGGGCTCTGCTGTCCAGAAGGCAAAAGAAATGGAATTCTCTACAAGCTTATCTAAAAAGACTTTTTAAAATGACACAGCCATATGTTTCATTTTCAAATACAACCACCCCCTCTTCTCCCCTCTCCCCTCAATAAGGAGATAAGGTAAAAGGAATTATATTTCCTCAAAGCCCTGGGGGCTAATTGTGTTTTTATGGTTGTGAAATCTCTCCTCATGCTCTCCATTAAGGGACTTGGGACAAAACAACATTGTCTGCACGCTCTTGGGAAGAACATGGGTAAGGGCCAGGGCAGCTCCAGTTCTTCCTGCTGTCCTGCCTCAACCCTCCAGGAAGATTTTCCTCAACCCTCCAGGAGGATTTTCCTCAATCCCCAAGGAGTATTTTCTCCAAAGCAACACAGAAGTGGTGTGGTTGAGATGGGACACGTGAGATGAACAAAGCCCGTGCTCTGCTGAAGCCCTCGGGGTGACCCAAGCACTGTCACATCCAGGGGCAGAGCAGTGTGATAATAACCAATGGCACACACAACTTCTCTGAAGCACAGAAGCCTCCTCTGAAGCACAGTCTGATCTTTGAGGCTGAAGCACTCCCCAAACCACCCCAGAGCTCAGCATGGCCTGGCTTCATTAAAATGAGCAGGATCTGAGCACCAATATTTCCACTGGGATATTAAATTATTCCTCCCTCTTCCCTTTCTTTGAAGCAGCCTGTGTTGAGCAGATCTCCCTGTACAACTGACTGGATACCTTTATTATTCCAGACTACTTAAGAGGATTTCTACTGGAAATATCAACAAGTTCAGTGCTGGTTCTCTCCCAAAGCAGCACCATTTATTTGGGTGGCACACTGTGTCTTCAAATTGTCTCTACACCGCAAGGTGCCCACGAGAACCAAACAGAAAAGCACCTTTAGGGCTGACCCATCCCTACATGTTGTTACAAGCCATTTACTAGGAAAGTTAAACACAAGAAGCTGCTGCCCAAAGAGCAAAGGGCAGCAGTGACACTTAATAGCAAAAACAGAGAAGGGAGGAGAAAAGGGATGACAGAAACACTGAAGCTTTATTTTTTGAAACGATCCTCTGTGGCTGTCTGAAAAGAGCGAGGAGTAAATAGAATATCACGTTGCGCAAAGCGAATTTGATTTCCAGGCCTGATTGGGGTTTGGGTTTTTTTTGGTTGTTTGGGGTTTGTTGTCGTTGTTGGGGGTTTTTTCTTGGGTTTGTTTCGTGGTTGCTTTTTTTAACCGTATTTAATTTGTAAGATCCTGGATTGCGAAATTAAAAAACCCACTCCACGTTCAGAAAGATTTTGTTATTTTCTGTGTTCCTCTCTGAGCATTTTGTACCCTTCTTTCTCTAGATGGATAAGGAAAACTCTCCCTTGTGCTCACTCTCCTCCTTTAGAAGGAAAGGTGAACTCAGTGGACTGCAGGAAGGCAAATTAGGCAATGTGATATAAGCAGTAAGTTATTCCAAATATTTTTGTCAAGGTTGGAAATCTTCAGTTTTAATCTATCCGGGATCCATTCCTTCCCCATTCAGGCACATTCCTGGTTGCAAAGCCCATCAGTCTTAGATCCCTGCCATTAATCTTCCAAGAGAGCAAAGGGCCTGAAAGCTCAAGGATCCAGTAACACCAACATGTGCAAAAAGGAGGCAAGTTAAAAAAAATAAAAGAAAACCAAGCAGGAAGGAAAAGTTGAAGTTACACATTTTAAAAACCATGAGCAGAAGCTGGTTTTTAAAACCATGACAAATAGGTTGCCAGTTGCTCTCAAATGCACCAAGAACTATGGCCACAGGCTGTGATTTTCTCCTAAGCACAAAACATGATAAGCAGTTCCTCACTGGCCCTGCATGAGCTCTACACCAGGAAAATGAGCGTTTCTTCCTGCAGCACAACCTGGCTCTGCTGTGCAGAGCTCTGCAATATCCACAGGGCTTCACGGAGGACTTGGAGAAAATCTCAACTTTCCCTGCAAACCAGCCAAATCAACAACAGTGAATAAAGAAATGACCCAGGCAGCACATTTGTAACTCCAGAGCTGAGCCCTTGCCATCTCCTTCCCCTCAATTTGCTCAGCAGGGCTGAATTTTCCACGTTCTGGGGCAGTTTTAACAGGACTGTCATTCAAGTGCTGGAAACAGAAGTCCCTGCCTCAAGTTGAGGTTTGCAATTCACTGCCAGAGAGGAAACTAATCATTAATACTTCTGTTTAACTCCTAGATTTATAGAAGATTAAAGTAATTAACAGACAGGTAATTTGCAACACATGTCTATGGAGAGGGAAGGTTTTACCACCCACAAAGCAATGGAGTTAAAGGATTATCCCAAAGCAAAAGAAGAGTTGGTGTCAGAGCCAAGACCAGGAGCGAGGAATTCATCCCCCCTCAGGGCTATCAATGCTCTCCCCTATTTTGTGCTGGTAACTCTCTCCTCTGCTTTTCCTTCCCACTAAAATCCCTTGGATTTTGAAGGAAACCACACATCCTCTACAGAACCACCCCCAGCAGCATCAGGTGAGGATGTGAAAGGTAAAGAGCCATTCCCATTGCTTCTGGTGCTCCATAATTCTCCTGCTCAGGTCTCACTTGCCCTAGGTTTGGACTGACAACACCGAAATCCCCAATTTCTCAGTGTGGGCTTCCAAATGCCCGTTTCCATCCCTCAGTCTGGTCTCCTTTGCAGCCTCCCCTTCCCCCACTCCCAAGCTGAAGAAATACAGCCCGGAGAGTTGATGTCAGGATCAGATTATGACAGCATGAGTCATTTATTAAGATTCCAGTAATGCTAAGCTCTTTAGCAGGTGCCTTGAGACCATATTTTTCGGAGTCTGATTTCAGATTCAGACATAAGTACATTTTATTGGTTTACCATAAACTGTCTGTCCATTGTTGCTGCTCTAGGGACGCCTCTGTTTGTCCTCTCCCCCCTTGCTGTGGCCCTTCCCCTCCCTGCTGGCATGCACACAGCTTAGTTTAATTTAGATTTCTTTAAAGCTGCACATAGATCTTGTTTTGTCCTGTAGTGCACGATGGGCCTGTTTTCCCCTTGGCACCACTTTTTCCTGATCTCTGTTATTTACACCCCTTGTGCTTCTGCCCCAGCTACAGGGTATTGGCTCGTGGCACCAAACCCAGCTCCCATTCCTCTATTTTTAGCCATTTGGTAATTTTATGCCCCTCCACCTCTCACCTCCTCCTTCTTCAGAAGACTGATCCCTCAGAGGCCCAACCACACATGTTCTTCACCCTCCCACCCTGGAAAGGACAGAATATATCCTAATGCTTCATTAAGGCTTAATTGTAAACCCAGTTCTAAACTTCCTAATACAAATTCCAATATATCTGCTCTCAGTAGAGAATAAGGGATCTAAGTAGAAACTCTATTTCTGAAGGCATCACATCCAAGCCCTTTCCCACCTGCCTTTAAATGTGAAATCCATTTTTTCCCAAGCAGTCCTTGTCCTTTTATTTATTTCAGCCAAGTTTATTTGCCCAAATCTGTGTCAGACTCATCTAAATTTATTTGTGCCTGAGCCTTTGGGGCCCTGGGGGTGGAGGGAGGGGACACACAAGAGGTTCAGCCTCTCCACAGGAACGTGCCTTTTTGAAAAGCCATTTATCATCAGAGCCTGGCATTTCTTCCCCGAATCCCGTATTTAACTCCAATGCTGAAATCCAAAACCCAACACACTTGCATCCAACCAAACCAGCACCTTCTCTCTCCCAGGAGATTCCAGGCATGCTGATGGGGCTGTGTATTTGTATGTTCAGAGGAGTTTCAGAGGGAGAAAAGGGATGCATGGAAATGCCAGGGAGACTCAGAGAATCTTCCACAACACAGAGTGCATTTAAAACAAAAACACACCAAGAAAGACTCAATAAGTGGAGCACCTGGCCCTGCTGGCGACCAAAGGAATAAAAAAAGGCCAAAAAAGCTGCTGTAAAATTCAGTTATTCTCTTAGCTTCCATGCTACTTACACTGATTTACATTTAATATCTAGTTTCTATGTGCATCCTCTTGATGTTCTATGGAAAAAAAAATCTTCCTATTTTCACTGGAGCCAGGAGAGTTTTGCAAATCAGCATCAGCTGTTGGTATAGCCCAGCTAAAACCAGAGCAAAGGAACACAGAGAAGCAAATGCTTCTTAATTGCTGGAAGAGAAGAGAAACTAATGTGCTGCACAGTGTTTAGGCAGAACTGCTGCCCCAAATACAAATGTCTGCTACCAAAAGCAAAAGGGATTATCAGGGTGAGCGTGGAAAAACGACAGTTTTAAGACCTTGGACTCTCCTTCCCAATATATACAATTCCCGGTGCCTTCCACAGAGACTTCATATAAATACCAGGAGTCGGAACTGGTTCCTCAGACAAATGTTTGTGCATTCTATCAGGTTGGGCCAAAGCCAACATTTCTTATGGAAACATTTCTGGTGGTCCTGGGCAAAGAACATGTTTACTTTATAGCAGATATAACTAAAAATACCCTGTGCTCCAGCCTCCAATTATCTTGTTTGGAATAGTTTGAGGCTACTCGAGGTTCATTGCTGTTATTTTCTTTATTATATAGTGAAAATGTTGCTGCTTTTCCTGTAATTTGAAAAGCAGCTATTTCCAGGTTTGACATCTGTGTTTGGACCTCCCCCGCACGGATAACGAGATCCAGGGTGAAATTTTCCAGAGTGCCCATCTCCCGTGTTCAAAAGCAGCCCAGGTACTTAAGGCTGAGATCAATACTCTCCTGGAATTACACGGGCCTTTTAAGCCAGCTCTTAATTCCACTGGCCCTCCATTATATGGCTCTTGAAGCTGGTTTAACAGCAGCTCAGATCTATAATTGTTTGCACAGCCAGTGCCAATTAACAGCACGCCACAAACGAGGGGGTCTGGTCCCACAAAGGCTCCCACTTCCGTGCCACCTCCTCCCCCAGCCCTGGCCCCTCCGCAGGGATGTCCTTTGGGATCCATCCCACAGCACAGAGGGATCTGTTCTCCATGAGGCTGCCCAGCTTCGCTCCCGAGAACGCCCCTCTGGGTTCCTCGGCATGGGTCTCTCCCCTTGTCCCAAACCAGCAGCCACCTCCGTGTTCCAAGGGAGCTTTCCCAGCCCTTTCCCGCTCCATCCTGCGGGCTGGTCGTGAATCAGCCCCGCGTGAATCACTTCCCATGGGCAGCTCCATCGCAGAGCGCGTTCCCACAGCCTTCCCTCTGACCCCCGGTGACACACGAGTGGCCAGCCGAGCGGCGGCCCTTCCACAAGGAGTTAACAGAAGGTGTGTGCCGAGGTGAAAAGGGTAGTGGAAGAAGGCTGTGTTAATTTTACAACTCCGACTTCCTTCGCTATGAGTCACCAGCAATGCAGGAGAGCTCCAGCTCGACAAGCAAACCTGCCAGAGTGTGATGTCTTCGGGGAGGGAGCGCCGCAGATTTCGCATGAAACGCCTCATTAAGAGCTCACACAAGTTAATATTTTACAGTGTCTCATGTCTGTAATTACGAGGGAAATCAGAGAGTCGAGACTCTGCACGAGTTCGTGGCTGTTTGGAGGAACAACTTTGTAAACTTCTCTGTCTCATAATCAGGTTTTACAGCACATCTGAGCAGGGCAGCGAGGAGAGGAGGTGGTGCTGGGGCTCTGGGCTGTGTGTTCCTGGGGGGGCTGGCTCTGCACGGCCAGCAAAGAGGCTTCTTTGGAACCCAGAGGTGGAAAATGCTTCGGCTGAAATATTTTTCTTTTTTTCTCCCCACCTGAAACTCTTACGAGCAAAAAGGAAGCTGTGTATGTGGCCTACCTGAAAGCTTCCTTTCTTCTAGTAACCCTGGAGGCCAGAGGAAAGGGGTGTTTGCAGCTGCCACTCGCAGCCTCCCAGCACAGCAGCCAGGCAAAGGCAGCCAGCCCCTCCGGCCAGCAGCATTATCTTCTGCAGGGGAGCCCAAGTCTGCTCTCCTAAATTACAGATCATGTCTAAAAAAGCACCAACAAACAAACCGAGAAACTTTGGGAAAAGGAGGGGCATGAGCACTCTCCCCAGGCTGCAAGGCACGAGGAATTCCCTTGCCCTCCAAAACTCAGGTTTCCTCACGGCACTGCCGTCGGAATGCCCCGTTTTCCCTCTGAGGGAAAGCAGCAGCACCACAGATGTTTTCCCTCCCTCCCTCCTTCCCTCTCTGCCTGCCCCAGCTCTCCCTGGTGCCACGGCTGGGAGAGAGGCTGTGTAATTTGAAAGCCCAGCTCTGACTAATGCAGGATGTGTGGGAGAGCACGGCATGAATAAGAGCTCTCTAAAGCACGTCTCGTATCACGCTCAGTCATCCTTATCATCCCAGCAGGATCCGGAGCGTGTGCGTGCACAGGGCCTTTCCTGGAAAGGTTTTATCATTACTACAGCTCGCGTGGAGATCCAGCTGGGTGACACCACACGGAGCAGGAAAACGCTGAAATCAACACAAATAAATACCTTATTTCCACGTAAATGTCAGGAGTAATAAAAGCCTGAGGCAAGAAGTGACTAAAGAACAGTCTAGAAAAAAAAAAAAACCAGCATGAAAACAGGTCACCTTTCAACCACCACAGGAGACAGGACTGTTCCCAAATGAGATGTTTTTCAAAAGTTTTCCATGAGGTGTCCATAATGAACAGCTGAAAATATCAACTGCATCCAAACTCCCATTTCAGGAACAGAGAGCCATTTCAGGGAGCTTTCCTGTTGTCATCTCCCCCTTCCCTCTCTCCAAACTCAAAAGAATATTTGATATTCACGTCCTGGGAACCTCACTGGATAAATGCTTAAACATTAAGCTTTAACCAGCAGCAGACCTGAGCTTGCCAAGGTGAGGGAACAAGGAGGGAAGCAGACTCACAGGTAAATATTGGTTTGTACTTCAAAAAACCAGAGCACATTTTAATGGTGCTTTTGATTTTCACGGCAACTTCACATGGTCCTCTGTCAAACCAGGCCAAGGTGACATGGGGGACAAGCACCTGGTGCCTGTGGCAGTGACACTGCCAGCCACTGTCAGCCAAATTACGGAAAATGACCAGCAGAATTCCAGAAACAAGGGATGTTTTTCCTCCTGGTTTGCCTCCTGGCCCCTCCTGGCTGGTGCCCTCCATGCCAGGCACGCAGGGCTGGCTCACTGTGTGTGAAGTGCTGGCACTCACAGAAGGGGCCAGGAATGCTCTCCTCTGCTCCCATCCTGTACCCACACACCCCTTGCACCACCTTGCCACCTGGCACCCTTTATGGGCACTGGCCTGGGCAACAGTGCCAGATAAAGGCTGGAAGCTCCTTAAAGCCACAGCAGAGTTCCCTCCTGGCCTGCAGCAGCAGACCAGCATCCCTCTGCTGGGCCCCGAAAGGGGAATCCGCAGGAGACAAAAACAGTTGTCAGTCCTTTCAAATCCTAAAGTGTCTTCAAAATTATAAAGTGCACAAATAGATGTGCCCATCTTTGTGGTACAACCAGGATGAGTGACACCAGACCGCGGCAACAGGGCCAACACCAACACGGCAGCACTTTGATGGGCAACACGAAGACCACCACGTTCACTCCAAATCAAAGCCTGGGGGAGCCTTCCAAGCAAGCCATAATCACCAGTCCTGATGAAAAGCAGCCAGCAGAGCCGGGAACACCACCCAGCTCCTCTAAACCACCACGATGAGGCACACAGAGGTGGCACTCAATTTTGGCCCTTCTGTGTCTCCTCTGTAGCAGCAGAATGCACTTGCTGGGTCCCTGCATGAGCAGTGACTCAGACAACAGAGGGCTTTCCACTGAATCATCCCCAGTTCTCAGCACCCTCCAGCTTGTGTTGATTGGGAGATGTCTCACTACCTACACCTTCCCTAAATACTTCCTGGGCTGGCCAGGGCAGGAGTGAGAGTGAGCCAAGGGCGACCAAGGGTGCAAAAGAGCAGGAGTCCCCTTGGAATACCCAGATGGAACAAAAGGAATACATGCCACACACAGATGCAGCAGCACTGCTCGCTCCTACAGCGTGTGAGCACAGATACAAACTACTCCAAGATAGGGAAACAATGGGATAAGTCCCAAACATTTGATTTCACAAGTCAAGACGGTGTTCTTTCCCCTCCCCTCGTGACTAAGCCTTTGGTCCACACACCCACTCCATCCTCAAAAAAACAACTCCATGAAACAAATTTGATTGCTCTAAAATACACACAGGCAGTGACCAATCACACCTCCTCCTCACAGCACTCACTCTATTTACTAAGAGTCTGCACCGTCTGCTTTGTTTGTAACAGGATCCAACTCCCTCTCTCAATGAGACATTAAACACCAGCCAGCCCAACTCCTCTCCACTTTCCTTATCCCATTCCCAAACCTCCGAGTCTGCAGATAAACTTTCTGAAATCACTCCTAGCTGCTTCCAGGGAAAGGGCACTGCAGTGCCCAGTGTGCCACGGACCTGCAGAGATCCCAAAGCAGTGCTCAAACACACGGCAAGGAGGAGAGGGCTGTGGGCTGTGCCAGAGGTGCCTGCCTTCAGAGAGGGAGAGCACTGGCAGCTCTCCATGCCCACTGCCTCCCAGCATCCCACTGAGCCCAGAACTCCGGCTCTGTGCCATGCCTTAATGGCATCACACTAACAGAGGGGAGATTTGGATCAGATATTGGGAAGGAATTCTTGGCTGGGAGGTTGGGCAGGCCCCGGCAGAGGGTGCCCAGAGAAGCTGTGGCTGCCCCAGCCCTGCAAGTGTCCAAGGCCAGGTTGGACAGGGCTTGGAGCAACATGGGTAGTGGAAGGTGTCCCTGTCCATGGCAGGGGGTGGCACTGGATGAGCTTTAAGGTCCCTTCCCACCCAAACCATTCCATTATGATTCTATTCCTTATCTTTCCCATGCTGCTGCTGCACTGGCCAAGCTCTGCTGGTGTAATGGCAGAACCACTGCCTGCAACTGGAGCCAGAAAACCCACTTTCCTCCCCATCCTGGCCCAGACTTAGTGCATTAAACCTTACTCTAGAAACCTACCCACCACCTGGAACCACTGCCCCAGACCACCTCCAGCAGCCCTCCCAGCCATTTTCTCTTTTCCTCACTACTTGTACCCTGATACATCTTCCTGAACAAAAAAACCACCACAAAACCCTGAACAAACAAAAGAAACAAACCAAAAAACCAAACCCCCAAAGCCAGTGACGATCTACCCCTTCTTCTTCCCTTTAGCAATCAAACAACTTGCCTGTCCTTATGTCATCCCAGCTAATCTCTTCCTCCTCTCTCTGGCACATCAGATAAGTATCTTGTTCCTCCAACCCATCAAAAAACACAGCTGCTAAAAAGATCACTCTGACCCATCAATCACACTGCTCTCTTAAGCTGTCCAGTATCTGCTATGAGGTATTAAGTTCAAACAGCCCAGAACCTTGTCCTCAAAGCACTCCAGCCCTCTTTCATATCACACTTGAGAGCTCATCCCAACTGCAGCTCCTCCACACTCCTCCCAAATTCCTTGCCCAGACTGGACATCACCACATGCTTCCCTTTGGCTTCTTCTTCCCTTCCACCTCAGCCCCTTTCCCTGCTTTGTGCAGCTTTCAGTGTTCCTCTGGGGCACAGAAAAACCTTCCAGCCCTCCTGAGATGGAAGGATGATCCTTCCCCAGCTCGTTTCTTTGAGAAGGCTGTTAAAACTGAGTGCACCAAACACCATCAACACGAAGCAAACACACCAAAAGCTTTACAGGGAGGAGATGGTGGAAAATGATTGAAGTAATTAATATAACCCATGGTTACAGTTTTCCCTGGATATTCCCGTGAGTACTGTCTTGCATCTTTTAGCCTGCCAGCTCCTCAGTACAGGGACAGTCTGTATTTTTCCCCCTCTTCTAAAGCAATAAGCACGTTCTTGGCAGCTAAATTATTAATAAGGAACAAATGGTAATTGATTTACAGATGAGCCTGAAAGAGAGGATTTGTCTTCTTCAGTCTTCTGAGTCCCCGTGCCCACACGGCTTTGTCCTGGTTCCATCCCCACCAGAATGTCCCACCCAGACCCAAACCAGCACATCCAGCTCCAAAGGATGTGTGTTTTCGTGACCCCTTTACCTCTCTTGGATCTGAGCACGGACCAGATATTGCAAAAGAGAAACAAAGTGGTCATTGTTCCTCCTTCTCTCTCTCTCCTCAGCCAGCAAGAAAAAGCTTAACTGGATTAATTCTTAAGGTTTTATTTTTATCCATTGTGAGCTCGTGAAAAAAAAGAAAAAACCTCATGGAAAAGATGAGTTTTGAATTCAGGCTTTGAATATGCTGAGCTTGGGGAATTAGTTCTCGCTGCTGGTGGAAAGTTCCACAGTTCTGGCCCAGAACTTCACACCAGAAGTCTCTGTCCTGCTCCTTCAAGCACAGCTTTCTCACGTTTCAGCTCCAACACTTGCAACAACAATTTGGACTCCTGTTTTGCTGCATGACCTGAGGATCACCAGGTGTCCTCCCCTTGCCCTGGCTACGGGCTGATGTGTAAGACAAGCTGGAGGAGCAGCCCCCGAGAGCAGCTACTCCACAGGCTGCTCTTTGTTGGAATTAACAGCACCACACACGCATCCTACCCCTTCCCTAGGGCTCCCACAACTCTTTGGCACAAGAACTGCCCTGCCCCCAGCCTGCCACAAACTCCACCTTTCTGGGGCCCTGAGAGCAGCCCCAAGTTTTGTTTCTAGAAACGCTCTGGAGATGACACGGCAAAGGCAGCGCTGCTGCTGCTGCTGCTGCTGCCTGAACGCTGGCTGAGTCCCAAACAATGGGAGCTCTTCCATGAGGCAAAAACAGACCTTCAAAGGCTTGTGGGCAAATACACTGTCACTGAATATTTTGTCATGGGAGCAAGAGCCTAAAAATATACCAGGAGCAGATAATGCAGCGAGACAGGCCGGCGCACATCCTGTCTTTGCTCTGTAAACACCCCGATGCGAATTGGCACTATTGTATAAATCAGGCCACCCATGGCAAAAAGTAGGGCAGGAGTTTGTAATAAACTGCAGCCTCCATCCGTCCACCCACCCACCCACCCACCCATCCATCCATCCATCCATCCCAGAGCTCCTGCTCCTCATCCCAGCTATCCTGCTCCATGCTGCAAGGACAGGGGAGATGGTGGGAGCGGGCTGGGCTGGTTCAGCACACGGGGAGGGGAGATGGGGTACCAATTGCAGCATCACCATGTCCCCCCACAGCAGCAAAGCCACCCTCAAGCTGTGCTGATTCACTGCAAGGGCTGGAAGTCTAAAAACACTCCTTTTCTTCCTCCTCCTCCTCCTCCTCCTTCTCCTCCCTGCAAGTGCTGGTATCTCCTTTCCCTGTGCAGAAACCAAAGCTAAACCAGGAGTGCCCCAGGTAACTGGAATACATTATATTCTGGATTCCTTCACTATTTGGGCTTGAAGGGGAAAATATTTTGCTTAGCACAAATGAGAGAATGGTAAAATATCCAACTGAAAAACGTGAGGCTCTGGGGACACAGTTTTCCACCAGAGAAAAGTAAGATCCATTTCTTGTTCTGGCAGACACAGTTTGGCTAGATTTGGGTGAATTAGACCCAAGCTCATGTTCTTTTTTAGGGCTTTTATTCCTATCAAAATTGTCCCTATTGGTCTCAAAGCTTTCCCATAAATCCATGACAGGTTTCCCTTGTGTATAAGGATACTGGAAACACTCCAGGAGTTTCAATACCACAAGATTAGATGTCAAAACTTTAAATCACTAATGCAGTTATGCATAACAGTCCTGAAAACAAAAAGCCATGAGCAATCCCTGGGTAGGACAACACACAGGAGCATTCAGACAGTCTAATCTTTGCTCCAACCTCTGATGTGCCCAGAGCTATGGAAAGTTCTCAGGTGTAAGAGGGTATTCCAAAGGCAAACAAAAACAGGTTCCCAAAACCTGAATGGTTGGTTGGAGTTACCTTCCAGGAAGGGAAGGGCAGAGCTCTCCAGCTGATCCCTGCGTGCTCATTTACACACAGAATGATTTCAGTGAACTCCATCCCAGACCTCTAAATCTCTGACTCTTGAGGATGCCAATTGTTTTCTGGTAGTTCCCACTAATCCCCCTAAACCCCACTCAAACAGCAAGGCTCATACCCAACCAGCACAAAAGAGAAAGTCCCTGAGCCAAGAGAAGGTGATTTGCACTTCCGACAGGATGCACCAGGTAACTGAGATGGCCAAACAGCCCAGGAGCAGTCACTCTGTGCCACGGTGTGAAGTGGCTTCCCAGGCAAAAGGAATTAGAAACATCACCACCACCATCACATTCTTCTTCCAGCAATTAATGGGATTTCACTTGCAAAGCATGGGGGGCAAATCCTGGGACACGCTTTGTTTCTTTTTACATGCAGGGGAACAAAAGAGGGGGAAAGACTTGCACAAAATTAAAAATAGGCATTTTTCTGAAAATCACAGAGCAGCACCAGGAAGAGGAGGCTGTGAGGAAATATATCTATCAGTAAAGCAAAAAGCTTTTCTCTGCAGATCACCCTTGATAAATTACTGTGACTCTTCAGGGATTTTTTCAAATCTGGCTTTTATTATTACTCCTATTTTTAAGAAAGATAAGATTGTCTCTGCTTTTGAAACTTCCAAAGGGCCACACACTCCCACACAGAAGGATTTCACTGCTCTAAAAGCTCTGGCTGCTCAGCCAGCTACTACTTCATAGCCCTGGTGTAATAGAAGAGCAGCACAGACCAGCACAAGAGGCACTAATATGGAAACCAGGCCAAAAGGTGGCATTGGATTTTCCTAAGCTAAATCCTCCAGATGTCAAAAATCAAATCAAATAAAATGTAGAATAGAATAAACCAAACTGCTGGAGCAGGGCCTGTGCACAGCAGCAGTGGGGGAATCCTTCCGTGACCAAGGCTGGGCTGGAGCATTCCTGACTCCCAAGCTAAAGGTGCAGCAGGTGCTGGATTGGCCAAAGCGTTTCCTCCTCGTGGCTTTGAGTTGTTTCTGACAGGCAGACACGTCCTGCAGAGGGCTGTGATGCCAGCACTTGGGAATACTCTGTGCCCTTTGCCAGCCTCCTGCTGCCCCATGGCCCTGCCAGCCTCACCTGCTCCTGTGCTTACAAAGCTCCAAGGGAGCAGCCCCAAGCTGGCACCCCAGGAACACCCACCCATGGAATGCTGGGGCATTTGCTGGACTTGGTGCCTCAGCAACAGTAATTTCACTGCTTAAATCTAAGCATCTCCTTCGAGGGCCCTGCAGAAGGGAGATGGGGTGAGGAAGAGCTTTGCTTTGCTCAGTTATGGATGAAAGAGACTTGGAAATGTCTAAACATTGCTGTTCTCTTAGATAATGAAGTGTTCAGAAAAAAATAAAAATAAAAATAAAAATAAAAGGCCTTGGATATTTTCTGTTGTGAGCACTTATTATTTCAGCCCCAGCAGGCAACACTGTCTAAGGCACCTCAAGGCAACAACCACAAGAGCTGGTTTAAAGAGAATATCCACCCCCACTCTGTTCTGAGCTCTAAACAAAATTTTATCTGAATAAAAGCCTGCATATTTAGCATTTTGCTTCCTGCTGCAGAGACTTGACAATTGCAAGCCTGGTCTGTGAGATGAGGCAAAACAACATGGAATATCATGTGTCACTTCCTTTTCATGGCATGCAAGCCTGGGATCAGCAACAGGGATGGGTAAAACTCGCCTTTTACCCTTTCAGGCACAATAAATTAAGGAGCAACTCTTTTTTAAAGCTCTGTATTAGTCAAATCCCTTCAGAACAAGTTCATTTGAATGTATTTAATTTCACTTGGAGACTGATAATAGCTCAAGTGTATTGCATCATCTTCACTAGAACAGTAATGCCTTTTAAGTTTCTTTTTAGTAGCTGCCTCAGACATGCCTCAGATAATTTTGTTGGCCAACTGAGGACTAATGCAAGACATATTCTATGAATAAATGCATTTCCAGAGCCTCAGTCTCAGAAGGTGATTTTGCAAATGGCCAATGAGAAGTGCCTGCTTTGAAGTGTTCCTGGAACTTAAACCACTGATCAAATTCTACCAAAAAAAGGCTTAGAGAAATGTTACTTCAGACTAGGTTTATCTTTCCCATAAATGCAAACTACTGCATTAAAAACAGAACTTTCCCCTATTAAATGTGCACTTTCACAGCTTGGGACTATTTAACTGAGGTGCTTAAAGTCAACATTTCATTTTCTTTCTTGGAACAGTTGAGAAAACTTGAAGCCAAACTTCCCTGAGTGGAAAAGGGAACTTCAAAAGCCTTTCCCCTAAAAATAAATGAGGAGGTTGCAGCAGGCTGTGTGAAGGACCAGCTCTGTTGCTCTGATACACAGTGAGCATCACTCCACTTTACTGTGCCCTACAAAGGATCTCCCAGCCAGCAGGTCTCCTGCTTTTCCCTTCATCCAAGAGGCTCCTGATGTTTCCACCAGGGCTGGGGATCCAGACCAGGGTGTGAAAAGAATGAAACAAGGCTGCTGGATGAGTGCAGATTTCTGCCCTGGTAGTGGCAATCATTGCACAAGGTCTATGACAGGAGAAAATGAGGCTTGTTGGGCTCTCTGGGAGTTCAACAAACTCCATTTGATTGCCCACAGGAAGCAATCCTGGCCCAAGGTTCCCATTCCCAGCTGGGTTTGGGCTTCAGCGTCACTAGTTAAATGCCCAAAGCCAGCACAGCAGGAAATACACAGGGTTATTTCTACCCTCCCATTCCCAAAATGGTCTGTTGGGTATTTTGGGGAGGGAACAGAGAATGGAGACTGGTCCACAGAAGGATTCCTTACATTTTTTCTCCAAGATCATTTTGCTCTACTTTGTCGCAACATGAAACCACTTTGACTTGGATTTTGCACAGAATGTTTACAACATGTGTGGGCAAATGTAGTGACATGCATTTTTCAAACTTGATTACTTTGACACACACACACAGAGTCTGAGCTGCTCTGCACATAAGGTCCCTTTAACAGGAAAAATGCCACGATTTCCCATGTGCACTGTGGCCTTAGAATGGCATTCCTGGTCCTGATGCATCCGAGTGATGGCACTGAGCCCCCAGCATTGCTTCAAATCCTGCCTGAGGAGAACACACACCTGAAAAACCACCAAGGGAAAGCATGAAGGAAAATATACCAAAGGAGCTCCGAAATGAGGCAGAGCAGAAGTGCCTGAAACCAGCAGACATTTCAAAGAAAGCACACAACGCTGCTGCCAACTCGCTCTCGATGGAACATTTTGTTTTAAAAGGCTGTTTTACAACAAGGCTGTTTTCTTCTTGTCAGGATCACAGGAATCCTCAAGACACCCTTGCTGAGAAGTGTCAGCATTGCAGAGGCTTCAAGGAGAGCAGGAGGTTTCCAAACACCTCCTCAGGGAATGCCACCTGGGCCCTGTGCAGCCGGTGGTGCAAGGGCGGTGTGTTAGCCCACCTTTGATGGCATTAGTCCCTGGGCACATGTCTTTGCTTCTCTCATTTTCCTGTGGTTTTCCTACCATTAGGCTTTTATAGGAGAGTTTTGCAGCAAGTTTGTGGGAAATGACATCACCAGCCCTCGGTTCAATCAGCTTAATACAGAGAGTTGCCTTCAAAGAAGCTTTTAAAAATGCATTTTTGACTCTTTAGCATTTTGAAAAAATGCTAGTGTGTCCAAACCTGTAAAGTTACATAAAGTACTTCCAATTCAAACATCTGAGCACTGATCCATATTCATTCTCTGTGCTGCTAATTAACCACAAGCTGATTTCCTTCAGCAGTGTGTTTATTTCAGCAGTGTGGTCGTCCAGGATCCACCTTCCAGAACACAGCAATAACCAGGTTTCATCAAACAAACAGCTATTTTCACTGGTGCACTGCGAAAAAATTCCCATGCCATCAGTGGTTTGGCTTCTATCAAGGGCACAAAAGGCTCTGACCAGCCCTGGAAGTCTCCACTTCCAAAGAATGGAATATTTCTTGAGATGATAAAGATAATTTCTGATTCTTAATATTAATCAGGTTTATTAATACAGAGCAGTACCAAGTGAGAGTAATTGGCAATGAGGAGAGAGAGAGGGGTGGGATGGAGGCTGCAGCTTCCCTAGGACATGGGCTTGAGAAAAAACAGCCCCATGTCACAACTGGGCCCCAGCAAAAGAAACTAAACCCCAAGGGAGCAGCAGTTCCCTGAACTGAAGCAAATGAACCCTCTGGTAGAAAATCTAGAAACGGAAAAAGGCACAAAGAAGCAGAGACAGGAAGGCGAGAGGCACAATGGGCTCCCTTTAAAGCTGTGATAAAGCACTGGTGTGGCACAAAGGGAGCAAGGACACTGGAGAAGCAGTTCTGGTGAAGTTTGGAGATTATGAGGTCAGAGGTGCCTTGAGAACAAGCTGCCCATCCCTGGCACTGAGGACATGTGGAAGGATTGCTCTGCAGAGGCAGGAGGGAGCTGGATCCCACTCAGTTCTCTTTAATACTTGTCTTTATTCTCCCAGGTAGTATTAAACATTCTGTCATGTGAAGACCTTCCACACATGATGCAGAAAGAGATCACCCTTTTAAATAACATTTGCTGGGCTTGATTTGTTTCATTTACATTGTGAAATGCTTTTTAAATGGGATTCCATGATAGATTGCAGACAATAAAATCTCAATGACTGAGTCTGAAGAGGGACAAATGAAAGTCAGAGTCACCATGAGCTGAACTAGTGCTAATAGCTCAGCAGACTGGACTTCCAGAATATTCTGAGTTGGAAGGGACCCACAAGGATCATCCTGTCCAGCTCTTGAGTGAATGACCCACACAGGTGGCACAATACCAAAAATATCAGTGTATGTTCTTCATTGATGGAAATGTGCACATTTCCAGTAACAATGCCCAAAGATCACAAAGCAAAAGCAACTTGCACTGCCAAAAAGCTAAACCCAAACCCCCAAAACAATAAATAAAGAACAAGCCTTGGGAAAAATCCATGGTTTGACCTTGTCAAACTTGTGGGCTGCTTGTACTCAGCACTCCTTGTGGCACTGCATTCCCAGAGAACAAGCCCTCCTTCATGTGGGGTGTTACTGGCTAGAACAATTTCGGGGGGCACTTTTTATTCTCCTTGTTCTCTCTACCACCAATTGTTACCCGGGTTTTGTTTCTGTTTATGCAATCAAGTCCTTTTCACCCTTGCCCATGATCTAAGTACAGCTCTAATGAGCATATGGGCTTTGTGTTGTTTGCTGAGAGGCAAGGCTGTATTTTGAACTGGCAGTGATCCATGCAGAGCTTTGGGACTCTCCTCTTCCCCCAGGAAGGTGTTGCTGCTGACAAGGCACACACATGGAGACGTTTCAGCCCTGCTCGTGGTAGAACATCTCCCCACGTGCAGGTCTGTGTTCTCCAGCCTGGTTTTGCACAGCTCTAAATCTTGGATGAAAACTCAGAAGGGGAAACCTCAGCTCCTTTATCTCCTGTTTTCACCAAGTCAGGCCTGAAGTCGTCCTTGGCACAACAACGTGACTTAAAGTGATTCTTGTAATCCCTTTTTTGCCAGAACTGTCAATGCAGCAGGATCACTAAGGATGTCTTTTTTACTGTTATAAATTATTTAACACTTATAACTGATAGAAAATTATACTGGCAGACTGTTTAGTTACCTTGGAGAATATCACTAAGCCACAATACTCCACAGTAAAACTCAGCTTTTTTGTGACATTCCCAAGCTTGGTTAAATTCCTAAGGCAGGTCTGAGTTCTGCTGCCCAGAAGGAATACAGGACACAGGTACCAGCTTTGTAGGGAACAGCCTGATCCCCTTCAGCAGTGGGGTTGGACCAGGTGATCTCCAGAGGTCCCTTCCAGCCTCAACCATTCTGTGGGATTCAGGAATCTGCTTTTCAGTGGGCACTGAGACCCAGAGCCAAGAGCAATGCAATCCAGGCCAGATATCCAGCTTGGTGAGCAAGAGCCTCTCCCCTCCCCTCAGCTGTCCCTTAAGGATTCTCCTCTGGGTCAGCTCACTGATAGAGGGAAAAGGGATGAAGAGGAAGAGTTCTGCTGGAGCCTTGGGCTTGGCAAGGAGTGAGCACCCTGCTTGGTTCCCTCCCCAGCTCAGCACTGAGTAACCAGCTGGCAGAGACACTGTGAGAGCCCACCACAGTCATGAGGAAGAACACGCTCCAGAAGGGGCTGCAAATGCTCACATTTAACAGGGCCCTCCTTTCTATGCTCAACCATCTTCCCCTGCCTTTTGCTGTCACAACGTGGTCCTTCCCATATGTGCAAGACAAAAAGCCATCTGAAACAGCAGATCTTCATTAGCAGAGGTACAGTCAAAACATCTTTGCTGCACATGCCTCTGGGGAAACTCCCAGAAGATTTCGTGGCAAATCAGGACACACACTGATAGAAGATGCTCTGTACTGTGAGGGCACCCACCCAGGAGACAGCTACACAAAATAATTGACAAAGATTATCCCACTGAAGTCACTGAGAGACCAAATACTTCACCAATAAAATTCAAAAAATATTCACCATTCCAACTCACTGGCTACAGTGATTTGCCTTAAAAATACCTCACCAATGAAATGTTTACTCACTGCTCTTTTCCTCCTCCTGATCTGCCCATGACTCTCGGCAAGTCAAGTTTGGATTCCATTTCTCCTAAAAATTGGCATTGGTTTCTTTTTGGAAAAAAAATTTAGAACTTCTAAGTAATTTAGGAGTTCAAGCTGACAACCCTGTTTCATCCTCCTCATGCAACCTTGTGAGGCATCTCCTGCTTTTCCAAGTGCTGACATCCCTCCTGGCACACACACTGACCCACTGCAACTCCAGTGGCAGCAGCAGAGCTTTTCCACCAGACCAATCCCAACACAGCCACTTCAGGAACCACTTTAGGTTGTATGCCTGCCTTCCCTGCAGTTTACTCCCTCCCATGCCTAACTTGGCCAGGGATCTGTTTTGTTATTCCCCTAAAGAAGGCAAGAAAGGAGAGAGGGGGATACAGGAGGCAACTGTAGAGCGTGCCTTACCTCATCCCAGAAATCCAGCTCAAGCAGAACTGGAATAAGTTGACTGAGCTGAATGAGTTAGGCCTGCCCACGGCTGTGTGTTCCCTTGCCCTAAAAAAGGCAAAGCTCAGAGCAGGGGTGAGTGGAGCAGATGAGTGTGCCTGCTGCCCTGCAGAGCTCCCAAGTCCCCAGCAGGGGTTTTGGGTGCTACATCAGTGCATGTCACACTCGGCAGGGTTGGTGGGCAGCCCCATTCCCCTTCCTGCCTGTGGGCACACTGTGGCCACACTGTGGGCATGGCTTACAAGGAGTCACACTTTGCTGCTGCCCTCCCACCACAGCACTGCCTTCCCTCCAAGCCTGCACACTCTGTCTGTGCCCATCAACACGAGGATGCTCCAGCTCCCAGCAGAAATGGCTCACAATGCTGAGGTTCTACACAGAGCATCATGCCTTCCCTTCTGACCCCATAACACAACACAATGCCTGCAATAAGCTGAAAGGGAAAATTATATCTTAGATGTCACTTATGCAATTATATGGTGCTCATCACACCAGCATTCAAGTGTCTGATACTCCTTGGCAGGGTTTTCTCAGTGCCCCACAGAATTCTTTGCTCCATTTCAAAGCAAGGAAGGTGAGACACAGGGAGACTCCCAGAGCTGAAGCTGCAACAGGAGCAGAATTCCAATTCTACCCATCCCCTCTTGGGCAACGTTGTTTCCATATAACCCTTTGTGCTCTTTGCAAAAGTAACTGCAACAAGAAATAATAAACTTTATCTTTCATCTCACAGTGACAAGACAGGAAATTCTTTGCAACAACAGCAAAGAGTAACATTTATTGCACATGCACTGTTCTAATACACACATTTTTAATAGTTTCCCTGCCTGTTAACAGTCCTCCTGCCTAAAATCCTGTAGAAGTGTGTGTGGAGATTGTGTACAATGCTGCACATGCCAGATCTGTAGAGCCCAGGGCAGACACACACACCACCCCAACCAGCAATTCCCTTGCTCCTCTGTGGACACTCAGGATTTCATCCAAAGCTCAGGAAGAGTATGCACATGGGCTTTGGATCAGGTCAGTATATTTGGATCAGGCTGTGCATAGATTTCCTTAGTAGAACTTGAAAAAAAAAACCCACTAAGAAATCTTCTCACAGTCCAGGGCTTACACGTCATTCCTGTGTTGCTCCAGCAGTGAATTCTGTGGATTGCCCTTGACCAGTCACCCTCCCTGGGTCTCTCACAGGTCACTGGGAAAATTAAATACTCACCCCTCCCTTGTAAATTTTAATGCCTTTGTCCCATCTATTCTGTGTGGTTTGGCATAATCAAACGTATTTTGAATGAGTACACAGTGAGTCTATACAGCAGCAGTCTCTTATTAATTGGCTGTTATTTTTTTTAAAAAAAAATTCTTTTGGAGTGTCTCTTGTGGGAATTCCATGTGCTCAGCCTGTCCAGGAGGCCTCCAGAGTTACTCAGAGGAGAAGAGCTTCCCTGGAGCTCCTCCAAGAAAGCAAACACAAACCCAAACTCAAGTACCCACGTTGCAGACTTCACACTTCACCAAGAAACCTTCCCCTCACGTTGACAAACGTGAAGCACACACAGAGCAAAACCACAGGGGTTGGACAACCCTCTCCAGGTGGCACCACTGAAACTGGGGAGTTCAGAGCTGTGCACAGCCAGCGTCACACACAAGGGCAAAACCTCTCTCCACCAGCCTCTCCATCCCTCCTGAGCAGAGTCCCCAAGCACCCCGGGCAGGCAGCAGCTGGCAGGGGGGGAGGCTTCCCCACCAACATGGGGATCTTCTGGGGACTTCCCTCCTCTCACTCAGTTACTCCAAACTACCCAAGCACGACCCCAGGGCTCCAGAGGAGCAGCTTCATGCTCCTCCTGCACACCACATTACTCATTTGCAGCTTCCAACCCAGGCCACAAACACCTCTCCACCTCTTGGGCCACCCTGGGGTTTGGGGTTTTTTGGTCAGCCAAGCATGCTAGGCTGTGTGCACAACTTTCCCTCCAAAGGGTTTGGCTGGAACACTTTTATGAGCATTAGGGAGAACCCCTCCACCAGTTCTGGTGGAAACCAAAACACCCACTGGAAGAGACAGGAGACACCAAAGGCAGAAGGCATCTTACCCGTGGCTTAAAGGAGACCTCAGCACAAGCAGAAGGGAAAGTGATGGGAGGGTTGTGCCCTGATGGGCACAACAAAGGGGATCTGGAGGCCCCCAGAGTGGAGCTGCTGGCCCAGAGAAGGGGCTCTGGTGGGGCCCAGGGTGAACACAACCAGAGCTCCTCCTGTGAGTCCCAACAGCCTCATCTCATCACGCTGGTACAAAACTGCAGTCACAGCATCACCCCTCCCTGGCAGTAAGTTTACACCAGCGTGTTGGGAAGGAGGCAGCTGGCACACAGCTCCTCGGGGGGTTGCCAGGACACAAGCAAACACTCAAACCTCTGATTAAAACCTGCTCCTGAAGCCAAAAGTGAACGAGTTGTAACACCTGTGAGAAAGGCAGCGCTCATTAACTCAAGAATTTCCCAGCTTGTTAAGTGCTACATTTCTTGACAGCATTTCAAGTGCAGGGCCAAAACATACCAACACCTGTAACCAAACTCCAAACTAGCAAAAGGGAAAAAACCACTAAAAAAGCTCCCCCCACACATATGCATACCAAAACCAAGATAGCACAGCAAGACCAGGAAAAAAAAAATCAGTCAAACCACCAGCCAGGGAGATACAGCAGAAAAGTTCGATGGGTTTTAATAAGAAACATGTATCAAGTGAAGTGATTTACTTCACTTAACTTAAGAGCCTAAAGGTTTAGAGGAACACCAGAGTTTTAACCCCCAAGGGGAGGGCATTTTGTTCATATACCTTCTCTGGGGGGAAAAAAAACCCCAAACGGAAAACTATTGTTTAAGGAGATTTCTACTTTTCTGCTAGGTATCATAAATTGAGACAGAGAGAATCATTTGGGAGCTTGGATGTATTAAGCCACAATTCTGAAGTCTTTCTTTTCAACATTGTACAAACGACACGGGGAACAACTCCAGTTTTAAACAGGGTGCCACACTAACCTTCCTCTTGGTGCTCTCGTAAAGACTCTCCAAATGGGATGATATTACATAGAAAGTGTGTTGCAATTCCTAAGCACATCAGGGTCAGACAAAGTTCAGTCTTCCCTTTGAACTCCCTTGCCTCTGTGGGCTATAGTCAAATTCTCAGTGTTATTTTAACATGGTTTTTCAAGTTTAATTTCCTTTTTGTGGCTTTGCATTATTAACATTATTGACGTTAAAAGCGACAGGCAGAGCCCCCCTTTCATCTTTGGGAAAGCAGGGAAATATTTGTGGATTCCTCCCCCCTGCATTAATTACAAACTTGCCTCCCTGCTCTTCTCTAGTGGCTGCACAAGGTCTTTGCTGCACAGAAGTCAAGGGGAGAAATCCTTTTGCCTCCAGTGGAACAGGGATTTCTCTAATCCACCCTTCCCAGGAAGGGCTTTGCAGTTTAGCAGAGCAAGAAGTTCAGCTTCATCAAGAGTGTTTGCAGCTGGTTCCCTTTGGGCCTGAATCCCAGTGGCTGACACAAGGGAATTCAAAATAAGCAAAGCAAAGGCCAGTTTTAACCAAGTCTCACTGCAAACCCCGGGAGCAGAGCAGGGACCAACCAGACCAGCAGAGCCTAGCAAAGTTCTGCTTCAAACCAACACCATCTGTACCCACCTAAACCTCTTTGTGGCCTTCTGGGGGGTGTTACAATGGTGTAATTTGGGGTTTGTACCTTTTTTCCTAAAAGCAAAGCCTGTTATTGGATTCTACACCCCAGGGTCTCCTGTGGGGTACTTTTCGGGATCTAACACCAGGTTAGGACAGGCATGACAGCTGGAAATTCTGGGCACCTGGCTGAGAGTAGAGCTGATATAGAGGAGAGTAAAAATATTGGATGCAGGGAGACATCTCGGTGATCCAGGCACCCAGATTAACCTCAGCCAAATGAGGAGCCCTGGGCTTTGCTTTTTTAAAGGAGCAATAATAGCAAATAGGCAATAAGAGAATAAAGTGCTGAAAAAACAAAGTCAGCTGGGAAAAAAATTTCCGTTCTGAAACCTGTTCCTTTTTTTTTCCTGCAGATCTCCATCCTCATTCCATAATACAGCACTAAAGTAACCTGAGATAACCAGGTCATGAAGTGTGACTCTGAGAGGGGCTGGTGAACCTCCAGCACATGAGGGAAAAATAAATATCCAGGTGCTCAGTCAGAAACACTTTTAAAGATCTAGGAATACACCTTCGGGCATCTCATTGTGCAGAACCTTTGATTCTGGAATGGAAAACAGACAAACCCCAAACCACCCCACCACATCCATCCAGCTGAGATCCTACAATCCTTCCTGCAGCAGCCACTGCTCGCCATGGGAAAGCAGAAATGATTCATCTGCCTCTGAAGCACTGAAAAAAAAAGGCACTTCACAGAACCAAGTTAGCAAGGCCAGTTTGGTGACAGTTTTTCCGTGATGACAGGCTTCTAAAAGATATGCCAGTTACAATAAATATTTCCAAATTAGATATCTGGCATTGAGTGGGGAGAGCCAAAGGCTTAAAGATGTCACATAACATAAATGCAGCTCTGTTTAACTTTGCACTTTCTGAAGCCCTGCAACCCTGCGCTCGCTCTCCTCTCTTTCCTTTCCCCCTCTGCCTTTTTTGATATGCCAAACCCATGACCAACACAAGAAACTTCTGTTGCTCCGCTGTGACTAACATTTATCATTTGTGTATAAAGTAGCCATTATTCAACCAAATGCGAATTCAGCAAGTGCTTTTCAAAATCACCCACCCCCCAGCAAGAACCGCAAAGCAAACAGCCGCCCACAGCCCGGCTGCAGCGCTGCCTCTGCATTCCTGAGCGCTGAATAACAGCGGCCTCTTGGAGCTGGGGCTGAGCTTTCCTCCTGCTCCCAAAGCCTTGGCACAGACCTTCCTGTACTCCACGAGCAGTGCTGCAACAGCAGCTTGGGTCACACCTCGGCCGTGCTTTCTAAGCGGAGCTTAAAGATGGCTTTTTCTCACTTGGAGGGGAAAAAAAAATGAATGAAAAGGGAAAATTGTCAGATTTAAAGATAAACATGTATGTGTGTAGATATACAAGCGATAAAGTGTAAATGAACACATCCCTCAGCTGTGTCACTGAAAGACTGAAAGGAAAGAGGTCTCAGATCCAGCCCCTGGGTGATGCTGGTCCAGAAGGATGCCAAAGATGATGCCACATCCATCGTCACTGATCCAGGCGTGAGAGCCCAACATGACACCAAAAAGGGAGAGACCCACCCAGAACTCCTTTCTTCACTCAGGAAAACGGCCCCTTTTACTGGAGAGATTGGGAGTCCCAGAGAGGCTGGATCTGGGCTGCTGGGCCAGGAGGGAACGGGCTCCATCCCCAGCTCTGAGCCCTCTTCTCCCTGCTCTGCCGTGTCCCCCAGCGAGGCCTCCTTGCACTGCTGGATATAACGTGGCTCTGGGGAATGGGGCAGCACATGCAGCTGCTCCAGGCTAAAACTGCAGAAATATATCCTGGGAAAGGAATAGCATCCCTGGCTGGAGAGCAGGGCAGGCTCTCGCAGCCTCCGGCAGCTGCAGAAGCAATCTGGGACAGTGCCCCCCCTCCCCAGGAACCAGACCCTTGGAGTAAAACCACAAATATTTCCAAACAGTGAAATCAAGCCACAACGGAATTCTCAACAATACGCACAGAAATTGCTTATGTTTAAAAAAATCACTTCTTTACCCAACACGAAGCTCCGAGTCAGGACTCAGCTCCCATTTGCTCCACAGGCTGCGAGCCAGGCAAGGAGGTGGGACAGGGATGGGAACACACCACCACCTCAGTGTCCTGTAAATCCTGACATTCTGCTCCACACTTCCAGGGCTGAGGAGGGGACACCTGGCAGAGAAGTTCTGCCCCACACAACAGTTATTTCCAGAACCAGCTGCATTTGAAGATCTTTACCAGCAAGGCAAATACCTCTCTTGAATTTATATCCTGTATTTTCCTTTTATTTGGCCCATGTAAAACATCTCCATGCTATGGAACAGTCATGGAGTAAAGCACCATCATCCACTGCTGTCCCACAATCTGCATGTCCATTTATTTATTGGGCTGAGAAAAGAGTCCAGCACTTTGGGTTTGCTGCTCTACTCACTTCTTTCACGTTACACCTAAACTTGATCGGACTTTTACAATTCTTTGAGGCAAAAAGAAAAAAACTGCCATTTTGAGTAATTGCCTAAAATTGGGTGAAAATGAGCAATTTTTTTGCTGTAGGACGTAGTCAATCACCCTGTGCTGTGAGCTGCAGAAGGCCCAGAGACTTTCCTTTCTTTTGCTGCTGCCTTTGCCAAGGCCCTTACGGGAAGGTCTGGAAACTCCTCTGCTGCATCACACGCCAGCTTTGATCCACGGCAGGTACCCAAGCTGCTGAGCCAATATGATAATCCTGCATTACTAAATCCAGTTTTTCCCCGAAAAACCTTGACTCACATTCAGTACATGGTTGGCCAAGGAAACAGGATGTTACTTTTTGCAAAACCTGTCACCACCGCTCCCAAGTCAGCAAAAAACCGCTCGAAAGAAACAAAGGTTCCCCCAGGCTCTTCCGACGGGAATGTTTGGCCCACTCTCCTTCCTCTCCTCACCTTTGTGTGCCTGAATGTGAACAGCCTGGGAAAGAAGAATAAAATATTGAAAACCAAAAATTCTGCTCTGATAAAGCCCAGGAATTTTTGTCCATAAAGAATTAGTCCAGGTTTCACACAACAAGTTATTTTGGAGAACAAAAAAGAACCCCAGAGAAAGTGTAAGTGGCCAGAAGAAAGAACTCTCGATGGGTTAAGTGAGTGAAATGATTCCAAGGAAGTTCTATTCTCCCTTTATTGATTGAGTGAGTATCTAGCCCTTCTCCTCCTCCAGTGGTACCAACACAATCAATAGCTCTCCAGAACTGTCAGCTGCTGCTAATTTACACTTCCATAGTTGCCATCTGCTCTTCAGCCCATTGTAACAAAACCCACCAGCCCAGGATCTTCAACCAGCACTGGCAAAACAAAACCACTGAAAGACAGGAATTTTATCCATATCCCCAACGGTAAACCCAATTTAATCCAATTATGGTTTCGTCACTCCAAGTTTCTCCAGTTTGGCTCACACAGCCAGGAAATCGTGTTGCAGTATCTGTTTATTCCAATTCAGTCACCAGCCCTGCATTTCAGGGAGAAATGAAAGCACTCATTGACATCTTAGGTAAATTAATTAAGACCTGAGAATTTCAGAGAAGAAGACAAGCTAAATGATCCTCACTTGCCGGAGTTCCTGAATGCTTCCTGTCATTTCCAAAGCACATTTTATCTATGCTCATGGAAGCAAGAGATGCTTAGCTTACATTAAAAGCAAGTGCCACTCAGGAGGACTTCCTTATTCTTTCAGAGTATTCAGAAAATTATTTTTAAATTCATGTTGTTTGTTCCCCATTAGAAATATTTTTTTTTTAAATCTGCATATTATTTCCCTTTGAAGTCCCCGTTGGTAAAACCATGAAAAACTACAAGAGAACCAAGCAGAACTAACTAATTGCTTAGAGCCAACAGCTTGAGCAGGCGGTAGGTGTGCAGTGATGGAATCGTCTCCTTCAGAACTGCTTCCCAAACCCATGCAGTTACTACAGCACAGGCTGCAAATCCCAGATTTGATCAGAAAAGAAGCCAAGAGATCAAAGATTCCACAAACTGGATGACAAATATCCAACTGTATGAGTCACTCCAAACACAATCAGCATGATAATACTGAGCCCTGTAGCCAGGATTATACCCATGATGGAAACAATGGGACATATGGGCACAAGGAATATTCCTCTTTCTTTAAAACTGCCTATTGTTCAAGAACAAAGCAAACCACATCCAAATACATCTGGCATCAACATCTAACGCTTTGCAAGCTGATCCTTCTTTTCAAAACCCTGTACATCAGAGTATCCCATAAATTTTGCTGCAGCACATGAGGAGCCTGGCCATTTTCTGGAGGAGGAAAGTTAACCCAGGCATTGTCCTGCTCCCCCCAGGCTGCTCCACCAGGAGCCAACTGGCCCAATCCCACCGCCCTCCTTCCCTTTCATGCGGCCAAGGGCAAACTTTCCCTGGGAAAGACGGTGCCTGGAAAAGGCAATTCTTCCAGGGTGCATCCTATCCCCTGCTCAGATCTGAAGGGCTCTGGGAAAGAGGGCAGCTGGGAGCTGGTGGAATATTGCCCTGGAATGCAATGGCAGGCGGCTCTTAAACCACATTTTTCCCTGCGGGGAAAGCGCTGCCGACAGGAAACGGCCTCATGTGCTGCACACAGGATTAACAGCAAGGAAAATGCTCCCACAAAGCATGGAGGATACCACAGGCTACTGCTGTGTACACCCAGGAAATCCAGGGATTCAGGAAAGGCTGGAGTGCTCCCTCACTGTCCATGTGTTACACCCTGGATGTGCCCCATTTCTGACTGGGGGAGCCCAAAGGGAAACGAGACAACCCTGGAATTTTCCCAGAGGAATCAAAGGTGACTAGATGTCCATCCTGTGCAGGTTTACTTGGGAACAGGCTTTTGGCACTGCTGGGAGAGAGAACAGGGCCCACTTAAGGTCCACTTCGGGCAAGATGGGCACCAGTTTCCATCAGGCTGTGCTATTTTGAGCAGAAACAAGCCCAAAGGCATGTGAGCAGCATCCTTTCTTCTCAGCCTGCACTTGAATGGTTCCCAGGGTGCAACCCTTGTCCAAGCATTGACTTCATGGAGAAACGAAGTGGAAATTCATCACACTGCCATTTTAAACAGCTCTCCTCCAGCTAATGTGCTTCCAGGTTTGCCCAGATCCATGAAAAAAGAGTTTTGGGGCAGAGCTTGAAGGTTTCCAGCATTTCCTTCCTGCTTTCTTCATGCCTGGTCAGAGCTGCAGGCCCTGCACACACACACAAAGAGCACGTGTGCGGCACATGTGACACTTGGAAGAGGCATCTCAGCTTCCCATGTTTTGTGGAGCCCATTCACACTGTGACAACATCCAGGCAGCCCAATGCAAGGGTTCTAAGCTTTCCAGACCCACCAACCTCCCCTGGGTGTGCCATTCTACAGGTGCACACCCATTTCTGTCCCAGAAACCCTGCACAGGAGCTGGACAGTCTTAAGCTGTGCCTACAATTTAAGCTTTGCATCACAAGTAACAATGCAGCTCTGTGTTGGAGACTGCCCACACAAAAACAACAAATAAATAAAGAGCTTCTAGTATTAATCACTTTTTGACAATTTGCACCACAACAGTTTACAATCTTATCTACTTTATTTCCTCCAAAATGCCAAAACTCATTCTGCACTAGATTAAAATCAAGAATAAAGCAAATAAAAGATTCCACACAATGGTAACCATCCCCCAGCTTACAGCTTAGGAGTACAAGCCCTTTTCTCTAACCAATATGACAACACTGGAGAGGGACCCTGAAATAACCAGCACAGGAAGCTTCTCTTGGACCTCGAAACCACTCAGGTAAATGCTAAATGACTCACCCTTCTGCTCACAAACAGCCCTGTCACCCCACCAGGTCTCTGAGCTTTGCTAGAGCATCAGCCTGTTAATCAGTCAAAATGCATCTTTCTAATTAGTCCCTGGAACTGCAGCTTCTCAGGCACAGGGAATTCAGGGGACCAGCCTCAGTTCAGCACCATCCTGATGACTTAATGCTCAGCTGGTGCTCTAACCCACCTGAGCATCACTCTGCCCCCAGGAGATGTATCTGAACACGTATTTCAGTGCTGCTGCAAGGAGCCCAGCACAGCCCTGCCAGAGGATGCCAAGACACAGATGTCTTCTGCTGCTTGAAACCCTCACATGGGGTGAGGGAAGATTCCCTGCATCTCCTCAGTGGGTGCTCCTCACTGCCACTACACACTGCTTTGCTTTGCTGAGCACTCATAAAGCATCTTTCAAATAATTATAATCTTGAGGTCTCCTCTAACACCACCACAATGTATATTTACGAAGTTAAAAGCACGCGCTGCTACCAAACACTTAGTTAGGATTCATTGCAGCCTGTCCAAGCAAGCCTGCCGTGCTCTGCAACCATATTCCTCCCCTCGGGGCAGAAATGCAAAGTGTAGCTTGAAACAACAAGACATTGTTTTGTCCTGAATTCACCCATAAAAGAAATACTTGCAGGATTGTTAATATCTGCCTTTCCCACACCCCGCCTCAAAGTGTAAAATCCTGCTTAAATAAAAATGAAGATGAATCAGGAAGAATGTAGCATAGAAGACCTTAAAGTTCTGGTTTTCCTAAAGTTGTGGAAATCACACTCAAATCCCAGCTCTGACTTGTTTCATTGCTTCTCATAAGCACAGCACAGGCGAACTGGTTCACCACCCAGCACTGTTCTGCTCCTCAGAGGTGATGGGGTTTTAAGGAAACCTTCTTAGATACCTTCCCAGGCAATTTTCCCCACCTTCCCACAGCAGCCCATAGTATCCCAAAAATATTTCCAAGCAGAATGAGAAGTACTAAAAATAACACCAGGATTTTCCTAGGTGGGAAGGATCAAACCTCTCGAGTCCTGTGCTGGGCCTGCCTCTGCAGAGGAGCTTGTGAAGTTTGGTCTCCACAGAGTCAGAAGTGTCAGGCCATGGGGACACCCATGTTCCAACACGCTCTCTCCCATCCCTCCCCAATCACGAGGAAAACCACAGACTTCAATTTAGACTAAGGCAGCAATACAGGACACAACTTCAGAAGTGCCTTCACCCTCCTGGAGCTGCTCTCAGAAAGCTCCTTTGAAGGAGAACACCCTACAAGGGCACACAAACCAGAACATGAAAAAACCCATCATGGGGCAAAATTCAACACCACCTGATTTAACATCATTTGGTGGGGGAAATTTTATTTCCAGTGGAAAAAAAAAACACTAGAAAACCCCCACAGAATTAAAGACCACCACAAGGGTGGGTAATCTAGTTTTAAAACCTTCTCAAATTTGGTCTCTTTCCACTATTAGAGCAGAAATTTCGATGATAAAAGGTAATTTTCCAAACACAGGACGTGAAGCAATTAGCTCTGTAAAGCTTAGTGAAAATATACCCACAAAATCAGTGTAGGGCAAAAAAAAAAGTCTTAAAAAGATCTAAGAAATTCAATCCATTTTTTTAAAGCAATGACTGAGTGAGGTGTGAATCCCAGCAGGGTCAGAGTGTGTTTAGTGAAGGGGAAAAAGGGAATATTGCAGGACTCGTCTGTCTGGCCAAGAGAGGTAAAATGAAGCAATGCTGTAAACTGACACTGGGCCAATTGCAGCTGAAAAGTGGTACCTGTTTTTCAACGTGAGGAGACTATTAGCTGTTAAAAGAAAAAAAAGAACAGTGAAATCTCTGTCTCGGTCTCTTTAAATAAAGACAGGACGCATTTCTGAAAGACACACTTGTGCAGGTTACCAATTTCAATACAGAGGTCAAAACTCTACCCACAAGCCTGATTTAAAAGTGCACGATTTACAAGGTATTAGAAGGGGTGATCTTGTTGCCATCAAGATAAAAGAGGCTCTCAGAACTCCAGCAAACTCTGCACAAGGCAGCAGCAGACTCACTGAGACAGAAATGGCATTATGCCTTTTAATGGCCATCTCCTACCAGACTAAATCCACGGTGTAACGTGAAGCCACATCCTTACCCAGTCCCAGAATGTTTCCTTTTATTTTACATTTGCTTGCCCACAGAGATGTGATTACTGGAAACAAGGAGTTAAACTAATTATCTGATGTTCCACTTTCTTTCAAACCCAAAGAAAAATATTAAGGAGGTATTTAGTGAGCAGATTGCAGTCACTGCAAGCTGAAAAATCACTCTACAAGCAATCCTCTCCAAAATGCTTTCAGAGTCCAAAGGAGCAGCAACCCCACTGTTAAACAGATCTGCCAGGAAGGGTAAAAAATGGAATAAAAGCAGTATTACTGCAGGGAGATGCGTCTGACAACAGCTCAGGCAATGCCACAGCCATGCAGGAGCAGCTGCAGAGCTCAGGAAGGGAATCACATGGTTGAACTTAGGCATGTGATTAGTTCCACTGACTTATATGGGGTTCAATGTGGCAAAATTCTTCAGAACATTGTAGGGCTGCAGGCACGTGTGGATGTGGTGGGACCACTGTTACTCATCCCCAGGGTGCACGGGCAGAGGAGCTTCCTCCAGCCCCACATGCACACAGGGCTGACCACAGCAAGCTCTGCTGCACCACTGAGCTCAGGGAAATCTGAGTCTTAAAAAAAGCTGTTCCTGAGGTGGGCAAGGGGATAAAAAAACCCCCAAACAACAGTGTGCACAATCCCCTACTAAATGTCAGTGTTCACGTTCAGAGACAAATCTTCAGTACTCACAGCCCTCCCCCAGAGAAAAAAACGAAGACAAAAATAAACCACGAAGGGAAGGAAGGAAAAACCTCACGATTCTTTAAGTTTGTTTTAGGCCTATTGCAGCAACGGCTTTACTCAGCTTTTCTCTGCTTTTGTGGTGTGTTCCAGCCCTGGCCCGTAAAGGCAAAGTGCTCCACACACAACCAGCAAAGGGCTGTGCAGAGCAGAGTCCTTGGTGGCTGATGGAAATTGGAGACAGGTGTTGAGGGCAGAATGGGCAGTCCCTGCCCTGCACAGGGACCTGGGGAGCAGAACCACCAGAGTCCCCGAGCCTGTATTGCAAAGACTGCTGTAAACTTCTGCCCCAGGCACACACCAGGCCAGCCCGTGAGAAAATCAGCTCTGGGGATGACTATGGTTCACACACTTCGCAATAAACACTTCCAGATTCCATGTCTCCCAGCATCCTGGGACTGTTATTCATTATTTGCTAAGAGATGACAGAAAGCAAAGGATAATCAACAAAAGAATAGAACACTCCACAGTTTCCCCCCTCTCCAGAATCCTCAGCCTGCCTTTGCAAAGCTCCCTCCAGGGTGCAAGTCAAGGCTGTTTTTCCTCTCTGCCTTTCCAAGAGAATAAATGAACAAGTTGAACAGCTTGTGATATTTGCATGACTGGAGAGAGATCATCAGAACAGTTTGAACAGCCAAAGCCTAAATAGCTTGTAAGTGGTAAAAAGCAGTTAGTGACAAAGTCCTCTGAAGACCCTCACCTTGCTGGAAGTTACTCCAAGCTTTATGGAGCGAATCCTTAATGAGGAGCAAGCCCCATCATTCCCACTCTTTGTACTTATTTCCAGCTTAGAGATAATCCCACTTTTATTAGGTGCTGAGCTATCACTTTAAGTAATGCTAGTGCACTGAGAGGAAGAGACCAAATGCCAGAGAATGAGGGTTTAGCTGAAATAATCTCATGAAGGGCTTCAGTGGAGGCAACAAGACAAGGAAAGTAGAGCTGCATATGGACACCACCACCTGACAGCAACAAGAGGTTATTTTATACAAGGTTCTTTCGGCGCAACTTAAAGGAATAAGATTTTAAGAAGTATATTTTCAGTACACCCCAGGCACAATTCCTGTCACTGACCTTTGCACATCCATGCTCTGAAATATTCTCCTCTCTGACAAAACGTGCAGCTAATTTTCAGTGAACTGAAGAGGGCCATGAAGTTATAACGTTTCACATCTGCCCTCTCCAACATATCTGGGTAGCAGATTATTGCACATGGGAGGATTAGGCAACTGCCAGGTGATGTTGCCTCTTGTACAATTAGTTTATCTGTGTGCTAATAAACGCCTGAACTGCAGAGCCAGGCTTGGGTGAGGAGTGGAGGAGGATTTCCAGGCTTGCTCATTGTTGCACAAGGGCCACACGGCTGCTCACGTTCTGCACGCCCCAAATTCCTGCAGAGCCCAGCAACACCCAGTTCTGCACCCCTGTTTCACCTGGTTGTAACAGCAAGGTGGAAAAATGCTTTGAACACCCTAGAAAAGTGCTAGACTGAGGATATCTCAAGACCTCGGGTTCTTCATTAAAGGACATGACCACTAATGGGCTACTTACCTTACACAATGAGCATCGTTTAGTCTTTTCTTTGAAGGGACATCAAAAGCCATAAAAGAATCTGCATCTTCAGTGTCTGTCACTTCAGAGGCACCTTTAGCACAGTCACCAAATGGCTTTTTGCACGTGGTTAGATGCCTATTCACCAGGAAATCGTGACATACCTGTTTGCAGCTAAAGCCACAGACTCGTATTGAGCAGCCCCTGGGAGCAACGGTGACAACAAAGTACCAGTCACTGGTGTGGGATGTGAGAAAACAAAACCCTTCATCACAGTCACACTCTTCAAAGCCAAGTGGTTCACCCAGTGAGTAACATTCCTACAGTGGTTTGGAGGTAACAAGAACTACACTCATTGAAGTGGAAACCATAAATAAAATTATGTTACTGATGTATCATTATCATAATATGCAGAGAAACGACAGTATAAGAGTACATAGAAAGCAGATTAACTCGGCGTTGTCATTTCTGTTAAAATTAACTTGGCTCCCAAACAACATTGATGAGACACAGCAGCACAGCCAGAGATGTCTGCTTGCTCCAAATCCACTCTGCCATTTATTGGCATATTAAGAAAATATTTGGGCTTAAAGTACAAGATAAAAAATGATTGACAAAATAAAAGCAGGGGTTATTGCTATCTCAACTTCCACCAACATACTGCCCCTTGCTACAGCAAGCTGGCGTGGCTGCCTGTGCCAGCACACTGCACCACTCACAGCCTGGGAAAAGCTGACCTGGGAATTCCCAAAAGGAAAACACAGGAGCACCTTCATCCCTGTAAACTGCTCCAAACACACACGGACATGGTTTCCTCTGTCACCTCCTTCAGGCCCTGAAAACCACCGTGGTGGATATAAATATAGGCATATTTGAAACACTTGGCTTGCTCTCTCCTCCTCCTCCAGTCCTTTGTGCCAGGAGATAACACTAGAAAACAAAACTGGAGAAAGGTTATCCTGTGAGCCAGCCTGGACACTGCATTCCCAAAGGAGTGCCAACCTCAGACTAGGCAGCAGACCTCAGTCCCCAGGACAGCTATAAAATAAACTGTGCAGATCAGTTTGGGTGAACCAAGAGATGTGTCTGTCTCCTGTTTGTTCCAGAGAGGGCAAGCATCTCTGAGAAACAAATTCAGTGGAAAAAAATCAAAATTAAATTTTAAAAAAACCCTGCCCTGGCTGCTCCAACTCAATTTTTAACCGACAGGAATAAGTTATTGAATCAGTGGTAGAAAAGTTATGGCCTGTGTTTTGAAATCATTCTTGTCTTCTAAAAATAATTCTTGGGTGATTTAATTTATAGCTATACATTACATATGCAGTTACACTGGACCAGCTTCCAGCCAGCTTTTGACAACCCTCAAGCCTCAAATGAGCCTAGAAAAACATTCTTCACAGCTCCAAGCAGCACAGAAAGTGTAAAGAAAAATTAAGGATGAAATACAATATAATTTGTAAAATCAAGAGTGATCCTAAAGCAAAAGGGCAACAAAGTCTTTTAGGCTTTCCCAGTTCCTCTCTCACAGTGGTGTGAATGCAGAGCTGCTCTGCACGTGCAAAGATGTCACACAGGTTCAAAAACATGTGACTTACTGAACTAATAACAAAAACCAAATCCCACTCAGGCTTCAAAACCAAGAGCACCCGTGGCTGGGCTGTTCTCAATACTGTCACACCGAGTGATGCCCTAACAGAGAACATTTCTGTTCCTTTCCTTGCCCTCCAATAACCATCTTTCCCTGTTGTTCAAGGTTCCCAGCCACAGCACAAGGAAGAAAAATAACATTTAAACAGAAAAACCCACCCCAAGCCCTAAACAAATACCAAATAAAACACAGAGAGCAGAATGCAAGTCACAGCCCAGGCCCTTCCCCAGGAGGGATGCAGGAATGTCACAGCTGTCCCCACTCACTGCTCCTCCCTCCCCTTGGAACTCCCTCTCCCTCCTGCTTTTCTGCCCTTAAAGCAACTCTGAGCAGCACTGGAAAGCTATCATCCCATTATTTCGTTTATGGAGACACATGGAACACTAAACAAGGGCTAGTCATATTTTGTTCCAGTGGTAACAGACCATTAACATTTTTTTTAATGAAGTCACAATACTTTTTCTCCACAGAATGATTAATTAAATACCAGTTTCCACTTGAAGTTAATTCTATAGGATACAAGTTTTTACTTATTTCTACACACATATTAAAAATATTAAATATATACACACACATATAACGAAATATAAAATGCACAAAGAATTGCCCTAGAACTTCAAATGACCTCTCTCCAGTCCTAAACTTCCTGTTTTCCTCTCTTCTGCTCTAGTGCAAAGACTGTCAAAATGCACCTGATCAGTGGCTTCAAGCACAACCAGATCTTTCATCCACTATTAGATAAACTGGAAACAGAAACTTTGAACACAAACTCAGATGCCAAATTAATAACAGACTATTGATGCTCGTTAGCTCTAGGTCCCACCTTTCCTCTTTCCTCTGGAATAGCTGGCCTGCCAGCAGAGCAGAAACTCTGAAATGCCATCCTAAAAATAGAAAGCAAGAAAAGAGGGAAAAAAAAAAAGAGGGGGGGGGAACAGGAACTGAGAGAATAAGCAGAGTGAAAAACTCTGTAATATAAAACTGTCTCCAGCTTCAAAGTCATCAGCCAATCATAATCCAATAAATGCCTTTTTTTTTTCTAAAATCAGAACACTCTAATGTCTATTTTTATTCCTGTTTAGAAGCAGCTCTCTCAACAGGGCTTCCAAACCAGTAGAGCCTGGCATGCAAAGCAGTGACTTACAGAACTCAATTTCAAGCCATAATTTCCAAGGCACCAACACTTGACAGCACAGAGCCCATCAGGGAACAAATGCACAACTACAGGGGGAACAGAGGGGCTGCTTCCAGGAAACCATGGGAGGGTGCTCCCTTCCTGGCTGGACACAATTCCATCTATCCAAATGGCTGCCCAGTCCTTCCAATGTCCTAGCTCATTTATTTCCGTGTGCAACCACCAGGAACTGCAGCATGGGTAGGACTAGATGAGCTTGGAAAGGACCCTCCAGGCCAAACCAGTTTTGATTCTTCCTCTATTTAACTGAAAATTAGTTTTATTAATATAATTCTCCACACATTATGAATTATTGGTATAAGGCAGAAAGAGCAGCTTTTGAACCAGCTCCTGGTTCAACACTTTAAGATCAGCCCTATGGTAGAAAAGGAGAGATCACAACCGGGTTGTGGGATGACCACAATGAAAAGATCTTTAAAAGGACTCAATGAATATTGTAGAGCAAAGATTTATTATTATTATTTTTAAATGGGAGTAGCTGACAGTGTTGGAACTTAATTGTTATCTTTTGAAGAAAGTTACCAGGAAAAACACCCAAGGACTAATTCAGAGGCTGTTTTGCTCTTTGCTTATCTAAGTAATGATCATGTCAAAGGTTCCTTCTCCGTCCTCAGTTTTAGTGAGGAGATACATTAAATGCTCTGTTTCCCTCGGCAAGGCTTCAAGTTCAACTTGCTTCAGTATGTTTGAAAAGAGCATTTATTTCAAACTTGTAAATGATTTAAAAGAGAACACTTAATTAATAATGTTGTTTCCAGCCAGATGGCCAGCTATTAGTTTTCAGTCATCTCTTTCAGAACAATTCCCCAGAAGTCTTCAGAGGCAAAGGGGTTTTAATGCAAATAGATGTGAGTGCTCAGCACAAAACACAAAGACACAGCCACAGGTATAGAAATATCATTTTTCCAACTGGTGTTGCTGTGGTTGTAAAAGTCCAACAGCAGCATCACAATGGCCTGACAGACCCACATTGAACATTCAATTCCTTCGTTCAATTTGAACGTTCAATTCAAATCCTTCATTGAACATTCTGTATTTGGATGGCATTAAATTCACATATGGTTATATAACAGCACTGAAGTGCAAACATGAGGCTGCATGTGCAGTGTTTCCCCTGGACTTGTGCTAACACACTTCAAACCTGAGCTCAGCAGCAAAGGCTGTGGTGTGATGTGCATCAACCAGTCAAAATATTCCATGTGTACAGGAGGCACCAGCACAGAGATGAAGAGATAAAAAATATGCAACCCCCAAGAAGGTTTATCACTAAACATCCATGGAATTCTAATATTCCCACTGACGTAGCACCTACATATTTTCAAAGGAAGTTTGCAACAAAAAACTGCTTTCTGAGGACAAAATGAGATGCTGAAGAGCACAGAAAGCTTTTTAAAGCAGCAAGGTAATGAGTTTTGCGACAGATTTTTTAAAATATCAAGATTTTAAGAGCTTTTCACATCTGTAGTTCAATTCTCTGACAGGCAAGTTGTATTTAGTAGGTAGTTAAGAGCAAGGTACAAGCAGTAATACAACATTTTGCTCACTGTTACACTGTGTTGTGGAACAAAACCTGATGTTTCCAGCCTTCCCTAACCACAATGTACATTCATTATGCAGCAATCCACAACTGAAAACATATCTTTATTCAGTTATGATTGGGAAAAACAAATATGCAGCTGCAACTCTATACATGAACTTTCAGCCTATAGTTCTACCAAACAAGCCAAACCAGACTTGGGAAAAAGCTTCAATGATCAGCTGCCTACCTACACAAGTTATTTATGGCATCTAATTCAGAGCAAAGCTCACCACGGTTTGCAGACTGCCAGCAGACTGCTGCTGGCGACAGAAATCAGCTATAAAGCTGTATTAGCTTTGATAAGCAGACAGTCATTATCTCCTTTGCAAAATTTGGCATTTAGTTGGTCTGGAAAGCTTGCTTCAACCACAGTGGTTTTCAGTCTCCTGGTTTGTACTTCCTACCATCCTAAGTCACCTTCTGCAAAAACTGGCCACTAATGAAAAATAAAACATTGACTTTAAACAGGCCAAGGAGAGCTTTGAGTTATGGAGGAGCTTATATTGAGTAAATCAGGTAAATTTAGGCCCAAGAAGCAGATATGGAGAAAGATTACCCAAATTGTGTGTGACTTTCACCATTCCAAGCCCAGGAAACTCCTGCACAGTAACTAATCCAGGATCTCCAGAGCCCACTGGAGTTTTGCTTGACAGTTCCAGGCCAACATCACTAACTATTCCAGACCTCTCCTGCTGTTGGGAAAGCAAGGATAGCTGTTATTAGCAAACCTTGTGCTCTCCTGAGGTCACAGCCTGTAGCTGTGGGTGGGCTTTACCCAGGAAACCTTCCTGTGCTTGTGCAGGGCAGGTGGGAATGGGGCTCAGGGGAAAGAACTGTATATAATAAGGGCTTCTCCACTGGTTTGCAAGTTGGTTAAAATGGTTAAAAAAAAATAAAATAAAACCAACAGTAAGAAAAGCCAAATGTCATCTTCAGCACAGGATCAGGGCCAGTGGTACCTCAGCTACAACGTGGAGGGTCTCTGCCAAGCCCCACCAGAAAACCCTCAATGAAACACGAGTGAGAACTCCTCTGAAAATGAAATGGTTTGCAGAGAAGTATCATTTTCATCAAACTTCCAACCAAATCCTGCCTGGCTTCCTGCCAGATTTCCAGCCCAGGGCTCACAAGTCCAGTCTCCGTGGGACTGGAGCCCCCAGGTCTCACAGGCTCTGCTGGAGAGGCTTCAAATCCTGCAAAGAACAACTTGCAGAAGCCCCAAAAGCCCTGAAATTAAAACAGGGAAGGGGATAATATTCAACCTACAAACACCTCTCTCCTCATTCCTCAGTTCACTGCTTTCCTGTGCTGACTCTGCTTTCACTTGCATGGAAATCAGAAGTAAATTCACTGAAATCCATGTAACTATGCCTATGCAAAAAGAGTGGGGAAAGACTCCAGACTCCAGCTGTTTATTGGCCTTCCTTTTAGAAAAAGAGTGCTTTTTAAACAGTGATACAATTTTTCAGATAGTGTTACACGTGTGCTACAAACTGGCCACGCATCTGAGTCAAGGGCAACAACAATTTGTCCAAGAAATAATAAAAGGGACCTTTCTGTGAAGTTCCATATGTATGGAAACCACAGACTTTGCATCCCTATGAAAAAACCCATATCTGGTCTTTCTGAGAAGAACAAAATTAGAGGCGCTTGTCGTTGGGTCTTTGTCTTCCCACACAGGAACACTGAAAATGCAGTTATGGGGGGAAAGGAAATTTGGGGAAAAGAGGATTGATTCTCTAGCTGTTAAAGAGAGAAAGCAACAACCACTGCACGTTCAACACAGAAACAGAGGTCACAGATGCCTTCCTCTAAGCCCGGTATTTTTGTGAACTACATCTGTGAAGGGTAAGTGAATTTCTCTTTTCACACTCAAGCAACTAGAACAGGAAGGACACAGTTTCTCCTCTTTTGTTGTGAAAAAGGAGAGTAAGGATCAGCATTCATCATTCAACCATTGCTGGCTGCAGCCTCACCACAAAGGAGGAAATTTCTCTTCTGACTTCCTTCTTAGAAGAGGTTGTGTTATGGTTAATGAATGTCACCAATTCAAAGATAAACTCCAACCTTTCCTATGACACAACTGGGAAGGAAAAGTTTACTGAAATTTCCAGCTACAAATTATGAAGTGAGCTAAGGATGCTTCACCCACTACCTTTACCCTGAGACTTCCCTTCCTGAGAATCCTGAAGGCTGGAGGAAGCGAGAGGCCCAGGGAGATGGATCACTCTCCTGACACCTCATTCCCTGACCCCTCATTCCCTGCAATCTTCTCTGCAGGATTTACACCCTCACTTTTCCTAGGCTGCTCTATGTTCCTCTAGAGATGGAGAAGCAGATGCCCCTGCCCATGGTCAGGCTCAGAGCCCAGCTGTGCTGAGTGTGCAGGTGCTGCAGGACAAGGTGGGCACACACAGCACAGCTGCACCACCTGAAACCTGCAGCTTCTTTGCCCTCCTAACCCCAGTGCTGAACAGCAAGGGAGCTGGAAAGGTGTTTCTTGTGACATATAAAGTTTAACAAGGTCACCTATTCACCTTTCCTAGACTTAAACAGATTATATTTCTAACAGGTAGGTCTTACTGGATTTTTAAGAATGTTTTTTTCATGAGGCTCACCAATAATTTCATGTTTTTCACACCACCACCAACTCCTAATACATCAAAACTCTCCCTGCCCTACACACAGCCATGTAGGACAGAGAAACCCACGCTGCTGCTGAATGAACAAATCTGGATTAGGTTTAACAGGCTCCTTAGCTGACATGAAGATTTCCTGTTGGAGCTCAGGTGATTCCTGGGTGATGATCTAAAAAGCAGGGTGTTATTATTTTATTATTTCTCACCTGGTTCTTCTGAAGGTAAGGGCTACCCTTGGGTTTTATTTTATTATTTCTCACCTGGCTCTTCTGAAGGTAAGGGTTTTGCTTGTTGGGTTTTTTTATAGGGCTGCTATTACTATGCACCGAGCAGTTTATTTCTACTCACATTTGTGATCTCTGCTGCTGAAGAATCAAACCTTTAAATACAGAAAGGAAGAACTCTGGCTTTGTGTTCTGTTCCACACAGGTCCCTGCTCACACAAGGACAAGTCCCACTACTCTGACAGTGACAGCAAAAAGATGAGTGAGCAAATGAGGATCAGGTTTAAAGGACTTCAAAACACCTTTAAAACTTCCACAATCGACATATTATTGTCTCCTCAGTTACACAGGCAGTTGGCTATCAGTGACAAGAGCCCAATTATTACCAGTTTCCTCGTGTTTGGTCCCTGGAAGCAAATGGAATTAGCAAACATTTGCTGAAGTTGGTGGAGTGACCCTGCTGGAACTGCAGTGCCTGGACAAGAACCTCTGCCCTGCCTTTATTCCCCTCACTCCCATCTCTCCCTTCACTGCCAGTCCAGCAGCTCAGACTGGAGAAGCCTTTTGACACAACACATCAAGGCAGACAAGGCCAAAAGTTAATTAGGACTATTCATAAGCCTTACTAGAAAGGAGTGCTGCATCCCATCCCTGAAAACCTAATTGCATTCCATAGAGGAAAGCTAAAAAATAGTGATAATAAAGCACAAAACCCCAAACAACAGAAAAAAAGATAATTTGGGAATAAAATCTGATTTCAATTTAACTCAAGCACTGCTTGGGCCTATTTATTTCATCAAGTAGTTCATGCAGGATAATGGCATTACCATGCATCTAACAGCATTAGAAGCTCCTAATAAATTAACAAGTGAAAATTAATGGCTGCTCAGTCCATTAAATCTCGTTAATTTTATTTTTGGTGTAATAATATAGCAATCACGAGTTTACATTATTAAACCAATATTTATTAGGAGGACTTGTTTTAATTGGATCCCTGATGTGATAATCCTGTACAGTGTGTATTTCTTGATTTCATCAAGTTTTTGCATTTATTTCTCATTATATTTAAATGACTGCAATATTCAGGGTCTTTTCCTAATACTATAAGAGTTAAGCAACCATTTTGCACATTGTATTTCACACAGATTCAACACTTACTACACAATATAATGAGAATATCATGTATCCTCTCAGAAGCTATTTTGACTATTTTGGTCTCTTGAGAAAGGGGAGAAGGAAAAAAGGCAGATCTAGATATGAATATTTGAAAGCATCTCAACAAATGCAAAATACATCTTTCCCCCTTAGCCCATCACTGCTCTGCATAAACACTACTGTGTTGTTCTGCAAGTAAAGAGGAGTTTTAGCACCAGTTTTAATGCAAAATGCAAGCTGGCCTGCACACCTCAGGTAAATAAATATATTGACAAAAGGTTTTGAGTAGTATTGGCTTCTGCCAGAGCAAAGACAAATTTGAGGAGGTGCCTTAATAAAGGGCTGGGCCTGACATACTATTCCAGCAGCAGCTCCTTTGGGAAAGGGACTGCAGTGCTGAACCATCATTTCTCCCTCACCCCTCTCCTTTCCCAGCTCCTTCCTCTCTGCTGAAATAACTCAGCATGTATTTGCTCCCTAACTGGTTGTCCCAACACTATTTCCTGAGCTTCCCAGTAGTGTTTGGGTTTTGGAAATGGCACCGTTTGCACTACAAGGCAGCTCCACACACATTGCCTGGGCTGGTGCCAGAGGCAGCAACTCTGACAGTTGGAATTAGAAAAGTTATGGGGAAAGTTCCATCATTCCCAACTCAAGGGTGGGGAGAAGAAGCTGGAGGGACTGTGAGGAGCAGAAAGCTGTGCCCAGACACAGGGGGTTGATGACAAGGAGGAAGGTGAGATGCACAAGAGGGATGGCAGGCAGAAAGTCCCCTGAGCAAAGGCCTTTGTGTGAAGTTTTCGCCTTCACACCTGCCAAGTCCAACTGAGGCCACCAAAGCTGGTTACAAAGAGGTTTGTAGAGCAGGGCACCCTGAGTGCCACAGCTAACCCAGCTGCCCTGGGGACTGGAGCAGCACAAAGGTTAGCACAGGGCTGTAAAACCTGCCTAGAAAGCTCGGTCAGTACAGAGGTCAGTGGCCACGGGTTTGCAGCTGTAAAATTACCAGTAAGACGCACAGCAAACCAGTACAGTGGCAGCCAGAGTGTGTTTGCACACAGGGTCTGGCCTGTGACCATCCCCAGGGCACCACTACACCAGTGCTGACACCCCTGAACAAGTCCATGCAGTATTAAAGCTCCTCCCATACAAGGACAGGCCTGACGGAAAACAAGGTGGTTTAAAATTGGCATTAAAAAAATATACACATTTGGATGTGGGCACCCAAAACTATGGCTGGCCCTCTGCTTGTTAATTAAACCAAATGGGCACCAGTATCAAAAGAAGAACACAGAATATTCCAAGCTGGAAGGGACCCACAAGGATCACCAAGTCCAAGGACCCAAAAAATCACAGCATGGTGTGAAGTCACAACATACTGCAGGGTCTTGCAGACAGTCTCTGCCACTTAATATTCCTGGAGTTCTCATATTTCCTGCCACCAAGGCAAGCCTAAGAACATGAGCAATTCCTGGACATATTGTGTGGTCAGCTACCAACACAACAGAAACTGTGCTCACACCCAAGATGTTCCTAAAATCTCTATGTATTATTATCCTTATGTATTATGTTCCTTATGTGTTATCCCTGGTTTTCCCCACCAAAATGTAAATCATTTAAGGAACACCTTGTTCAGCTGCTTTTAAGAGGCAAATGTGCCCTGTTTCCATTTCAATTGGTACATTCTCTCCTTATCAGATGAGTTCCACAAGAAATAACACCCACCTCTCCTCAAAATTATTTTCTAAATTAAAAAAAACCCCACCACTTAAAAGAAGGTGTTCCTTACATACAAAAATCCTCCCTCTCCTAAAACCACCGGTGATACCAAAACAAATGAATACAGTAATAAGTTCAAAAGAAAAATATGCATATGAAAATATATTACAAAATGTCATGAGATTTATGTCTTAATATGTTTAGCACCACTAGAGCTCTTGAAACAAAGCATTTACTGTCTCATCCCATATCAGCAAGACTGTAGATACTGCACAGCTTTTAGAAACTACTGAGGGCCCATCACAAGTTCTGTTTTCTGCAGTTCGGACCCTGCACAGATTGAGTTAAAGACTTACCATAAATCAGACTACCACACTTCATTTCTAGGCCAACATGCTGCCAGGGCACAGGAAAAGTGACAGAAATGCCCATCCTGAAAGCTGGCCTTTCAAGATCAAAGCAACTACTGCAAAGGATGTATTTTAATGGACAAAAGAATGAGGGTTTTCCACTTTATCATCCAACACCATATGAAAAAATGCCTTATTGCCAGTGAGACCCAGCTGGCTACAACTCACTAGGTCAGCTCCTGGCACCAAGGCCCACCAGCTCAGAGGACAGAGGTCTGAAGGACCCTTCTGGGGCAGGATGGGCTTTGGCAGCTGTGTCCCGGAGCAGGATGGAAGGAAGGTCCTCCAAAGGAGCCATCCTGCCCAGCACCAGCAACTGCAGCATCAGAAACCATCAGAAACCCCTAAGTTCTTCAGGTGGAAATTTCTTCCTGCTCCAGCAGTAAAAACAAGAAGGAAAAATCCTCCCAGGACTGCCACACTGAAATCTTTGAAGGCCTCTCCAGCCTTTTGCCACAGGTTCTTCCAGCAGAAAACCTGGAGCCTGTGGTGTCTGTCACATCATCTTAGAAATGGAGCACTTGGAAAACAACAGTGCTGAACAAATATAGGAGCAAATAAACCAGTCATTGTTTAATAATCTGTCAGGTACATTGCCAGTTCCCAGGAGATAAAAATGACAGTGGGAATAAATCTGACATTCTAATTCCCTAGCCTTACAACAAAATTATTCTTTTTCTTGTTCTTTCTTAAAACAGCCCCACCTGATCACTACAGGAATTTGCTGGGTAGCTCTTATTCCCAGGAGCCACGTTTCTGCAAAGCTCAAGCACTTTTACATCTGAAACTTGCTTGGTCTCATGGATACAATAGCTAATTTTGGACTTACCCTGCTCCTGCTGGGCCAGAGTCATCACTGGCATGGCTCCACTGTAATTCAGTCTACTGAGGCATTACAGACAATGCACAACATGAGCTAATCCTTAAGGATGGTTTTTCCCCTCTTTTTCCCCCCATGGCATACTTATTTGAGTAAATAGTAAAATGACATGCAGAGTTATTAAATAAGAAAACAAACAGCAAACTAAAAGCACACTAAAATTGTCTTGCAAACACTAATTTCAAATGACACGGTAATCAGATTCACAGATACATTAGGACAAGCAGTGCAGTCCAGAGGAGAAGGCACAGCTCTTAAAGCCACAAGGCCTGGTTGGAGCTCCAGCTCTGCCACTGACTTCCAGACAGGCTGTTCCACACATTTCCACCCCATTCCCCAACCTCTGACATACAGATATTAACACCTCAGCACAGACTAACCCAGCCAGGCTCATTTGGATCTCTGAGACGTACACACTGAACAATAATAAAAGTACATATGAAGTTGTGTTTAAAAACTTGTGCCAAGGTATGATATGAGGAGCTCTCACCAAAACACACTGATACCAAAGGTTTAAGAACTGCAGGATCCAGGCTCAGTGTCATAAATGAACATGGAATGTTTTCATTTCTGCACAGATTTTCATCAGCAGAGCAAGGTCTAGGAGAAAGAGACATTCAGCAAGAACAGCCAGGACAACCTCCGAAGGTGAGAATATTCAGGACCTGTGATACCTATTTGTGTTATTACTTATTTTCAACTTTTAAAATTATTTTTTTTAAATTAAAGCATCGCATTTGACCCAATTTTTTGGTTCCTTTAGATCATAAAATACCCTCCCTCATCTAAACTACCAGCAGTAGAAGTTCCAAGAGGCTTCGTGCCCTGCTCCCTACCAGGTCAGCAGCAGCCAGACACAATGCCCAGGTCACAGCAGCAGGGCTGCTCAAGCAATTTTCTTCTTTTGAAATGGTAAGTATTTCAGGGAAGCAGTTTCAACAGGGAATTATCTATGTGGAAAGCACTCTGCTTACCAAGAATTTAAAATTACAGGTTTTAAGGCATTGGTATTGTGTGGGGGCTCTACAGGTTTTGATTTCTGCTTCAAGTAGGCGAAGCCAGAGCAACTCTAACAAAGGCTGAGAGCTGTATTTGCACTACTAGCCAAAATCTTAGCCCCCAAAAAGATAAGGAGACTTTATTTTTCCTGTAAAGAAAACCTTACAGTTGTTGGAAGAAAATGTGAGGAGTTCCAAACATCCACATTTCTAAGCTGCTTGCTTCACTTTTCCATGCAACAGATGCTGCTTTGTATCAGCTCCTGCATATTAAATCATTCTGACAACCAAGAAAGCATACATTTGTTTGCGCCAGGGAGAAGCATGAATACACACACACACACATATCTTCTCACGCAGAAGCACACAATTATGCAGCATTCAAATATTTGGGATGAACTTTGGCCTTTGTTTAAAAAAAAAAAAAAGCGCTCTCAAACAACAATGAGGAGCAGCCCCAGCAGCGATCTGGCTGAGCTCACAGCAATCAACAATCTGCAGCAATAAAGCACCACTTGTGGGCAGCCATTTGAAAGTTCCTTGGGAAATTATTCTTAGATGGGATAGTTCTACACGGGTCCTTTATGATTTATGGAGCGGGCTCGGGATGGAGGCTAAAAATAAAACCTCTGTTAATTCAAAAAGGGGAGGGGTGGGGGGGAATCGGTTCTTTTCGCCCTCACATGGTGGGGTGGGATTTTTGTTTGTTTGTTTTTTACACTCCAAACAACCCCACTTTCAGCTCTGCCATTTGCACTGCCGACTTAAAAAGTAGCATGAAAACATAAGCAGAGCAGGGCTCCAAATCACCCCTTGAGAGGAGTCTCCGGCTGGGTAACATGGAAGAAGCCACGCAACCCAAACAAACCCTCTTTCCCCGATAGAGCAATGAAAAATAAGAAGGCAGCAGCGCCCGAGAACACGCTGAAAGTTCTGACAATGCAGTGCTCCCACGGCGCTCCCAACTTCGCTCGGCGGGCTGGAGACATGTTTCCTCCCTCCGCTGCCCTCGCTTGCTGCTACACACTAACTCCGCTCTGCAGCCAGCTTTTTGGGGGGGTACAAACTATATATCGAGCACGTAGGAAGGGACTGACCCAGCACGAAGCCAGCGGGGCTGCGGAGCAAAACAACCCTGTCCCGGCCGTGCAGAGCGCGGGGGTCCCTCGGGACAGCGCTGCTCCTTCAGGGATCCCCCGGACCCTCGGGGATCCACCGAGCCCTCAGGGATCCCCCGGACCTTCAGGGACCCCCCGAACCCTCAGGAACACCCCGAGCCCTCAGCGACACCCCTCGAGCCCTCAGGGACCCTCAGGGACCCCTCGGGGGGAGCGGCGTTTTGTTCTGGGTACCTGGGGATGGTGATGCACTTGGTGTTGATGTTCTGCGTGGTGATCGCCTTCTCCAGCTCGTCCAGCTGCCCCGTCTTCTTCAGCTTCTTCACCAGGCTCTTCACCGCCTTCTCGCACCATTTCTCCTCCTGCCCGTTCTGCTCGCCTTTCTTCCAGCCCAGGAGCCGCTTGACGATGGGAGGAGTGAAGGGCAGGATGGAGGACATGCTGGCCCTGCCGGCAGCGCTCGCCCCGCGCTCTCGCCCCGCACCAAGCCCGGCCCCGGCTGGCCCGGCCCGTGCTGCCCTGCCCTGCCCTGCCCCGGCCCGTGCTGCCCTGCCTTGCCCTGCCCTGCCCTGTCCCGGCCTCAGCGCCGCGGACCCGCGGCTCCAAACTTTGCCCGGAGTTCGCCGCCTCTCCCCGGCGGCGGCGGCGGCTGCTCCCTCCTCCTCCCCCTCCTGCCCCGCTCTGTGTGCGCGGAGAGGCGCCCACTCCAGCTCATTCCCAGTCTGTCTCTCATGCAAATTGCCTGCTGGCCGCCCCGGCCCGGCTTCCACCCCCTCCTTCCCTCCCAAACGCGCCGCCGAGGGAGGGATGGAAGGAGGGAGGGAAGGAGGGAGGGATGGAAGGAGGGGGCCGGCCCGCCGGGCACTCCGCTCGCCCCAGCCCCGCGGGGCTCTCGGAGGGGCAGCACGGCCACAAACACCCGAAAACGTGCCCGGAAAAATCCCACCGACGGCGAAAGCACCAAAACCATCGCGAGTGTAAAGCCCCGTCCGTGGACGGTCACGGCCAGCGTGAGGGGATGCAGCGCCCGCCACGGCTGTTTCCCTCATGGGAAAGCGCCTTCCCTCACGGATACCTGCACGGAGCTCGGCCAGGCAACCGGCAGCTTTTTGTTTCACCCCCCTCTAATTTACTGTTCCATTCCCTCATCTTTCCACGCCGAGCTCCGGGCGCCCAGATAATTTTCACCCTGTTTCGGGCACAAATGCCACCCTGGAGGTGCTTACCGCCAGAGCCGCTCCGAAACCCTCCGACGGAATGTCTTTGTCAGAGGCCCATGGGTTGGTTGCTCAGGTCGAGGTGTTCGGTGGAGGTGCCCCGGCCGGGGCTGACTCAGGGTGCCATCCAGGTACAGTTCCAGGTTCTAACTTTCCATCCCCGCACAGACATGGCTGTCACACTCCCCCGTCTCGAGCATCACCCTCTCCATGCTGAAAGGGAGCCCAGGTCCTAAAAAAGAGCAGAAATACAAACCTTAGCTCCTCAGGGCACCAACCTGCTGATAAACCACCCCAAAACGGTGCTGAGCAAGCGGCAGGGAGGCTGAGGGCCACCTGCAGGGTCACCAGGTGCCTCCAGCAAGGCTGCTTCCCCTTTCTCAACTCCAGCTGCTTCTCAGCTCCCTGCAACAGCTGCCCAGGAACAACGGGGGAAAGGTTTTGTGGGACCTGCCTCCCGAGTTCTGAGCTTTGGGGCCGAGATGTGCTCCCTGATTTTCTGCATCCATCAGAAGGGATGAAAGCGAGCCCAAATTTGGGAAGCCTCCAGGGCTGCTGGGCAGCTCCCAGATGTGCAGGTTCCTGCCAACCCACGTTCCCATATTCCAGGTTCCACTGCAACCCAGTGGGGGACTCCTCAAAAGCTGAGATCCCAACCCTTCCCATGCCTGTGGATTGGGAGCAGCCAGCCATACAGATTGCCTTGTGGCAAGTTAGGAACCCATGGGCTCACACAGCATCTGAGCCTCTGTGGCCACCGGCTTGGCTTCCACAGGGATCCCAAACCCAGGGGGTTTATTCCAAACTGACAGGACCAATTTTTGACATATCAATATTGGCTACAAATTAAATACAGCCTTCTCTTTTTTTTTTCCTCCAGCATTCTCCTATTATTCCCTAACATGCATTCCCTGAGTGTCTTGAATTTTGGAGGCTGACCACTAAAATTTTGGACGGTTGCCCTGACCCAGTTTTTGGCTGCCTCGGTTGAGATGCCTGAAGTACAAAGATGTGGAACCCCCGAAGACAATTCCAACATCATTTGAGGAAACAGTTCCTCAATACCTCTAAAACAATGCAAAAAAATGTTCACACTATTGACACTAAAAGCAGGGTGCCTTAAATTACTGACTTGCCAGTGCTGTTGACTTGTTGCATATTTTGAGTTTTCTGAAAAGGCCAAGTTTATTATTTCAGGATCTGAACTCTTATTTAAAAATTGTGTTTCACAACTTTAGAGAGTCTCCTGAAGATATGAAACACCAATAGGGAAGCTAAATACATTTTTTAAATGTAGAAATACATACTTATTACATTTTTAAATGTGGTGAAGTTAAATAATATTTTTCTATTTTCCTGGCCCAGCATATTTTGCAACTAAAAGAAGCCCAGAAGAAGCCCAGGCCTGAAGGACCTGCCTCAGACCCGGTAAGTCCATTCTACATCAGGGTGATCTCAGAGCAAATCTCTTTGGGGGACCAACATTTCTTTCTAGATATATCTTTTCTGGGTAGAAAGTCATGGGGACAATTCCACGCTTTTTTCATCCAGAAAGTTTTCCCCAATACTCAAATCTCATCGCTATGCTCAGAATTCATGCTGTGCCCTCAGTTCAGCAGGGCTTCCAGAACTTTCTGTACATATTCATGGGCTGATCTTCACTCCTCACAGTCATATCACAAGTGATCAACTGGGTACATTTGAATAAGGGGGAGGAGAGGAAGAGCTGAGTGGTTTGCACAGTGATTTAGTGGCAAAAAGGTGAATATAATTTGCTAAATACTAAACCAAACTGGGTCTCACTCAGTTACAATCTCATAAATGAGGCAGCTAAACCACTGAACCAAACTCTGGGCCACAGCAACACTGAAAACACACCTGAAAACAAACATTTGGGCTTGGGATATAGGGTGGATTTTGAAGCTGAAGGCTATGACATTTTGTGGAACAGCTTGTGTGCCTAGTGGGTTACCTGTAAGAATGAACTGTTCTGTGAAAATATGACTTTCTGAACCCCTAGACAGTAATCCTTTATTTCAGAGAGTTTTGGACACTCTCCTAGTGGAAAAATTAACAGAAAGGAAAAGCAGGACCATCCCAGTTCTGCATGGGCTGGATCCATTTGCTGGTTTACAAAATGTCTGATGCCTTGGGAGCCACCACTAGGCAGAAGTAGTTTATGCTTCTTTTTTTTGTGATAATGCTCCTTATTTGTGATACAATTTGTTATTTACTTTTTGAAAGTCATTATCTTTGTTTGCTTGTGGCGTAGTAGAGGTTCAGGAACTTATCACAGTTTACTCTTGCTAAAAATACAGATATATAAAGTCTGCAATAATGTCAGAAAACCCCCAAACCCTTTATTTTTCATTTCTAACCTTTTACTAATATACTTACACCTTCAAATTACTAAAAAATAATGTCTGCATACGTTGTTTCTTAATAGCATTAATGAATAGGAGCAGAATTTAAATTTTTACTTTCACAAAGAGAAAAAATTGGGCTCTGCTCCAGGAACAATACCAAATTAGCATGAGAAACAAGAAGGTGTTCGCTGGAGCTCATTTGTACCTCGATTAGAAATATTTTTAACAGCTTCAGAGATTGAAGAATAGCTTCCATGTTCCCTCGGTACCCTCGGAGCAGTGAGAAGGGATTTTTGGGCAGACACAACCCTCCCTCTCTCCCCGACACCCTCGGTGCAGGGACGTGCTGGGACAGGCAGGGTGGAGGGAGCGTGGCCAGAGCTGTTCCTGGTTCTTAGGAGAGCCTGGTGCCTGCCCAAACAGCTCCCAGGCTGCCTGAACATGCAGCTGTGGCTAGTTGGAAAATCAGGGAGTGGTTGAGAACCAGTGTGTGGTGTGCTGCCCCCATCTTCCTTTCACTCCATGAAACATTAGGTATAATTCCCTGCCTGGTCATTCCCTGTGTGTGGCAGGGAATTGTACAAGGGCACTGACCTAGAGAAGCAGGTGCACAACCTGTGAAGTTCACAGCAAATAGGGATTTACCTCCTCAGCTACACTTGCTCTGCACTCCCTAAGTAGCAGCCACGCTGATGGATGAGTTGGGCAGTAGTGAAAACGAGGAGAGAGTTTTAAATTGGGTTATATTCATACCTTACCTTAGAAATAAAGGCTGTGACATTTAACTGAGTCTGTGTCACATATAACATGCATAAACAAGGGAAAGTGTGGGAGCTTTCCTTGGTGAAGGTAATATATATACATATAGAACAGCATTTATATGCAAGCAAACCTATCTTAATTCACTCAGAACAAACCTACAGGAAAGTAACTTGTGGTGTGAGTCACGAAAAACGCAAGGTCATTCTAAGTTAATGTCTTCAGCCTTAATGTCAGCACTGTGAAATACCCAAATCCTTGCAGGGTGCAGCAATTATTCTTCTCCAGAGAGGAGAAAACATGCATCTCCATTCAACATTGCCTTGTTGAGAATTCCTAATGCTTCATGCACACAGGCTAATCCACCTGCATGTTCCGAGAGACTCAGCAGTGCAAAAATCACACAACCACCTCCAACCAAAGGTCTGGTTAAGCCAGAATCCTTTCTGTGACTGTGGCAGCACCCACTGCCTAAGGGAAAAACCCAAGGTAGCAGCATGTCCAGAGGGATCCTTCTAGTACACTCTCCCAGTTTTTGCAGTTAATTGTGCTCCTGAACTGGAGCTGACCTCCCTAAAACACCACGGACAGGCTATTCCTGCACTCCAAGATCTCTCTGCTTCAGAGTTACATTTACAAATGGCCTTCACTGGCCATTCTGGGGCACAGGACAGAGCTAAAGAGGAACCAAAATCGTCCCCTGAAAATATATTGCCTGTCTGATTGAGTCCCTCATTACTTCTTTTACTTCTGCACAGGTCTTGGTGGCTGCACAGGAAGGGAAAGGGCAGTACCGTGGCTGGGGCAGGTGAGTGATCTCTGGGAAATCTGAGCTGTGCCCTCTCTGTCACAACGTTCCCTGTGATACAAGGCAGCTCCAGCCAAGAGGGTGCCCTTTGTGGTGTGCCCTGAGCCCTCCAGGGGCCTGGCTGCTCCCCTGGGGTCGGGGCTCTGGGGGCACACACAGCTGCACGGGAAGCAGCAGAGAGCTCTGCTAAAACAGCGCGGGCCATCCTGCTGGGCAGGGTCTCCTGCCAAACACACACCTCCAGGGCGCTGGAAATGTCAGCCCTAACTCTGGTTTTCCCTGCTCATCTTTGAGATCTTAATAGACCTCATGTGATAACGTAAGTTAGCACGGTTTCTATGTGTCCAGTGAATGTCAGGAGATAGCTGTCAATAATCTGGAGGGCAGCCCTTTGCTTTGGCTTTTTAGTTTCACGAGAGACAGTGAAGCACCTTGCTGGGGACACCACAGCACCTTCCCCTGCACAGCTCTCAGAGGACACCCGGGGACACAAAAGCCTCCCTCAGCTGAGCCACAACCACTGGGATAAGGCCTGATCTAATCTTTACAAATGTGTTAACAGCCTGAAATTAATATGCTTTCAATTAAGCTGGAGATAAAACTGTCACTGGGACAGACACCAGCGGGCTGTGCTGATATCCTGGGGGCTGGAGAGGAGGATTCTCCCCACCAGGCTGTGTGAGGAGGCAGCACCTGCAAATGCTCAGCAATGCTCAGACTTTGCATACCAGTAGCTGCTCTGTGCACAAACACTTGCCTGTTCCAGGTCTCGCAACCCGAAATTTTGTGGTTTTTAAAGTGTGCCTTGTCGTTCAAACAAAATCCAAATTCCCAGTTCTTGTGAAGGTTCTCCTCGTAAGACATTTCCCTCCTCTGGTTGCAAGGGTGACTGAGGTCCCTGTGAAATTACAGATTGTCTCCTGATGTACAAAAAGCACCAAAAAGCTGCAGGCAGAAAAAAGTAAAGGAATAGGCCTGAAAACAGAGACTCATTACAGGTGAGCTCCAGCTCCCAGCCACAAACATTTCACTTGAGATCCCTGTGTCCATTCTGACTGTCTGTCCATTCTGAACTCCTTGTTGTGTCTGCACCCTTTTCTTTGCCAGGGCACATCTGTTAGAGTCTTCATTTTGGCTTCTGAAGTGGGCATTTTATATCCAGCTGAACTTTAAAAAAGATCCTGAGCAAAGGCTTTTAACGAGTAAATATAAATATATTATTTTTATGAATAGGGCCCTGTTTTCACATGTTCCACTTGCAATGGCCTCTTGTCCACAGCTGCTGGCATGTCCAGCCCTCTGCAGGGAGGACACACTTTTCCTGGTGCACAAGGAAGATTCTCAAGGAACATTTTAACAAAAAAATCCACCTGTACTGGAGGGGGAAATCCCACCATGGCCTTGGGAAACAGAAACTCCCTTTGACCACCACACTGGAACTGACCCCTGGTACTGCAGGGAGATCCTGGTCAGGCTCAAACTGTGTCTGACATCATCTGCTTGGTGTAACATTTGTGCTGAACCTGGGCAGAGCTTGAGGCTGCTCCTAACATCCATCCATCCATGCACAAATCCTTTGGATCTCAGCCCTACTCCACCTGAGTCGAGTGGGACTTCACTAATTGCAGCGACCACAGAGTGGCCAGTGGTTTTTATGTGGTGGTGGCTCCCCTACACCAAACCCAACAGTTAAAGGCTGCTTATTTCTTCATTTTTGAGGTTTACTTAATTAAGAAGCATCATTACCCTTTTTTTTGGTGTTTTGTTTTAATTCTTTTAACCTGAAACACAGTTGAGACCCTACAAAGGGACTGTCACTCATCTAAAGCAAGAATCCTCTTTAAGGCAGCAGCAGTAGCAAGGAGTGGTGTGGAATTATTTGCCCATGAATAATATGTTAATATTTATACATAGCTTGCTTAGATAAAGAAAACAACCCCAGGATTTATGGGAGAAGCTCTGTATGGCCACACTTTGTGGAGCAACATTTCAAGCTCCATGTAGAGTCCCAAAAGTTGATTTTGCCTCCTGACAGTTTAATGTGTAACCCAAGAAAATGCCTTCTTCAAGATCAAAAAAGAGGAAAATCAGACCACTACAACGTGCCTGATCTTCTCTTTTACCAGGGATTTCACTCCATTTTGAGCAGAGCACAGTCACATTCATACTAGGATCCTCAAACAGCTGAACTGCACAGAGTCCACAAGCTGTGCATGCACACATACAAAAAACTGCTTTATTTTTTCCTTTAAGTCACCTTCTGAGAGCTTATTCTTACAAGAGTGCAGCTTTGCTTTTTCATACAGTTTTCACAAAGCTCAAGTGCTACCTGGGCTACAGGAATGGCATGAGGGGGAAGAGAATCACAGGGAAACACTCCCTGTGTGTGTGAGAGAGGAGGGATGTTTACTCCTTGTTTATTTGTTCTGGGGAGAAATAAAGTGCTTTGTGTGAGGGCTCTTTGCTAGTGAGGCTGAAACACTCTCAAGGCCCTGCTAAAGCATTGCCAAGTCTGTCAGCAGAGGGGAAAGAAACCTGGGCAGCCTGCCCTGAATTAAAACTAAACTTAAATCCAATTCAGTTTAAACACACAGTGTAGTGCTTGGTGGGGAGGCAAAAGGCAGAAGTACCAACTCAAACAATGAAAAGTCCTGAGTCCAGACCCTTTTAAATGGGTTTGAAATTGTAGCAATTACAGTAAAATAATAAAGCTGTTTGTTTTCTTCTACTTTTGCTGTATCTCAAAGGGTTCATGTTTCCTACCTTGGCTTCTTCCACACCAGAGCTGAGATGAGATGAGCTGAGGGCTGAGGATCTGATGCAAAGATGTGCTTCTGGGAGTTGAGGGTTTAAGAAACATCACCTGTGTGAGCTCGCAGTCAACTCAGGAGAGGCAGGGACAGTGCAGAAGAAACCAGAGCTGTGGAGAAAATGCAATTAACCATAAATTTACCTGAGACAGTGAACAAATTAAGGAAACCTCAAAAGCTGCTTTATTTTAACACACTGGAATCCTCCACTATTTATTCTCTCTTTTAGGATAAGCTAACCAGCATAATTTGGACCCGTATCAAGATTCCAAACCAAAGCTCAAGGCTGACTACATAAGGCTTCTTGTTGGTTTTGAGATGAGGTTTTGGGAAATTTTTTTAAAGAAAATGCTACATCACTCATCACAAGGCTTTTGGTTACGTATCCAAATAATTTTTTCGATATTGATGGTTGTACCTCTCCTATGTTGTTGGGAGTAGAATTGAAAATCACATGCTTCAGCACTTAGAGAGACCCTGTGAAGTTACAGGAAGCCAATTTAGGCAGCTGGGTACAACCTTAAGAGAAATTTTCAAAGGTACATGTGATTTTTATGACCTTACTACTATTCCTTGCCTTTAGAAATCTCTTTCATAGCTCAACTTCAGCTACCTCTTCATGAAAAGTCTGTCCTCTGTTTGCTTATCAGCCCTCACAGACGTCCTCTGTAGATTTACCTATTTTTAAGTCACTGAAACAAACACTGTGGGTACTGGAAAGGGGGAGGGAAAAGGAGGGAGATAATTTCAGTTACCTAACATTTATTTGACTTAGTCACGCAGAGCTGGATCAGCGCAGCTGATACGGAACGATGATTAAACCAAACCCTGGATCTTTATTCCCTTGTGATCACCCTCATTATCTCTGCTATCAAGGTTGATCTGACAGTAACTTTTATTTAGAATCAGCCATACTTCTTTTGCACGCCTACCCCAAAGGCACCAGAGTTGTTTGCAGCTCCCCACTTAGAGAGAGTAAAATGTAATTTACGCCTACAGTGCAAAGAAGGAGCTGGGGAAAAGAAATCTGGCTTCTTTGTTTTGGGGGGTCATGATCCAAAACCCACCAGAGGCAAGAAATCAGGGTTTGGAAAGAATCCCAGAATTCCAGAGTGCTTTGGGTTGGAAGGGTCTTAAAACCCATCTCATTCCACCACCAGAGACACCTTCCACTAGCCCAGGTTGCTCCAAGCCCCATTCAACCTGGCCTTGAACACTTCCAAGGGTGGAGCAGCCACAATTTCTCTGGCTGATAAAGAGTTTGAAGGTCCTTGGGTTAAAAAAGACAGAATGCTTTAACTCAGTTATTAAATGTCCATTGATTCCTTGCTTTCTCATATACATCCATATTTAAATGCACACAAATATTACAGTATCACTTGCACAAACTGCTGTGGCATAAGCCCAGAACACTTGACCTTTAGTCATGTAGGCAAACACCTGAAAGTAAGAATATTTTTATAACAAGAGATTACAGAAAATATTAGTTACAATCACTTCAGGCAGAAATGTCACTGTGCTACATCCTCACAGGACACTGAATGTGCTGCTGGATAAGGCATCTGTTCAGTCAAAGGGCCCATATCTCAGCTCTGGGCTGCCCTCCTGCCTGACCTTCCTTTAGTGCAGCTGACTCAGTAGAAGAGCCATGGCTCACTCACCTCCTGTACCATCACTCTCTGCCCAGAGGTGCCAGTGACAAACCCCTGCAGCAGGACTGCCCGCTCCCAAAGTGCTGCTCTGTTCCCAAAAGAAAGGGAGCCAGGCTGGAAACTCAATTTGCAAGGATACAAAGAGGGTGTCTTCAGCTCTGATTTCTGCCTTTGGGCTGGCTTTAGCTTTTTCAGAACTTGCTGAGGTGGAGATTGAGGCACATTGGAAATGAACTCATTTTTTAAGTCTTCTGACAGTTTTGAGACTTAGGAGTTTTCCTCAAAGATTATTGAGGACCTCTTGGCTCTGGAGCATTGTGCCCAGTTCTCAGTAGTTCCCAGATTTCATTAAAAGGGAGGCTGGAGACCAAGAGGAGGAGGCTCTGAGGGTGCTGGGAGCAGGGAAGGACAACATCTGATAGCAATGTCATTTCTGCACTACCAACCTGTGCTTCAAAGGGAGGAGAATCCTGCAAAGGACCATTGCTGCTGGGGTTAGACCTCTGCAAGGCAGGTGAACCCAAACTGCTGCAGTGCAAGGTGAGATTTGGGTGGGTTTGTGCAAGCTGAGAATTCAGCCTTTGCTCTGCCTTGGGTTGGTACTTGGTAACCTGAGGGACTGTTCTACGAAGCCATTTGTTTGGATATTCTGGGCCCTTTACTTTATGAATTATTGGCTTTGTTCTATAATACACCTCCTAGGCAAGAGGGGAAACCAGGCGAGTTACAAACCAATTCTCTGATCAGCCACTCAAAGCCCCGTAAGGTCCATCATTCCAACAGCAAATCTCCCCGTCATGCAAACCCAATTCCCACTTTTTCACTTTGTCATGGCAAAACTCCCATCCATCATGCTCTCCCAGCCTGCTCTGGGCTGCTCTGTTCCATTTTGGTGCTACCTAAGGTATGTGAAAAAATGTTCTTTCTCCTGCTTTTGGGATGGGGAGAGGCCTCAAGAGGAGAAATTTGAAGGCAGCCATGCAGATGTTGCTGCCACAATGCAGGAGACAGAGCCTTTTGTCTTTGCTGTCACTAAAGCCAGAGAACAATTTATCTGATTTGTGCATGGAGCAACATCATGTGTCTTTCCATTGTGTGAGAACATTTCTCTTGCTTAAAATGTTGGATTTAATGGAGCAGTTAGTCCTTAAAGATACAGCATTTTGCTTTTCTTCAAGTAATTAAATCTGGAAGAGACCAAGTCAACAGTTTGCCAGTAGAAAGGATTAGTCTTCCTGTTGCTACTTGTAGAACTCCATAGATTATGTGCAGTGCTTTGCACAAGTACAGTAAGACCTAAATACCTTCCCATCTATTCACCTATATCAGATAGAACTCCTTTCTCAGCCTAAATAATTAATATATGTTGTCTGAGTCATTAACCCCCCCGAATTGATCAACACTGGACAGTTAAGAGATAAACTGGAGGAGCAGAATGTTGTCAGTGAAGTGTCTCATTCCCATCCACCCATTCTCACCCCCCCAGAGGGGAAAAAAAAAGAAAAAAAAGGCAATGAATTGTTCTAATGACAATGGGGTGAGGATGAAAGCAGAAAGACCTTTGAGAGAGAAGAAATGGCATTTTGAATAGACTGGAAAAGTTTAAATCCTGAAAAGGGAGAAGGACAGGGCTGAGATGCAGCTGAGTGCTGGGCTACACACAAGCACAGAACCATGAAGGCTGGAAAAGCCCTCCAGGATCATCCAGGCCCAGGGTTATCCCAGCACCGTGGGAAGAGGCAGAGGTGAGGAGGAAGGGAAGGATGAGAAATCAGGATCTGACTACGCAGGGCTGGTGCTGAGCTGTGACCAAGGGGTGACCAAGGCTCTCTCCCGTCCAATGCTCTTCCCCATCCAGAGGATGGTGCAAGACAAGGACAGGAGTGGAGAAGGACACTGTGGTGGAGGAGAAGACCACAGTCAACAGAGTGACCTCCTAGCAGAGCTGGTGGAGCAGGGCAGGAGAAGCTTCCCAGGGGAAAAAACAAGGTGTAGGTACAGAGGAAAAGAGATTTTTTCCAGGGCTAATATATATAAGGGATCTTCACTGGATTGGGGAAAGAGGAAGATGGACTGATAGGAGAGTCAGAAAACAGAAGTTTGACAAAAATGAGGGACCATCCTCGAGGTCCTCATACATTAACAGAGAGGTGGGTGGCCGGGTTGAAAAGCAGAGGACACAGAGAACAAAGGTGGAACTGAGGAGGGGCTGGACTTCTTTGCCTTTAAGAGATTTTATAGCCAATGCTATGTTAATTCCTTGTGGTGCCAAAGTCAATACAAACTGCAGAGAAAATCAGATCTGCAGTGGTCGAGGATGTGGAGAAACAGTCGATTGTGTATTTAACAGGAAGCCAGGGAGATCAAAGAGTTTTCAAAATGGTTTTGTTTTTAACTGATACCCTGGCTTTATTTTGTTTAGATTGAGCTGGGGGCCTCTCTGAAGAGGATGAAAGGAGAACAGAAATGTGTAACAAAGACATTTCCCCTCTCCTTAATAGTCAAGGGAAGTTGACATCCCTGTCAAGCAATAGCACCATTATATGAAGCGCTGCAAGAAAGGAAGCGATTTTATCCTTGGGAGGAAAGAGAAATGTTATCTCCTAGCAAAGGGGTGAAGTTCTGCAGAAATTCAGTGCTGTTAATAGGCTGTTATGACAGCGTGCAATTTGATTTCCAGGGAACAATGAGTGACACAGGCCTGAGTGCTACAGCAGTTCACCAGATCAAACAGAGCAGGGGCTGCAGAGCCTGCACTCTGCTAACAAATCCTTCCAAACAGCCTGCTTATTCCAAGAGTTAAATTAGATTTTTGCTTTTAGCTATTTTCAGCTCAACATGAAGGGATGGTTTTGCATTAATGGAAGTGGCAAAGTCTGGCCCGTAATGAACTGAGATAGAATAACATCTGACTCTGGAAAGAGAGTTCTCTGTAAGATCTTCTGTAAAAAGGAACATCTTGTAACACTCCTGGAGCAGGCCTTGGGCACAAATCTTTCGAATTAATTAAGTGTATGCTTAAATCTGCCTTTGCTCATCAAAACACTGAATCATCTTTATACTTTTTCCTTGATACAGAATGGATTTAAGTGAATACTTTAACATGTGTTTGTTTTGTGAGACTTTAACTTAACGCGCTTCAATGCCCTGCTCCAGCTTCACCCTCCTTGTGTGTAGGCAGCATTATGAAGCTAAAATCTTAACTTCCAGTTAAAACAGGATATTAAAGATCACAGATTAGAGGATACAAGAGGAAGGGGATGTGCCACGGGAGGCACATGTGCCCTCCCTGCTTCAGAACGAGGAACAAGCAGGAGGCTGTTTCCCATTTCTGCAGCCACAGCTGATGTTGGTGTCAGTCTCAGCAGCCCCTGCCAGTGTTGCTGCAGTTAAGGTGGTGCCAGCCCTTCCATCAGAAACCATTTGATAACTTGCCCTTAAACACTTGCTTCGAGCTGAGACTTAGCACTGGAAATTATCAGTCCTTCAGCAGTTCTGAAGGCATTTCCCTCCTCCTCAGTCTTGAAAATTCCACAAGTATTTTCAAGCAGAATATCTATTATTGATAGAGTTTTCCTTTTGGGTTGGTATCCCCATCATTTCAAAACCACTTCATACCTCTGACTGAACTGTGACACCATCCTGCAAGGGACAGCTGCCCTCCCTAGATGAAATCTTCCACAGAGAATGGCACAGGAACCATTTATGGTAGGAATTATGGCCTTTCAGGTAGTTTCTAAATACAAGTATATTCATCCTTTCCCTTTGGCTGTATCAAACAGCTGAGCACATCATAGTGACCTGTGAGGCCCTGTGCTCTCAGTGTCACCTTTACCAGCACAGGCCCAGCTTTCTCTTTCTGTCAACTAAACCTGTATTTCCACCAGTGCACCCAGTTTGTTCTTCCTCTGCTTCCATCTGCTCATGGATGACCTTCTATTTAATGTAACAGCTTTAGGGATGTAGGAGGCACCTCCACCTTGATGTCTTTACCTGCTGGCAGGGCTCTTCATTCCCATCCTCATCCAAATGACACGACCACTTGGCCACACTGCTGCCAAGGACAGGGATCGTAGCAGGATTGGGAATAGGCAGCAAGGCTCTGTCTCCCAGCCCAGAGAGGCAGTGCCAGGGTGGGAGCAGTGTGGGTTCCCCCTCCTTCCTATGGTGTGCAGTCCTGCTGTGAGAGGAGGGAGGCTGTGAAACCCCATCTTCCTTTCTCTAGCCACAGCTGTGGTTGAGTCGATGAGTTTTTGTTCCCCTTTCTGGCATGTGCTCCTACTCCAGCTTCAGCCTGGCTCGCAGGGATAAAGCTCCGCTTCAGCTCTCCACGCTCATCCCATGGTGGCACGAGGAGGGTGGTGAGTCAGGCAGCCCTTTCTCACCCACAGGCAGCTGCCTGGTGGGTTTGTGGTCTCCTCCAGCAGAGCTCAGGAACCTTCCTTTCAGCAGCCTTCCCCAGGGCTCGCAGTGCTCTCCCTTCCACTGGGGTTGCCCTCGCTCCCTCCCTTTGTTTTCAAGCCCTAAAGCCTCTCCAGTTTGGGGATTACCCACAGCTTTTGACAGGAGCTCTTGTTGGTCACCTGGGTGTCACCCCATCTCCTCCTCAGGCCGAGCCCGTGGATTGCTCAGATCCATCCTGAGATGCAGACGGCGCGTCCAGACCTGGCGAGAGGGCAGAGCAGGGGCACGGAGCCAGGAGGAGAAATTCCCTGCTGGGGGAAGGAGCTGTGCCATGAGTCAGGGCCGTCACCTGCAGAGCCCAGGCTGTGTGAAGAGCACCCATCCCTGCCCAAAAGGGCATTTGTTCCAGACAAGCACTCAATAAATGTTTTTTCTGCAGCTGGCAGCTCTTCTAGGCCATCAGCTGGAGGGAGGGGGACGTGAAATACCTATGGAAATCCCACAGAAATGCTGAGAAAAACAAAGCTACCCTCAGAATACTTGGCTTTTTTTTTTTTTTTTTCCTTCTCGTCGAATAAAGGAAATTTTTCTGCTCTCAACAGAGAGGGGAAGAAATTACACTGCCTGTAGTAATGTTGCCCTGAAGGAGGAACTAACCTGGTTCAGTCTGGTGTAACAGAGAGCAGAGAGTTGCTGAGGTGTGGAGTGCTCATGTGCTGCTCCTCTGAAACAATGTTCACCACATCATCCCAGAGAAATGCCTGGCACAGGTACCGACCCAGGATGGCACAGCCTAACAGGAGTGTAGCCCCCAGCCTGACAGCCCTCTGAAGATGTGCAGCATTCACCAATTCACTTGACTTGATTTTAAGGAGTACAATAGTAGATTGGGCCCCTAAAACACGTAGTTGTACGTACATGACACCTCTGAGAGGCTCTGGAGGGATGATCCTTGCTGCCTGCTCCTCTCTTACTCCCTCCTCTGTGCTGCCTGGCTGGAATTTCCCCGGTGACTGCAAAGTTTGGCAGCAGAGCTTGTGCCCAGGGCTCTCTGCACGCCGGGGAGATCCTGCCCCTGTGCAGCAAGCCTGGTGCTTTTGGGAGGTGTTGGAAAGCATTGGATCTACCATGTGCATGATGCTCAGGCAGAGGCTGGAGTTTCCAGAGCTCCTGCTGCCACTGGAAGGGCTGGGGAGCCCCATGTGCTGACCAAGCCTTGAGGGACGCTGGCATAGCTTATCTGGAGGGGCTGTACAGCCCTTGGGGCCCAGCTGTGCCCTCTCCAAGGGAGCAGGCAGGCTGAAGGGGTCAGAATGTCAATGGAAAGAGACCTGTCTGAAAGTCAGGAAGGGCAAACAAGGCTGTGGTCTGGCTCGGGGTTTACGCCGGGCCAAGGGAGGTGACAGTGCGGTACACTCAGGAGTTTATCATTTCTGAAACAACACCTCTCTCTATCAGTTCCCCCTCCTTTGTCACCAGAGAAAAACTCACACTTTCCTAACTGAAAGTTCAGTCTAAACATAAATGTCACTGAAAGCCCAGTGAGACCTTTGGTTTTGTAGTTTCGCTCTCCTGAGCTGTGGGGAAGATTATGCAACAGGAACCCTGGGGTGAATCATCTTCTGGCACTGCAGTAAATTAGGAAACGTTTGCTGTGATGTTGTATGGGTTTCTACCACCTATTTGTGGTCTGCTTTTTTCTTTACCAGTGGATTTTAGTGTCTTCAAATCTCAAGTGCTGCCTGTTGCCCTTGTCTGAGTGAGGAAAAGGCTCATCAGCAGGTGCTGTAGCTCAGCTCTGGAGCAGAGGGTAATGACAGCAGCTGGTGTAAGGAAATGATGTTAAAGAAATTCTGAATGTCCTTGTTCAGCACTTTCCCCCCCCTCCCCGTGAATATTTCTTGCAAGTCTTTGAATCACTGGCTTTGTTCCTCTGCTGTAACTCAACAACATACTCAGCCATCAGGCACTGCAGCACTAAAGGGGTCAAGGAGATTTCCCTGCAGTGTTTGTTCTTGAAGCACAAGGCTTGTCAAGATCGCAGGGACTGTGCTAAGAGAGTCTATCAGAGGAAGGACAAATTGGATATAAGAAAAATCATGAGTCAGGCTCATCCCTCCTTCTTAGCACTTTCATCTGGTTTGTGGTTCAGAATAAATGTATACTTGTCTTGAAGCCTGAGAATTCACAAGGTGAGCCTTGCTTTTCCAAATGTAAGGACAGAAATCATTTATGGAAGGAAACAGAACAGTTAAGAGAAATATTACTATTGTGAGATTCAAAGTAAAGCTGTGAGAACTGGAAACACTATAAAGACACTTTGTTAAATTGTGTGATGCCATAAATAACCTCGATGTAAAGATGTGGGCCTTCATCACAATTGCATTTCTGGTTACTCTTTGGACCTGTTTTTAAAGTAAGGGGTTAGAAGAGGGAAAGTTCTGCAAACACCTAAAGCCAGATCAGAAATTCCACAGATGACCCCCCTGTTGTGAAGTGCAGTCCCGAGTTAGGACATTTCTGAGTTACACAACCCATTCAGCTTCATATAAACTGAAATTCCAGGCAGATACAAGGGGCATGAGCTTATCAGCTTGCTCTGTATAGTACTTCATTTTTTTCCAAAAAAGAAAGTATAAACTTGTTTTGCTGAAGAAATCAAATAAGGCATCAAAGCCCAATTTCCTAAGGACGGTATCTATCAGTTTCTTGAAGCAGACATTTTTATGACTAGCTGTGTTAACAAATCCAAACTAAGTATCCAATCTGTCAAGGAGAAAAATAAGTTCAGAATGAAAGTAAGTATTGCTCGTTAAACTTTAATGGCGAGGCATTTAAAAGAAGAAAACCATCCATTATGATGCTGGTGGAATAGTGCATTGTCAAATTCCCCAGAGAGGATTTTTATCATGAAGTTTAAATATATTATATTAAGGGATGGTTGTTACTCTGGTGTCTAAAAAGGAGATTTTTTTAGAGGAAAAGTTTACGAGCAATATATATCTGCTTGTGGAAATTTCCCTTCCCTAACCCCTCACTCCAGTGATCACATCACACGGGTCCCTGACTCAGTGAGCCCTGCTGCTGCCAAAGCAGAGCTTTCCCCTTTAAAGCCTGTTTATTTTTGTAAGATACATGGAAGTGATTCCATTTTTGTTATAAACTACTTCCACACTGAGAAATCCAGCACAAGAAATGAAAGAGTCCCAAAGCCTTGCTCCAGCTTTCCCTGGGGGGATCTTGGCACAGCCACTGCACAGGGCAGAGCCCCAGGCACAGGGCTGTCCCTGCTCAGCCCTATCTCCAGCATCTCCACCTGGCAGCACAGCACCCTGCAAACCAGAGATTCCCACCTCTGCAATCTTTAATGGTTTAATACCTTTAATATCGCTGTCTCGTCTCACTTTCTTGCGTTGCAAAACCCAGTGAGGTCAGCGCAGTCTCCTGGAGGAAAACGCGGCTCTTGCAGTCGGTGCTTCAGCCCTGCCTCGATGCCAAGGCTTGCTGAAATCTTTGCCAAACTTTCATCACTGCAGTTGAAAATTTCATGTCAAAGGCCTGCCATGGTCTGGTTTGCCTCGGGGTTTTATTTGCTCTCGTGATTTAAATTAAATCAGGAGGTGGGAAGCATGTAGTGAACTAAGGAGGAAATCAGAAAGAGAACCAGTTAATGCAGCTGAAAACCAACCTGGCAAAAATGTCTGTAAAATTCTTGTCTCTGCCACGGAACTTTTGAGCAGAATTAGCAAGTCATTGATATAAAAGATTCCCAGATCATCACTAAATACACATTCTGCATTCGCCAAGTCTCTGGCTGGATCTGAGGAGTCGCAGCACTGGATGGGACCCTGACTGCAGACATGTGTCCAAACTCAGAACTGGTGAATACTCTGGATTTCTCCCTGTCTTAAATGTCAGCTATAAACCAAGCAGATGCCACCCCTACATGTCACAGGGGAACCATGAAAACTAACATTTCCTAAGGCTTGTCACCAGTGCCCTAAGAGAGCTCACAAGGAAATGAATAATTCTGTCTTCGGAGCAGGATTTGAATAGTGAGCAGTAAATAAGGCACAGGGCCACACATTGCACAACAAGGAAGGACAAGAGGTTGGATAATGGTTCACTGAGCAAGTTTGTGCATGGAAAGGGACAGGAGCCCTACGAGGAAAACTGGGCAGAGTCAGAGTAGGAGGTAACACTGTGACACGAGAGCATGTTGAGACCCAGTGAGCATCCTTCTTTCTTGGTGGCCCTTCCTGCCTTTTGGGAACTTGACTGTCGAGTGCTTGATTTTGACTCTTCAGTGCCAAAATAAGCCTTCCTGTGAAGAAGCAGCACCTTTCACATCAGAGAGAAGGTAGAAACCTCCTGCATAACAAACATGGTCATGGGTCACTTCGGGCTGGAAAAGATTTCTTGCTTTTCAGTCTCTGCCCACAAATGGTTCCCTGCCTACACCTCACTGAACAATTGTCTAGAGAGTTTCCTGTTCTCTGAGCTGCCACCAAGCTGGGCAGAAGCTGCTGTGTTTGCCTGCACTCGTGTCACCTTTCCTGGGACACGGGCAGGTAGAGCCTGGACACGTCCCAGACACAGGAATGAGACAAATGACCCCCAGCTCTTGCTCAGCAGCACCGTGACACAGCTTGGAGCTCACCAGCAGCACCTTCTTCTCCTTGAGATTTGAGTAGCTCAGTTCCACCTCCATGAAGAACAGCCTTGATCCTGCCTGTGGCAAATGGCACAACTCCCACACTCTGCAGAGGGAGCAGAGTTGGAGCACTGGAGTTTTTTCTGCCGCTGGGTTGTATCATGATTTTTTGTCAGGCTCAGCAAGGGCATTGGGAATACACAGTCTTCTGTGTCAGTCCAAGAGCAGATGGGACATGGGCATGCAGGGAATCTCCTGCTGTGACCCACTGGAAGGGTTTGGACCTTACCTTTGAAGCAGAGAGTGATGCCTCTTTCAGAGTATCATCCATTGCAACTCTAAGTTTCTTCTGCAGCTCCAATCATTTCAAATGGATTTCAAAGAACCCATCATCTGCCAGGCTTGGACTTCTGGTCCTAGTCAGTTGGCTAAAATTAAAGCATGAAAAATGGAGTAAATCTGAACCATCATTTGTCACACATCTGGCAGCACAAGGACTGCCTTGGAGAATCTGAGTCCCTGGAGAATGTGCTTTCCACTTTCCCTGGAGATGTGCACAGTCAGTCCCAGCCACTTACACATAAAATGTTGAACGTGGAAAAAAAAAGATTCTTAAAACAAGTAACCTTAATCCAGGGAGACCTGTCAACCTTGGATGTATCTCAAGTTTCCCTTGTGAGGCTGCTGGAATAATCTCCAGCTTATAAAGCTGAAGGCCAGGGGAATCAGAGACCTGTGATCCTTGTGCGTGGCCTCTGCACAGCTGCACAGTGAGCTTTCCCCTCCTGGGTCAGTCTTTAAAAGGACTTAATCAAGGCTGATAAATCTAAAATTAGACTTGCCAGCTCGGGGGGGAATGTGAGCATATCTCTCCTCTGTCTCAAGGCTGCACCTTCATTCAGCCCGTGGTGACTGGAAATCAGAATGCGTGCACATTTAGGAGCTGTGGGCAGACATGCAGAAAGGGAGCACAGTAAATGTGGTGGCTTGTGCTGTGCTCAAATCCATGGTCCCACTGACTCCATCAGCTTTTGGATCAGGTCCTACCTGGGAATAAGGGTAGTGGGAGACAGTCATTAGCACAGAAGTGCCGTTATACTCAAAATGAGTACCAGTAAATGACAATTTCCTGTCCTCTGTGGTCCTCTGTGTGTCTTCTCTGCCAGCAAATCCCATGGGGAAGGGAGTGTCTCCTATTCCGTGTTTATTTAGTGCCTCGTACAATGAGGCTCTCTTCCAGTTGGGGCCAATTGATGCTGCCACAATACAAATAATAATGGTTCTAATAATAAAATGCAGACTTCAATGAGATGTGGGTCAAGCTGCTCAGAAACATTGGCCTTTCTTGCTGACTTGCTTCCTCCCACTTCCTTGCTTCCTCCTCCGCTAGAAGAGCACTTCTACATCATCAATTCCCAAAGGTGGCTGTCCTCACTGTTGTTTGGCTCTGCAGGAAGCACCATTGCTTAAGACACTTGGCCTTCTTTCTATAATGTTTTTTTTCCACTGACGTGCTGCAGAAACTCTCGTTCCACACCCTTCGCTTCCCGGGAACATCTGCCCACTTGGATCCCTCTCCCGAGCACGGCCCCACTCCCACACTGCGCCCAGGCACTGCATTGGCAGTAGCCATGGCTTTCTCCAGCCCTGAAGACAAGGAAGAAGTGGAGATACCACCCAGGGGCACAAGCTGGCAGGAGGTGGGCAGAGAATAGAATAGAATCACAGAATCATCAATCTCGGGAAAGCCCTCTGAGACCATCGAGTCCAGCCATTCCCCCAGCACTGCCAAGGCCACCACTAACCCTTGTCCCCAAGTGCCAGATCCACGTGGTTTTAAATCCCTCCAGGGATGCCTGCACCCCTCCAGCTGCACGGTGGGGTTTCCCAGCAGAGGACAACAGCCCTGGGTTCAGGATGAGGCAGCAGAGAGTGCCGGGGTAATTTCTTCCCACAGCACTTTGTGGAGGCAGTGGCAGCCAGTTTAGCTTTGTGTCCAGGGCTGGTTTCAATTTGGCTTTTCACAGAGCACTCCATTGACAAAAATGGCTCTTGGCTGAAGCTCTTCTTTGTTTTGGTTGGAATTTTCCAAGTTTTTGGACAAAAATGCACAGGAGGGTTTTGATTTTCTGTCACTTAATCTGCTCCTCTGTTGGAAAAACGGAAGCTAAGTGGAAAAACTGACAACTAAATATATGTGAGACCTCAATAAAAAGATACAATAATCAAGGAACAAAATCTGTGAAAAAAATTCTAAAGGAACAACCATTTTTGCAGAGAATATACCTAACATTTTCCAACCAGCTTTAGCTGTGACCTGTAATTAAAGAGGAGTCCAAGCCACAGAGTTCAGAACCAGACTTTCCCAGAATTTATGGGTGTCTGGGTTTGGTTGAGCCCAATGTGAGCCATGGCAAGAGCTGAGATCCAACTCCCACCTCTCCCAAGGCTGGACAGAGATGGTTTGGAGACACCTCTTCATAGAGAGCATCCTGCTCTGGCTCGGAGGAACTGGCTCCCTTCCACCCTGTCTGAGCCCTGGGTAGGGACAGTAGGACAGGCAGAAGTGTCTCTGCAGCTCCCAGAATCATGCTGGGAATGCTCCATGCTGGAAGACAATTACTGAAGCACAATTGCAAACCATAACCCTTTGGAAATTAAAGCCAATTACAGAAAAAAAATCAAGAGTGAAACAAAAGTGGTAAGGAGAGAAGGAAAGCCAAAGGAATTGCATAGGTATTTTTTGAGAAAGGAGAGTAGTTGCTGTGAAGCCACAAGCTGACTCCAAGATAACTCAGAAAGATTCCTCCCTCACCTCTGAGTGGGAGCAGGAGAGGTCATTAGCCTTGTGTCCAGGGGTCTGGAGAAGGGTCTGGGGTCTCCTTGCATTTGGTGCAGTGGGGAAACATTTGTGCCACCCCCAAGGTACATATTTCTCTGCTGGATATTATGGGACCAGGTTTCACACCAGCCCCATGTCTCGGCTGCTGACCTCCTTGGAAAATCTGGCCCTGCCACTTTGCTGCCAAGCTCCTGAAACACTGGCCCTGGGCGATTTTGGAAACGTGGCCACACCTGTCCTGGTTGCACATCACTGTCAGCTCCTGGAGATGCTGAGCTTGGCGTGGCTCCAGCATTGTTTGTGCTTCCTCCTGCCAGGTGTTGTTCGTGCAAACGCACTGCCCTCGTGGTGTCTTCGAACAGCTTCAGCTCGTGCTTTGGACCCAAACCAAGGGGCATTCCTACAGGCTAATGGAAATGCCTGCTTGCCTGTGCTGGTGTGAAGGCACTGGGGTTGCTGGAGAGGGATCCCAAGGTCTGATGAAAGCAGGTTACCTGCCTGGCTCCATGTTGAGACTGGTCGGGGCAGGCTGCCAGCAACAGCTGCTTCTTAATTGCACAGGCACTTATCTTGTTCTGACAACACATGCACACATTAAGGTTTTCCTGCAAAGAGGAATTTGGAGATTGACTCTGTGGGCTTTCCAAAGCCATATGTAGCTTTTGGGTCAGCAGAAGAGACAGATGGAGGGACAAAGTCTCGGGGACATAGAACAGAGAGACACACCAGAACCTGGTGTTACCTGTTAAGCAGGTGACACAAAATGCTCTTGGAGCACCATTTTCACGCATAGGTGGCAAAGACCAGATGCCAAAGCCAAAACAATATGGGTGAACACCAATAAAGGGGAAACTATCTTCGAAGAGGAGGTTGGCCCTAGCTGAGTTACACATGTGCCTGCCTGAGGTTACAGAGATCATCAAATCCCAGGATGGTTTGGATTGGAAGGGACCTTAAAGACCATCTTTTTCCACCCCCTGCCATGGGCAGGGACACCTTCCACTAGCCCAGGTTGATCCTACCCCCTTCCAGCCTGACCTTGAACACTTCCAGGGATCCAGGGGCAGCCACAGCTTCTCTGCCCAACCTGTGCCAGAGCCTCCCCACCCTCACAGATGTTTGGTTCAACCAACAGCACGAGGCTTCATAGCCACCCACATGGTTCTTTCTGAAGACTCCACGGCTTCCCCCTGGATTACCTGGGCTTGGGCAGCCCATCAGGACCTGCTCTAGTGCCAGTCACTGGTTGTTAGAGCCTACAACCAGTTTCCCTACCAGTGCCCACTACCCACGTCTGCTCCAATACCCACCTCTAATTTTCCACCCGAGGAAGCCCAGCTGTGTGTTTGGGTGGGAGCCTTTGTCAAGGTTCCCAGCTCTGCCTGGCTCTCAGCAGAGACTTATTTTTGGTCCTAATCCCTAAAGCCAAACCCCTGCTCCTCCCTTTGCTCTGACCGCCAGTGCCAGGATGCTGCTGTAAACAGGCTGAGGAGGGAGCACATGGGGAGGATGGGCTGGGAGAGGAGCTCCTGCTGCCAGCAGGGGCTGCGGGATGGGTGTGAGACATCCCTCCTGGTCTACTAGGATTTGTAATTAAGGCTTCCTTGGTGTAGACATGAGATCACCAGGAAAGGGGACCTTGAAATATCTCTGTTTCTTGGTATGACATTTAGCATTGCCCCTGCTAGAGGCCTTGAAGAGAAAACAGCAGCTGGAACAGTCAGTGTTGGTCATCAGCTGTCTGTCTACCTCTCACTCATCCTCAATCCCATGAGAAATCCTATGGAATTTAACAGGCTTAAACAATAGCTTCCACAAAGATTAAATTGAGGCATTGCTCTAAAAAACCCCACAATGTATGAGAGTGATCTTTCTAAAGCTTCCTTTCAAAAATCTGTAGTGGGTTAATCCTTCTGCATTACATTAAATGTATGATTTAAGTGATTCATAAACAAAGGTCAGGTCTGCTCTGGGAACTTTCCCTTGCACTGCTTCCCTGCTTGGGAATATGGGTTTTCACCACATTTATGGACCAAAGCCCCACACTGTGCTCTTGCCAACAGGCCAAGACAGAGTTTTGGTGCCAAATTTTGTGGTGTTCCTGTATAAGGAAATCTTTCCTTCATCTGTACAAAAGGCAAAGGATCTGATAAACTCATTCCTGTTACAGACCCTGACACCCCACCCTGGTGGGCCTGAAATTACCTGGAATTATTTCCCCCTTTCTCTTTTCTAAGTTGCACTGGGCTCCTTTCTCCCTTCTTAAATGAACAAATGGAACTCTCACCCCACACATGTTCTGTTTGCAGAATGTACAACTTTTCCTAATTTTCCTCAAAAACAAGAGTGAAACTTTGCAGCTGGAGCAGAAATGAGGACGAGCAAGCACCTGCTGCCCAAATGATACAGAGAGCAGCCCAAAAAGGAATGGCATATATAAAAAAATGTATCTGGTTTCTGAGCCACAGCAAGGCTTACTGAAATAAGTAAATGTGCTTAACTGAATCTTGAATGGACCTGATGTTAAACATACACTGAAGGGCTTGGTTGGACCTGATCTTGAAGGTCTTTCCAACGGTAACAATTCTATGGTTTGCTGACTCAGTGCCCTGGATGGCAGAGAAGCAGCAAATTGCCTTATTGCTGCCCAAATGACATTTGGTGGGTGGCTGGGAGCTCACTGCCTGCTGGTGATGTTGCTGTCCCTACACTGAGAGTGATCTGGACAGCATGTTCCTCCATCAAAGTGTGCTGGGAGCAAAGGAGCAGATCCAGGGCTGCTCTCTCCCAGCCCATGGGGAGCTAATGTCTCTGAATGGCTCCACTGATGTGATGCAGCGAGCACTGAAATCCAACAACTTGTCCAAACACATGGTTTTTTTGCTTGATCCAAATTTCTGTCCCTGATAAGAGCAGGGGTGTGAGGTTCAGGTTGTTTTAACTCCCCTAAAAAAACACTGTGGTGGAAAAACATCTGGGCATTGCTGCAGCACAGTCTCAGCAAGCCACTGCCATTCTGGTTGCTCCTTCCAGGCTGGGCAAGGTGTAAATCTCCAGGTGCAGCCTTGGAAAGCCTCGTGCTGTGCTTCGAAGCCTTTAGCCAGGGCCAGGATCCAGTGTCAGCGCATCCCTGGCAGTGCCAGCACAGCCTCTGCTCACCTGGCAGCCTGACGTGCTGCAAGGGAGGATTATTGTTTTGTCAGTCAAATACTGGGGCTTCTGAGGAATATTTTCCGTCTGCAAGGGAAAGAAGCCTCTGTGAGCTGCAGCCAGGCTGCTCAGACGGAGGGGAGCGATCCAAGGTGCCGGGTTTCCACACGCACAGACTTCCCTCCGCAGTACCCTGGAAGGGACATTAATTATCCCGGGCTCTGGAGCTGCCCCTTGCCACGTGTGTGCCAGGAGAGTGAGGAGAGCACGGGCAGGGCATGAAAGGGATGTGAAACAACTCCTCTGTTGTATTCACAGCATAGTTTTGCCTTTTTCACTGTGATGAAACAGTAAATGTGCCCCTCTCTCCCCTGCATTTCCAGCATCACACAGACAGGCTATACGGTTTACTGGAACTGCCTTGCCCAAAAGCTTTTCATTAACATTTTTCAGTGAAAAAATATACACATCAGCCACACAGGCATGTGGTTTCAATCCTTTAAAACACTGATTCATAACGTGTTTAGCAAACATTTTCTCCTGCATCTGCAAACAATAGCTACTTCCAGACTTTCACTGGCCCGTGGTTGCTGCTGTTAATGCCTCGGCTTCCCTGAAACCAACGAGGTGAAGTTTCTTTCCAAGTGGCAGCTGCCCTTCTAAATGGGTCTGTCCTGCTTCCCAGCCATCCCTGCCGGTTTGGAGGGGCTGGCATTTAACCCTCTGTCCTGATGCCCTCAGAAACTGGGAGAGTCACAGCTGTCTTTAGGACATCCTTTAGGGTTGCAGTGGATGAGAGGCTGGGAGAGCTCTGAAAAGGGCCTCAGTCCATGCAAGATCCTTTAAAAATGAAGCAGAGGTAAATAAAAAGGAGCCTGTGGCCATGGTCAGGAACACACCTCTGCCTGTTTGGGCTAAGTGAGCACTGCCAGCACCCTGAGCAGGTCAGCCCTTCATCCTTGGCATCCCCGAGCTGGTCTGTGCTTTGTCCCTGGCAGCGGAGGTGACTCACCGGAGGTGCCTCAGAACCGGCTCAAATACCAGCTCAAATACCAGCTCCCAGCTGAACCGCTCAGGGCAGCTGTTCAAATAACCTGAAACCAACAGAGCCATCAGTTCCCTGAAAAACAACACCACTCTCTTCTCCAGGCCTGGTTTCCTGCAGCACTGAGGTGGCACAACTGATGGCACAGGGACAGGGTCACCCCTGAGCCGCAGCAGGGACAACCCAAAGGCAACAACATTCCTACAAATCCCATAAAAGCCCGAAGGCCCCTGCCCTGCACAGCACACACACCGAAGCAGATTTTACTCACCCCTCTGAGGAGGCAGAATTACTCACAGGTGGTTCTTTTCAAAAATACATATGGGCTGAGGCTGAGAACATATGGTCTGATGGCATATTAATAACAGAGAGCTGAAGTTCCCTGTTATTCACACGGCGAGAAGCAGATTGAGGGAAAGACACCTTTCCCAAGGAACTCCTGTTGCCCTGGTGTGCATGAATCACCCCTAACCAGGTCACTCTGTTCCTGAAGCCCTGCCTAAGAAAATCAGCCATTCATGGGTATGCAGAGATAAGAGGTTGTTTTATCCCTTGTGTAGAAGCTGAGGATGAAACCACAGACTTTCTCCTCCCGTTTCTCCAGGATTAAAGCACGTTTTTGTGGGGTACATATAATGAAGCTCATAATGTCTGGAGAGGGAGTTTTGGTCACTGTTTTCCTATAGTGACCCCCGATGCTGATACTTGTGAATGAGGAGGATGCTCCACCACATTCCCTCCAGGACTTAGGGTGGTGTCAACCTGGTCACTCCTTACTCTGAATTATCCGACTTCCTTTTCTCCCCCTGTCACCTCTTCATCCTCTTTCTTCTCCCTTTCTACCCAGAAAGGAAAGATTTATTCTAGGGGAAGGCACTATGACTTTGTAAGCCTTTTCCTTCACCTTTTTGTTAATTGCTGATTACAAACAAAAGCAGCAGGCACAGCAGCCCAGCTCCCACACTGGCACACACAGCCCCAATCTCTGCCTCTCCAGTGCACGCTCCCAGCTCTCAGAGGAGATCCAGGGTTATAAACTGCTCTGCTAACCCTCCCCTGCTCTGCCCCGGTGCCAGAGCAGCCTTGCAGCCCTGATTTATGGGACTGTGAGAAAAGCAACCCCTCCTTCAGAGTCCTGCACGCAGCTCTGCCTCACTCCGGGGAGCAGGGAGAATTTCCCAACTCCGGAAGGATTTTTCTCTTATCTCCTGAGTCCTGGGAAAAGATCAAACATGCTGCAGCTGGGAGCAGTGCTGCTCAATCCAAACAAAGCTGTGCTGGATGGCGGTGCCTCAGCCAGCTCCTGCCTTGCTGCTGGAGTGCACCCTGTCAGTGGGATAAGCCGAGGGTGGCCTGTAGCTCTCCTGCAGGAGCAGTGGGTCCCTCTGGGGACAGCCAAGACTTCTCCCTAAGGACAGAACCCAGCAACACCCACCTTTGAACCCACAGCTGGGAGATGTTTCCTGCAAGCATGCCCAGGATCACAGTGCTGCCAACAAAACCAGCTCAGTTTTGATGTCAGAAGAGTCCTGATGTGCACTTGCCAAATTTATAAGCTGGATTAACTGCTTTGGAGTGGAGAAAGAGGATGGGGACCGGAGAGGATGCAGGAAACAATACAGACTTCATTTTGACCTGGGTTAAGGGCAACGACTTGTTTCAGGTTGCAACATCAGGCAGGAAGAAAGTAAAGGAGCTGCGAGCTGGTGTTTGCTGTGGAGAACCCCAGGGACACTGAGATCCACTGAACCAGAAAAGAAAGGGGCCACAGCTCCGGAAACAGCACCAGACCTGGGGGAGAGGTGCCCCCCTCATCGCTGCAACGTTGTGCCAATATCACCTGCTTCAGCTAAACGTGCCTACACAGCCAGGGAGATTTTGCTAAAATTAAATTGAATTGGAAACCGCAGCCTAAACCAGAAATATATACTCTCCCTGACCAGCATCCTCTTCTAAGGGTCTGTACTTCCAGGGTCCTGGAGGCTGCTGGCTGGGCTGGCCTTTGGGAGAGCAAAGCACAGCAACCTCCCTCCTGTTTGATCCACCCCATGGCAAACTCAGCGTGCTCAGGGTGAAAATCCAGCTGGATAAAACAAATGTCTAATCCCTTACAACACACAGTAAAACAAAGGTGCACGGAAGATTGACTTTTATCGCGGATTCGCCACAGTTGATTTTTCCAGCTAAGGATGTTCCTTCTCCACTGGGTCTTAAATTTGTCGGCACGAAAGAACTATGGAGAGCCAGTGAAGGTGTGAAATCAATATACATAAACTCAATGGCCGTGAGCCCCAAGGCTGAGGCTTTAGTTTGCTGCACTTCATGCAAAATGAGCTGAGACCCCTCTATTTGACTCCAGGCGAGGCTGCAGACAGACCTTTCACCTTCCACCTTTGCTAATTCATCTTCGCTTTGTGTTAATGGGACAACAAATGCAGCTTTTTGTCCCCAGAATAGCTGTGATCACGGCAGGACTGGGGGAGGCAGGAGCCCTGCTGCGTTCTGTGGGCAGCCTGGGAGGGCAATCCCTATCCCAGAGGCTCAGGCAGGATATTTTACTTTCACATTAAATTTCCTTGCAGCTCAAGAGATAGCACAGTATCTCCACGCGTGTGCTCTGGGCTGGCCATGAGCTGCAATATATCAGTGCGCTCCAGTGAGTGCTAAAGGACAGTTGTAGTCATTAATGCTCTGGCTTCTTATTAATTCATTCTTTCACTTGTACGAGTGGCCCAGGTTTAAATAACTTATGTTTGCTACAAAGAACCGTGAGCAGGAAGGTGATGGTTAGAGAAGAGCCAACAGAAAAGTCCCCAGGGAGACCTGAGAGCCCCTTCCAGTACCTAGAGGGGCTCCAGGAGAGCAGGAGAGGGACTGGGGACAAGGGATGGAGGGACAGGACACAGGGAATGGCTTCCCACTGCCAGAGGGCAGGGATGGATGGGATACTGGGAAGGAATTCCTGGCTGGGAGGGTGGGCAGGCCCTGGCACAGGTTGCCCAAAGAAGCTGTGGCTGCCCCTGGATCCCTGGAAGTGTCCAAGGGCAGGTTGGAGCAACCTGGGCTAGTGGGAGGTGTCCCTGCCCATGGCAGGGGTGACACTGGATGGGCTTTAAGGTCCCTTCGACCCAAACCGTTCTGACCCTACAAGAGGACAATTCCCTCAGCACCAGAGACTGCACAGTCAGAAACTCCCCGAACTCCGTGAGGTGCCAGCAGAACCTCACACCCAAACGCCCTGAAGCCCCGCATCCCTGCAGCCCCTCGGACTGCCCTCACCGGGGCACCCCAAACCCCCCCAAGACCCCCAAATCCCCCCGACGACCGCCGTGAGCTCCGCCGGGGTCCCGCCCGCGCCAGCGCCGTTCCCGGGCTCGGCGCGCCCTCTCGTGGCCACGCGTGGGCAGCACACGCGGCTGGGCTGTGCGGGGTCTGTGCCCTCCGTGCGGGGTCTGTGCCCCCTGTGAGGGGTCTGTGCTGCCCTCAGTGCCCTCCGTGTGGGGTCTGTGCCCTCCGTATGGGGTCTGTGCCCCCTGTGAGGGGTCTGTGCCCTCGGTGAGGGGTCTGTGCCCTCGGTGTGGGGTCCGTGCTGCCCTCAGTGCCCTCCGTGCGGGGTCTGTGCTGCCCTCGGTGTGGCACCTGGGGGCACAGGTTAGTGGTGGCCTTGGCAGTGCTGGGGGAATGGTTGGACTCATCTCAGAGCTCTTTTCCAAGCTAAATGCTTCCATGATTCCACGCTCTGCCCCCTCAGGCAGGGCAGAGGTGGAAGCTGAGCTTTGTGGGGATGAAAAGCTGCCTATGGCACTTCCAGCACCTGCTGTGGCATTTTCTTTCCAGCTTGGTGCCCTTTGGGTCGTGGACTGATGTGCTGCGGCTGAGGTTCCTGCTCCTTTCATGATCTTGGATGTTTCCGTGTTCTGCCAAGCCTGACCACGGGCAGCAGATCATGGAAAGACTTTGGAGCACACAGGCCCCTTGAAGACAGCACTGGGAATGCAGGAAGAGATCCCATTTAACTGCTAAACAGAGCTGGTATCTCCAGGTATCCATGTCAATCCCTAGTTCTCTCAGCCCAGCAAACAGAAGAGGCTTAATAACATAGGACAAAGCCCCACTGGCTACAGAGGCCATTAGGATTTTCCAGGCAAATCCCTGGAAAACCAGGCAGAGCATCTCAGCCTTGCCCACCTGTGGCTGCCGAGGGCATGGCTCCCAAAGCCAGCAGGTGCCCTTTAGCCCAGCCTCGTGTGTGGGTCACTCTGTGGCAGAGGCACCACCCTGCACCAGCCAGCAGCAAACGGTGATGGAGAGCTCCCCGACCTCAGCCCCCAGCCTGGATTTTGGGGCCAGGCTGGTTTCAGCTGCAAGCTGGGGCTGTGACCAGGGAAGAGGCAGTGGCTGCTCCCTGCGAGGGCTGTCAGGACATGAGGAAGCCTGAGGGACAGAGCTCCCAGGAGCTGAGAGCTGAGCCAGCAAATGTGTTCAGGCAGGGAAGGTGTCCATATGCTTTGGTGATTGCTCTCCCTTATTGCACCACATATGCTGTGCTTTTTGCACCTAATAGATTTCTAAATTGGCTCTTTCTATCTGAGTGGTCGCCTTAAGTGTTTCCATATCACATCTTTTATGACTAATAAGGATTCCATTTGCTTAACCTGCCCTGCAATCAGCATGGGACACATGTTTGTACCAGCACATGCCATGCCCTGCTCACTCCTCCTCCCTGGTGCTCACTGCTGGTGGTGCTGTGCCATGCAGAAGGGGTGGCAATGTGGGATAGGGTGTCCCATGGGGTGTCCCTGGGGCCATCTCAGCTTCATCTTGAGGCCCTTTCACACATCTCCTGTTCAGAAAGAGTGCGGAGGTTTGCTTTTTCCTTCCAAGAGGAAGAAGCAGAAAGACTAGCTGCTCTTTCTGTCACTCCCCAGCCCTACAAACATGGGACCACTAGGGAGGACAACCCAAGGGACCCCTCTCAGGGGTTGGTCTCAGCCAAGGGCAGCAAAGAGGCTGTTGGGAAATGAATAGCAACAAACCAGCAATGGCAGCACCTTCCAGGGCTGGAACCTGCTGCCCCTGAGCTGCAGGCTGGGCCTGAGCTATTGAAATAGAAGATAAACAGTCCCCAAGTGCCACTAGCCCAGGGCTGCAATGAGATGAGCTGTAAGGTCCCTCCAACCCCAAGCATTCTGTGAGTCCTTAATTCTGTACAGCACCTCCTGCAGTGCTGAGGAGCTGGGGGTGATGCAGAGACCATCAATAGCTCTTTGCCTCCCTCCAGACCCACAGAGTGCATTCTTGCACCTCTGCTCTTCCCTGCACTGGGCCAGACAGGACAAGATGCCCCTCAGATGAACTTCAGCTGCCCAAGTGTCCATCCTGCTCTCCCATTGCTCTTGGGCATGAGCAACGAGAACTGCACTGGATATGCCAGGTCTCCCCTGCACCCTATGCATGCCAACAACATTCCTCTGCCTCCACTGGAAATACCTCTCTTGATGTGCCCTTGCTTTGTGCCCTCCCAGCCATAGGCAGGCTCAGAGACACCCATGGCTGCTCTTTCTGTCCCACTATGACTCCCAGCACATCCTTGCAGCAATCCCTAGGTGCTGCATTCCCACCACCATCACCAGAATCACAGAGAGCTGGAAGGGACCCACCACAAGGATCCTGGAGTCCAGCTCCTGGCCCTGCACAGGACAGCACCAGGAATCCCAGGCCTAATAGTCCTTAATAGGCATAATAATAACCCATAATAGACACGAATCAAGCACCCTGCCAGGTCCCAGGTGCCCCAGCCCTCCCTCCTGGCACCCTGCAAGGGTTAACAGCAGGGTGGGTGCCCAGGAGAGGCGGAAGGTGCCTGGAGCAAAACAAGTGATACTCCAAGATAGTTTTGTTTGATCAATGCTATTAGACTGATAGATTGTTTGGGGAAGCTTTTTATCTCAGCCCTCACATCTGTTCTGCATTTGGAGGCAGCGGTACAAGGCTGGGGGTGAAGAGCAGGTGCTGCAAGTGTCTGGTGAACATTAGGGAACATTCACTCCCAGGCTCCGGAGCTGCCAAAAAGTGCACTGATTGGCCAGATGTTACTTCATTACTGTCAACTCATCATCCTGGATGTTTTAAGGGAACATTTGTTTGTTAAGGAAACACAGCTGTTACCAAGAAATTTGTTTTTCTTTTTCTTTTTTTGGCTGCAGGGCAGAGAAAGAGCCCAAGATACCTGGCACCTGCAAAGCCCCTTTTTGGGCAGCTCCCTGTGGCTGAGGAAGGGGCACAAGACCATGAGGACCTTGCCTGGTCACCTGCCACCCTCTTACCCCTGAGAGCATCCCAGTCTAAACTCTCCTGGACATGTTTTCCTTACCTGGTCTTCAAAATTCCCAGCGTTGGAAGCTGTCTGGCACCAATGCTCTGATGTGGGGGTCACTGCTGGAGCCACGGTGTGGAGTTGGATTTGTCATGAGCTCCTGGGTGTTGAAACCTTCCTCCTATCCTGGTTCAGGGCAGTTCTTCCAAAAATTATCCTCAAAGTGTGGTCTGTCTCAAGGAACTGCACAGATGGTGCCACCCAACAGCAGAGTTCCCTGGAGGGGAATCGGAGCACAGTTTGCCCCACAGCTCTGCCATGGAATTCCCACCTGGAATGCACATGCAGGTGCACTGTATCTGGTTTATCTGATCACATGCCTTCCAAAGAAATGGATCTGTAGGCTTCCCTCTGGTCTTCAAGCTAAGTTTCATCCAGGAATATTTATTGGGAATGTCAAATCTGTACCTTCCAGGGCAGCCTTGGGCAGGAAGACTCCTGTCTCATCCCACAACAGCAGTGCTGGGACCACCCTGCATAAAATGGGAACAGCTGTGGTGCACAGCTCATCTCCACATCTCTGATCTCCTCTCATGGGCAGTTTCAGGAGCAACCAGGTCTTCTCCATCCTCTGGATGAGACTTAGATACTTCACTGTCCCTGTGCCTCAGTTCCCGCTCTGGGAAGTTTGGATAGAACCAAGTCCAGCCCATGAGTGTGTCAGGAGGATTAATTACTAACCCCCCAGTGTCCTGTCGTGTTTTGGTGGAAAGCAGAGCTTGTTCCAAGCCCACAGTGGGGTCCTCAGGGCGGGAACAGACGGTGGGTGACACAGAGATGCAGAGACAGCATCCCTGGGATCCAAGCCATGAAGGATGGAGTGAGCAGTGAGGATTGAGGATCTGCTGGGGTAGTGAGGGCACTTATTAGCAAAGTCCTGCTTTATGAGGCATTAACCCAGAGCAAGGCTCATCTTGCTCTTCCCCTGTGCAGCCGAGCAAGGTGGGAGCTGCAGCTGATGGAGCATCCCTCTGGGAGACCTTCTGACCAGGGCTCTGGAGCTGCTGAGCTGAACTGGCTTAGGCAGCACCTGCTCAGGCCTGAGTTATCATCTCCCCATCTATTAGCACGATAAATGACTGCCCTGCCCTGCCCGCCTCGATATGTCTTCCCAAGCCTTGCACAGGCTCGTTTTCTCTTATCGATTTTTATCCTCAAGCTTTTCCACTTTGATTGATTCCAAGAGGAACGTGCAAATGAGGAGTCAAATGTCTTTATGACCTGAGAACTCATCAAAGGAATTCACTGTTCTTAATAAGCTCCCTCCCAGTGCTGGGTAAGCATTTAACAGCCGATCTGTGCTGTCAGGCAGAGCAGTCTGGTCATCCAGAGGGATGGAATGCTTCCTTCTTTCAGCCCACCCCCTGGATGTGGGCAGGGAAAGGAGCTGGCTCCGTTTTATGTCTCTTTATAACCTGTTTCTGGGGTTTTTTCCCCCCCCAAGTCTCCAGCTCAGGTGCTGCTGTGGATGGGGGTGACTGTAAATCCCAAAGAACAACCTCATCTCAAAGGGGTGTCCTGCAAGGCTGCAAGGACTGGGTGGGCTCCTGCTGCTGCCAGAAAACAACTCTCTGGTGTTGTGGGAGGCTGGAAGGTGATCTTGAAGCTCAGCATCTGTGCTTCCAACCCGGCAGAAATCAGCCTCTGGAAGAAGATGCTGAAAGAAGAGAGAAAACATGACAAAAGTGTCACACAGTGCTTACTAATCACAGAAACAGAGTCATAAAATCATAGAAACATAAAATCATAGAATCAGAAAATCATTGGATGGTTTGGGCTGAAAGGGACCTTTCAAGGTCATCCAGTTCAACTCCCCTGCCATGAACAGAAACAGCTTCAACCAGATCCTGTACACAGATTAACCACTGAGCTCCCTGGTAGGATTCCAGCTCTGCCAGCTTCTCAAGGAAATCATGAGTTTAAAGGCTCCTGAAACTGATGGTTGTATAGAAAAAGCAGAATTTTGAAGGAGGCAGAGAGGTGTTTAATTCATTAATTAAATCTCCTCAAAATCACAACCAACCAAACCTGTTGTGTGAGCAGCTCCTGTCTTTGTCTTGAACCAGGTCACCTTTCAAAGGTGAACCTCACCCAGGTTGTGGCCTGGGCCATCCACCTCCTGGAGCACAGATTCCCTTCTCAAACAAACAGGGAGAAACAGCCAGGAAAAGAATCCCACCAGGCTTACAACAAACAACAGGCAGAGAGGTCACAAATCCCCTAAAGCTGCTCAAAATTTACCCAGGTTTGTCAAATTTTTGCTGAGTTTAGGTCATTGAAACTGTTGCTTTTTAGGAGTCCCCCCATGGTTCCCTGCTGAAAATAAATGGGACACTATGGCCCAGAGCTCCCCTTAAGTCCTAAAACTTGGGAATTACCAGCCTGCTGGCCCCTCCTGCCCACGTCCCTTTGAAAGGCTGCTGGAATGGCAGACAAGGTGCTGCAGTACCTTAACTCCAGCATTTCCTTGGGTTATCAATGTTAAATAAAAGTTGAAAGCTCTTGGCAGTTCCAGCTGGAGCTGGAGACTTGGAGAAGGAATGCACTGCAAATGAGTTTTATATACTGACTGGCTGAATGGATAATTAAACAAATAACAAAAGTGAAATGCAATTTTGTTTTACCTCCTGGGAACATTATTGTTAGCTTATTCTTTTTATCAAAAGACTTAAGAAAAAAGAACCCCAAACAACAATGCAATTGAACAATATTGCTTTTGTAAACAATTTGAAAATCCAATAACTGTAAAACTTATGACATGTTATTAAAATGTCTTTTTTTTTTTTTCCCCCTACAAGTGAAAAAGCAATTCCAATCTCAGATGCTATAATTTAATTATGCACTTTAGGTTCTAAAGATACCATAATTCTTAGCACTGAATACATTCCATTTAATGTCCTTCTGGCACGTTTGAGCAGCAAAGACGTTTCTGAGCACATGGGTCCAGTTTCCCAAAAACTTTGCTTGCCCTTCCCAGCTGTGTGAGATTTGGGCAGAGCAGGAGGGCACTGCACATCCCCAACACTCCCACCCCCAGCCAGGGGCACACCCACAGCCCTGGAACCTTTTGGGTTTCTTCCTAAAATATCTGATGGGCAGGATGCTGGGGAGGCAGCAGGCAGCACCAGAAAACAAAGTCGGTGTGGAATTCTGCTGCCCCCACCATAAGAAGGATGTGGAGCTGTTGGAGCAAGTCCAGAGGAGGACATGAAGTTGATATGGGAACTGGAGCACCTTCCCTGTGGAAACAGGCTGAGAGAGTTGAGACTGTTCAGCCTGGAGAAGGGAAGGTGGAGTTGAGACCTCACAGCACCTTCCAGGATCTGAAAAGGCTGCAGGGAAGCCGGAGAGGGACTGTAGTGACTGTGGAAATGGCTTCAAACTAAAAAAAGTGGGTTCAGATTAGATTTTAAGAAGGAATTCCTGGTTGTGAGGATGGTAAGGCCCTGGCACAGGGTGCCCAGAGAAGCTGTGGCTGCCTCTGGATCCCTGGAAGTGTCCAAGGGCAGGTTGGACGGGGCTTGGAGCAACCTGGGCTGGTGGAAGGTGTCCCTGCCCATGGGACACCATTTTAAGGTCCCTTCCAACCCAACCCATTCTAGGATTCTATGACTTGGGAAAGGGGAGTGGAGATGATGATGAGCCCACGTGGCTCAGAGGGTCTTTGGTGGGGATATGGTGGCCCAGGGGAGCAGATCATTTGCTTTCTTCCCCCCAGACCCAAACAGCCATCAGAGACCCTCCCTGGGCACCAGGCTCATGGTGCCTGGCACGGCTCTGGCCCAAGCCCTGAGCTGCAGTGCTGTGGATGCTGCTGCAGCATCTTGGGCACTGGGACTTCAAGGGGCAGGAGAGCTCATCCACACCTACCCAAACCCCACAACCCCAGGTCCATGCCCCTCAACAAGAGTCTTTCCAACACAAGAACTAATTTGAACAAAATTTAAACGCTAACAAATAAATAAAGGCAAGCTACAGTGAACTAGTAATAAGATACCTTTGGCTGTTCATTATGCCGGATTTCCAGGCAGTTAAATAGTTTAATGCATCTCCCTTTGGCTTGGATATCAATCTCTCAGGCTGTCTGAGAGCAGCATCTCCCACCCTCTGCCGCTGAACATGAGTGAGGAGATGGCTCGGTGGCACCAGCAGTGACTCCCACCAGGTAGGGGCTGTGATTCACCGACAGCCGTGGAGTGCGGATAATTGATGGCAAGTGATTGTCAGCATGTGATGATTATCTCGTCGGGTCGTCTGCGAAACAATTAATGGCAGTGAGAAGAATTCCTTTAATTAATCATTTCCTGTAAATAAATGCGTCAGAATGAAATAAATCACCGTGTTGTTGCTAAAAATGGTTTGCCGGCAACGGGTGCCACATGTTGGAGTGATGGAGGTGCTGGTGTGGAGGAGGCAGAAGAGGGGCTGCCTCTTCCAAAGTCTGGAAATGTGGGGATGGACTGTTCCCACATTTCTTAGGGAATGTTGCTTCAGGGGCTCCAGAGTGGGTGGGATGTTGGGGACTGGACAGCTGAGGTGTGAGCTCTCCCTGCCCCTCTCCCGTGGGAAGCAGCTTTAACGGAGAGCCAGGGTGATGTTCCCCACTGGCCTTGTCCCCATCCCAGCAGAGCCCCGGGGCTCCCAGGGGGTGGCAGCACAGGTTGGTGCTCAGCTGCTGCACCTGACAGGTTATCTCTGCTCTAACCTACCTCAGCACAGACTCTTTTGTCCCTGTCCAAGCTCCAGGTTGCCCTGAGGACTAAAATTTCCACCATACGGTAGATTCCAGACCAGATCCACCTGCAGCAGAGCAGTTCTCTGTGCTACTGATGCTCAGCCTGCCAGCCACACAGCATCACCTCATTCCTAACCACAGCCCCCTGAGAGGCACAAACCCTGTCACACACAGGGGATGCTCCCTTCCAACACTGGATATCCATGCTGGGAAGGTGCTGATGCCACCTGGGATGAGCAACCGTGAGCCCCATCCGGATGGAACAGCCCCATCCCACAACCCCACACGGAATCTGGTTGGTTGAGATGCCTGACAGGCTCCTGCCTCCCAAAAAAGCACCTCAGGGGGATGAGTCTACCTTTAGCTGCTGCCAGATTATGGGGTGGAAATAAGGGCAGAAAGTGACCTTCAGAAAAAAACAACGGGCAAGAGAAGAAGAAAACAGGTAGATGTTAAAAATAATCATAAATAACCCCAACCAGAAAACTACACAAGACGTGTCACAAGCCAACAGCATTTTAAGAATGCTGAAAGTTTCTAAAATTAATTTTCTTCATTTCACTTTATTAAAATTGCTTTCATTTATCTCCTCTGTTAAATATTTTATTTTTCCATATTAATGGCTGCAATTTCTACTGCAGCTTGTTTCTGTCATTAACACTGTACAAACTTAATATCATTAGTAGTTTTTTCCCTTAATTATGTGAGTGGAGAAGAAAAACATCAAAGTTTCCGTGAAATTGGAATAGTATATCTAAATTGCCTCATGTTTATTTTAACATTAACAGTAAATGAAGCTAATGGGCTTTTATATTATTAAAAGCAGCCATTTGTGTCCTGCCTGCTGTAATATATAGCAAAGCCTTAAAAGATGTTAAATAATTAGTTATTTAATAGGGATGTGCAAAATAGATCAAACAAAAGGCAAACTTCTTGGTAGCAAAAGCTCCGGCTCAAACCAGGGCCCCTCTGTGATGCCTCAAGTGAATTTTTCCTACACACATCTTATGTCCCACTGTTCCTGTGATTGCTTTCACCTCCAGCAGGCCCAGAGGCTTCCTGGCTCCAGCCTGGGAGCCAGCAGAGCCACGAGCCCAGAGGCCATGGAGATGGTGGCATTGGGAGGGGATGGTGGCA
>JAWWTY010000016.1:1958635-1988520 GCA_035222235.1 Margarornis squamiger
TGGCTCCAGCCTGGGAGCCAGCAGAGCCACGAGCCCAGAGGCCATGGAGATGGTGGCATTGGGAGGGGATGGTGGCATCAGGAGGACACAGCTGGGAACAACTCCTGCCCCACACCAGACCGCCCCCAGAGAGCAGTGACCTCCTCTTGTTCCTGGAAAAGGCTCCAGGAGGTGAAGGGGGTGATGCCATCAGTGAAAATCCTGCTGGTTTTCACTGTGGAAGGGCAGGCACCTCAAGGGCACCGGCATTCTTTGCTGGTGCACGTTTCCCCACGCCAGGCAGCGCTTGCCAAGCATATGCCAGGAGTTATTGATTCCAAAATTCACACCAATAAATGCACTCTCCCTTCCTGGGAAAACCCCCTGCACGGGGGCAGCAGAACCTGAGCGGTGACACCAGGGGGGTGACAATGAGGAGCTGTAACCCTCTCCATAACCCTGCCACTGCATGAAGCCCATGGATCTCAGCACCACGACACTCCAGAGCAAAGTACTCACTTCTGGCCAAATTGCAACACTTTGGGGCAATTGCCTTTAGGGCAATATTGCAAAAGTCTGCCTGTGTGATGGGGAGAAGCTGCAGGATCAGCAGCCCTTCTCTGTGTTCCAGTAAGGCAGCACCAGTTCAATTCTTTTAATCAGCCATGCTCATACAGGATGACAATTAAACACCTCCTCTCCCCCTCACACTTGTACTTCAGCACTTTAAAGCCATCATTAACAGACTATATCTCCCTTTCCCATTTTTTTCTGTGCCAGAGAGACAGAAAAGACTAGAAAGAAGAGGGGTGCAAATGAGAGCATTTCTCTCTTTCAGCCTATTAGTGCTATTAAAAATGTGCCTGGAATTAATAATAATAACAAAGTGCTGCAGCTTAAATAAAATCAATAGCAAATGGCAGATTAGCAGAAGGCCCCGGGAAAAGGCTGGAAGAGGGGAGGGAGGGAGGACATGGGGACGAGCACACACCTGGGAATGGCAGAAAGCACCGGAGCTGCCTGCCTTAACTTGGGAAGGGATTAATTCCTAGGGGCTGATTTCTGTTTGCTGCTCATCTCAGCATCTTCTCAGGGGTGTTTGAGCAGTGTGTTCCCCCAACAGCAGCCCCCAGTGTAACTCCAGTCCTGGCAGGCAAAGCAGTCCTATTTCCCGTGCCCTGGAGGAATGGAAAGCTGTGGGGATAGGGATCACTCTGCCTCTCTGCAACATGGGCTGCACATGTAGGGCTGGAAAAAATAAATAAACTGGCCCTGTAGTGCAAGCCACAGGAATCTGTCATCTGAGGAGTGGTGGAGAGGGGAGGAAGCACCGTGTGGTTGTCAATCCCATGGAGGAAAACTTGTTCACACCAGCAGAGCGTGAGTTACACACGGCCGAATGGTCCCACTGCTCCTTCATCATCCTCGTGCCCAGGGATGGACCTGGCCAAGGAGCCCCCAGAGGACAAACACAGCGGGGGCAGCACAGGAGGGTGGGGGATATCGGGGTGCAGAGAGAGGAGGGGCTATGCCAAGGGGGTTTGCTTTAGGGAAAGTAGGGGATAGAGCGGGACAAGAGAGGAATTGCTTAGGGAGAAATGAGGTTTAACTAAAACCTCCAGATCGTGCACCTTGGGATGACACCACACTTGGAGCCTGCAAGCCAGAGAGTTCTCTGACCCAAAGTGGCTGCCTTATACCCTGCTGGGACTGCAGCAGGCTCAGAAGTGCCACAGCCTCCCTTGGTGTGAGCCAAGGTCACTCTGCCAAGGTCCAAACTTCAACCCAAGGGACCTCCAGGAGTGAAGGAGACACCAGGAGCCAAAGTACAAACCACCACCCGTGGCGTGAAGCAACTTTGGGCTTCCTGGTCAAGGGAAGGTGTCCCTGCCCATGGAAAGGGCTTGGAACGAGATGAACTCTAAGGTCCCTTCCAACTGAAATAATTCTGTGATCCTCTCCTGTCCCCAGCTGCAGTTTTGGGGAGGTTCTGCACCTCCAGCAGCACCCACTCTTCACCCTCCCCAGTCCACCGTGGGTACCACTGTTCCTCCATCCAAGCCCCAGGACCCAATCAGCCACCACGGGAAGGCAGGTGTGTGTCCCCTCCATCCCACCCCTCCAGGCAGGAGGGACAGGGGGAACGTGGCCTGCTGGCCAAGGGAGAATAATTACAGGGAAGTGGCAGCTTTGCTTCTGCTTAACTTGCTTTGGAAGGAACAGTTGGGGGTACCAGAGAAACTAATGTAAGGTAATGTAATCATTTACAGAAGATTTGTGGTAAATGAATGTTTGGCCTCTGGCCAAGCACACAGCCAGGGCTCATTACCCTGGAGGAGAAGGCAGGGAGAGCTTTCCATGGCCACTGTTTGTCTTTCATTTCATCTCATGTCTGACCCCCCTGACCCTGGAGAAGCCGCCGAAGACTTTGCTTTTCCCTGGCTGGGTTTCAGCTGCGGGAAATGGGATTTCGTCGTGACAGAGCTCTAAAGGCTGCCCTGGCCCAACCCTTCATGCAGTAATGAGCCACAGCTCTCTCAAACTCGGCTACTTAAGCGAAGAACAGATTTTTTTTTTTATTATTATTATTATTTTATTTTTTTTCCACATGAAAACAGCAGCGAGGGCCCTGGGATAGGGTAACTTAGCAACTCCACCGCAGGGATTAGGAAAATTGACTCCAGACCAAACTAAAACAGCAGAGTTTCCTGTTTTGAGCCACTCTGGACTATATTAAAATTATTTATGAAAAGGGTAAGAAGGAGGGGAAGGATGGGGAGCTGGGGCTGCTGCTGGGGGAGATGAGCCTGGGGGGAATGTTCCTTCCTCCTGCTGAGCTTGGAGCGGACACAGGCGGCGTGTCAGGGACGGGGATGCTCAGCAGGGTCTCAGCATCAGGACCATGCAAAGGTCAGGCCAGCAGCTCTGGCCCTCCAAGCCAGAAGCATCCCAAAATCTGCCAGCAGTATCGTATGGGGCACATCCACCACCGTGGTGGAGGAGGGAAGATTGGATGGATCTGGGATAAAATGGATGAAACCCACCAACACGTGGTGGTCAATGGGCAACCACTGCCCCTTCCCTGCACTTGATGATTCCACCACACCAGTGGAACCAGGGACTGGAGGAACGTGGGCATGAAGGCTTTGAGGGAGATGTTGCTGCTCCACTTTCTCTGACCATTCCCATTCCAGAGCCCTGGAGATGTGCAGGGAGAGCTTGAGCTCACCCAGCTGAAATTGTGCCTGGGCACCCCCCAAATCACAGAGCCACAGAATCCCAGAAAGCTGTGGCTGGGAGGGATATTAAAGACCATCTCTGCTAATTTTAAGGAAGCTGTTTGCTGCCTGTGTGTCTCACTGGCTTCTTTTTCCCCTCGGGAAGTTTGAAACCAGAAACATTTTTTGCCTAATTTCATTTACCAAAAAGCCTTAAACAAAAACAGCTCTTTGAAATCTGTGACAATAAAGAAAGAAAAAAACCCAACAAACAAGTGCCAAAAAAATGGAGCTGCCTGATCCTGACCACAAGGGTGCCATGGAAGGAGTGGAAGGACTATTTCCAGCAGGGAAAGGAGGGGGGCAAAGGGGCTGCCCCCCTCTGCCCACGCCTCCCCATGCGTGGGCATCCTCACATACCCCATCCCAGGAATTGCTGGAGCAACCTGGGCTAGTGGGAGGTGTCCCTGTCCATGGCAGGGGGTGGAATGAGATGAGATTTAAGATCCCTTCTAACTCAAACTATTCCAAGATTCCATGATTTATTATCCTAAAGGAGACAAGCCTTAAACGTGCAAGTAGAAAATTCAAAAGGCAGAGAAAAAGTACCTTGTCAGAGCCCAGTTCTCCTACCATTTATCTTCTAGTCCTTAAGACATATTAAAATAGATTTAAAAGGACACTTTAAGTTTTTTCTCTTTAAAGAACACATTAGTGGCTTTTGTTTTAATTAAAATAGGTATTGAAATCCTCCATGAAGCTTCAGTGGAATTGTTACTGACTGCAGTTTTCTTACGTGCAGTGCAGCCAAAATATACTGTAGTTGTTATCTTGCAACAAGGCAGAAGTCTTATTAATTTAGTTCAATCAAATCAAAGCTGCTTTAATTTACAAAGCAATAAAATCTGCAAGCATCACTTTAGATCAAAGAACTAAAAACAGCCTAAACACAAGTGGAATGTTTATTTTGTACAATGGTCCATAACTGCATTTATGTGATTTAAAAGCTTTTTGAAGCATGTGATAATATTACATGCATATAGAATTGTGTCCTTGTTGTGGATCATTACTCCCCACAGAGACCAAAAAGCATTTGCTCTTCAACTCCTACCTAAAATATTTCCTTTTACATTATTTTTTTTCCCCCTTGCCTTAAATGGGATCTCTATGGTAATTTTTTTGCGGCGTTGTGATGTAAAATCATTTAGTGAAAGGGATGGCAATGCTGGTGCCATAAAGGAAACCGGGCCAGTTTTGCAGCTTTGGGTGAAAGGAATATTTGAGTTTTCCGGTGGTGAAAGAGACGTTTCCCTCAAGGTACCCAAATACACCAAGGCTGGTGGGAGGCTGCAAGGAGGAGCCCAGCAAAAAGCTGCTCTGGGGCCAATTTCCATCCTCCTGTGGCTATCAGGATATCTGGATGAGGTTTCTGCACTGGGCAGGAACAATGTGATGGGGAGAGCAGGGTGGTGTCATCCTGCTGGGCTGAACTGGGATGGGGGACATGCTCCAGTCTCCCGGTGTTTGAAGGGCCTTTGGTCTGGGGAGCAGCCCACTCTGCTCACCAAGCACAGGCTAGAAAGAGCCCTGTGTTTTTAGGGGTTTAGGTTTTTAGGTTTCAGCCCTGCGTCTGTAAACAATTTGGGGCAACAATGCCAGCTCTACTGTACTTGGGAAGGAATGAGAAGTATTTGCACGTTAACAAAGGAATTTAATGACTTGGAAAATGACTGTTGTTTGGAACGTGAGGCTTTCCACTGGATTTGAGAAATCGTACCAAGTGTTGAAAAACTGGATGCTGTTTCTCACCTAACTATTAAATCCTTCCAGCTGTGGGGAGAAGGAAATGTCTGGGGCGCTGAATGAGCCACCCCAGTGGATGGGCAGCCCTTCGCCAGCATTGTTTGTGGCAGGAAGGGATCATTTCCTCCCTCTTGCAGATTTTTGTAGATTTGGGAATGTTTCTGCCAGAGGTTTTTGGATGATGCCTTACCCCAACATCACTGAAACCCGGTACTAAACATTTTCTTTCTCCTCTTGCTTTTCCTTGATGGGTTACTCAGCCCGGGAGATGGTGGCAAAAACAGGCGGTCACGAAAAAAGAGTTGAAATCCAGAACCGAGTGTTTATATATAAAAAATGAGCACAGAGAAAATCAATTGTAGCTGAATGATGGAAAACTATTGAGACTGCCAGGGCTTTCTAAGAAAAAACCCAGCTCAGCCAGAGTCCTCTGTGCCATGGCTGGGTCTGTGCAGTGACTCAGACTGCCAGAGTCCCAATAAAGGGGAATATACAACTAAAAGTGCTTTTTAGCACTTACCCAGCAACGTTTGATGTGTCTGTGGATTTCTACCAACTACCCCGTCCAGCCCCAGCGCTGGCCATGCCAAGCCATGGGGTTTGCAGCTGGATCTGCCCTCTCCATCCACACAATAGCAAAAGACAATTAGGCTGAGTGGATTTTTTACATTTCCGAGTCACTGTAAATAATACGGGGCGTGAGTTATGGAATGAGGGCGATGGTAATTGCCGCCTTCTTCACTTTTTATTCCCCCAGCAGCCTGGGAGCTGCTTTATTGGCCCATTTGAGTGGGTAAGAGCCCTGCTGGGGTACTCCTGCCCTCCCTAAATCTGCCTCCGGGGCTGGCTCCCTCTACCTGGCTCTCATCGCTCCCGGCCGCCGGCACCAGGGGTGATTTAGGCACTCCTCAGACCACGAGCCCTAAGTGGATTTTCCATCGGGAGAGCTCCAGAGTGCCTGGAGAGCTCTGGGTGTTTCCATGCCCATTTCTCCCACGTGTTGCCCTCGAGTGCTGCCTCTGCCCAACGTCCAGCCTGAGCACAATTAGTGCATGCCACGGGATCACATCCAGCAGGAGCCAGCCCCCACTCGAGGCTCTGCTCCAAATCCCCCATGCTGGGAAACCAGTGGCCAGTCAAGTCCAAATCCTTCATTCCCTCCTCCTGGTTTGGCTCAGGAGTGACTGAACCCTCAGCACAATCCTGCCTCCCACGTACCCTGGTGCGAGCAGAGGAGCATCCCTTTGCCATTCCTGCAGCTCCACACACATCTGCTCCATCTATTCCTCTCTACCAAGTGGCACTGTTTGCTCCAGAAAAAGCTCTTCTTATCCCGTTTCAGATGTAAATCACAGAAAATGACACGCTGCAAGGAAGTACCCAGTTGTTCCTACCACTCAACCTCGTCCTGGTCCGCTACCTATTAATAAAAGCAGGAGAATTTCCTCCCTCCCCCTCCTTGTCCTTGAATCCCTTACTTTTCTTGTTGCTGCTAAAGATGGCTTTATAAAGAAGAGGAAACTTCAATGGCAGCAGATGGCAGATAAGTAGGAATGGTAAATAGTTTTAATTACTGCATAATGTAAGTGAGACAATAAAGGGGAGAGAGTGGGAACAAGCTGCTGCCATGGCAGCCCTGGAACTGTTGCGGGCCCCAATTTGTCTGGAAGGCAGCATGTGTTGCTTGGAGTCTTAGGAGGGCTTTAAAAGAGAATGCCGAAAAATATTAATTGCATGGCTCATCTGCCCATCCATCTTCACAACCGAGTAACACGCTTCCTTAATTTCAGGGGAATCGTTTTCAAATGGGAATCATGCAAATGAGTATTTTAGCTATTCATTTGTTTTACTGCAAGCGCTTTGTGAGCAAATGGCCTACAGCTTGCAATGAATTAAAAGACACGGGCACTGGAGACCGATTTTTAATACAAAGTCTTGACACAGAGACGACCCCGACCGGCAACACAGAAAATGTTGGCATAGCAACTTTGGGCATTTTCATGCAAATTGGCTCCTATATAGATGATACGAATGCAATGTTTTCCTTCAACTAATCATCATAAAATTAGTTTCACTATATTTAAATGCTTCTACTTAATGCATTATATCCATATGCATGAAATTGCCTCAGCTAATGCAGTACATAAAATGCCAAAGATACAATGAATAGCCAAATTGCAAACAGTTATGTTATCTCCCATAAAAACTCCCTTTTCCTTATTGAATGTGTGGGCCCCAAAGGCATCTATCACAAATTGCTATTAATGCACACACACACACACACGGCTGTGTGCACCCACACACTAAACACCTACATTTAAGTAACATTAAGGTTGTTATGCAACCAAGACAAGCCCAAAATCCACATTTAGGCTGGGCTTTTTGCTTATTGGTGCCTCCACCCTATGTACGTGTGTGCTGCTGTCATGCTGCTTGGCAGCTTCACAGGGGAGAGGAACCTGACCTTATATTATTATATAAACAGTTTTCTAAACTTCAGAGAAATGACATTTTGCATGAAACTACCCCTGTGCACATCCCTGGTTCTTGTCATACTCAGGTCTGCTGAGAGGAGGAGGAGGAATTGCTCTTGCTTTGAATTTCCTTCAATTTGATGATTTTTTTTTTCCCCCCTGAAATCCTGCCACTAAACTACATTTAGAGGTTTCTTTAAATAAATTTATTCCTTTTACACCTAGACAATAGTGGTCTGGAGGACAGGTTTGTCCTGCACGTGCCCTTTTTTAACACTTGCTTTGAGATGCAAACAGAGGAAATCACTTTTGCTTCCCAAGGGGCTCTTAGATGTCTTCAAACAAGATGTTCACCTCTTTTGGAGGGCCCAGTACACCAGACAAGGTTTTCAGTGTCACACAGGACAGACTGAGAACATATTTTGTCTGTCTAAAACACCAGGGACAATAAATCATTAAGAAAACTTTCCATGGTGCTAAATGGTGTTGGGGGAGCACTCAGCCATTTGTCTCCTTCTCCAGCAAAGATTCCAAAGGGAAATGCATGGTGAAACCTCTCTCCCACTGGGAGATGCTTTGGATGATGCCTGGACCTCTGAATTCCGAGGGTGCAAGTGTCACCGTGGATGGGACAAACTGGTGTGACGGGAGAACAGTGTCCCTGAGCAACGCTCCCCAAAATGCTGTGCAGAGCAGAGAAGCAGAGCCAAATCCCACAGCTGAGAAGGAATTTCCAAAGGATCAAATCCAGTGTCTACACACAATGTTGTGCATCCTCCTTGTCACAGAACATCTGATCAGTGGTGGGTTTTAACTTGTCTGTGTGTTTTGCCACAGCATTAGGGCCCAAATGCACTCCTAGAATATATCAATTTTAATTGAATTGATTCTAGTGCTGCAAACATGGGTGGTCCCAAGCAATCAGCAAAAGTAACCCCAAATACCTGCCTGGATACTTTCAAGAAACCTCAAATTGTTGAACAACTCCCCAGATTGTGATGGCCAGTTCACAGTCATAGAATCACAAAGTGGTTTGGGTTGGAAGGGACCTCAAAGGCCATCTCCTGCCATGGGCAGGGACACCTCCCACTAGCCCAGATTACTCCAAGCCTTGGACACTTCCAGGGATCCAGGGGCAGCCACAGCTTCTCTGGCCAACCTGTGTCAGGGCCTGTCCACCCTCCCAGCCAGGAATTCCTTCCCAATATCCCATCTATCCCTGCCCCTCTGGCAGTGGGAAGCCATTCCCCCTTGTCCTGGCACTCCATGCCCTGGTCAAAGTCCCTCTCCAGCTCTCCTGGAGCCCCTTTAGGAACTGGAAGGCCACTATAAAATCTGGAATTCCCTCTCTGTGCATCTCCTCAGTGATTTGGTACCACTTGCACAGAGATAAACCACCTCACCTCATCACTCAAGGACTAATTGCAAGATGATTTAATTAAAGTATACCTCTCCTTCCCCCAAGTTAGTTGTATTTCATATTGCTCTAGTAGGAGTAATTTGCAGAAATTAAGCATTGCATGTCGCTGGAATGGTACAGGTGCAATGGAAGAATAAAAAGCCCTTCATGCAGCAGCAGGCAGTGCCACCAGAGCTCAGTGAAATATCTGTAATGACTCATTAATTCAGCAAATGCTGCACTTTGCAGCAAACATTCAAATTAGCCACAAAGAGGCTGTTTTAAAAACTTGTAGGTTATTCATAATTGCTCAATGAACACTTCATGCAAATGTCTTTGAGCCCATTGGGCAAACTGTTGGCTTTGAATATTTCCTGCACAGGGCACAAGTAGCCCCCAGAATTTATGACATCACAGGATCTTTAAGGGCAGAAACAGGATGGGGAGAGGAAGTCAGCACAGATAACAGGAATACTGAGAGCTCTGTAGCTGAGCAGGAAGAGGCAGGATAAATGAGCAAGTTGGGGCCCAACAGCTGGGGAAGAGGGTGGGTATAAACCCCCCTGGGTTCTGGCCCAGCCTGGGGATGCTCCCAGGGCCAGCCTGCCAAAGGGCATTTCCACACTCCCATCCTTCTGGGCATTAACTGGGCTGCATTTGCCACACTTCAAACACCCCAGCCTGCTCAAGACACCCACGACAAAGGGCTGTGCCCACCCGAGGGAAAGGGCAACTGATTCCTGCTGGGGGCCAGAGAACACCCCACTTGCACCATGTCCTGCTGACAGCCCTGTCACGGGGGAAATAATCCCAACATTTCCAGCTCTGCTTTCTACCAGGGCCAACAATTTTTCAAGCTGTTAATTCCCTTCATCTCACGACTCACAAGTGCTTGCCTCCCAGATATTGGCAATCATAATTTTTATTACTACTTATTGTAACAGTGAAGTCATATTTGTCTCCATCTCACCCTGGAGAGTCAGGCAGCAGCAAATTAACGTGGTAAGCAAAGCAAGAGAGGCAGATGCTGATGGGGCAACACTCCCACTGCTCTCAAAGGTGCCACTTCTTGCAGATGAAGTGGTGCCACCTGCAAGTCCCCTGAGGCCACTGTGTCACCAACACCAGGCACACTGAATGGGGATGTGGGTGTGGGTTCAGTCTCAACTCACAGAGCAGGGAAAGGTCCTGGGACTTTGGAGGGTTTCCCAGGCAGAGTTTTCCTGGGCTGGCACAGCAGGAGCTTTGCCCATCCCTGAAGCCTCCTCGCTCTCTAGCTGACAGGGCACTAATTCCTTTCTCTTTTGCTCACATGTGATAACATATCTTTAAAGGCCGTGAACATCAGAGCCAAACTGAGCTGCACGAGGGAAAAAGAGCATTTGTTTGACTTGATGCAAACCATGTTTTCACGTGCAGGTGTGCCCTGTGAGAGCTCGGCAGGCACCTTTGAGAGGGAAATGAAATCTTGACTCAGGCTCGGGACAAGCTCTGCCTGCAGTTCCACAAACTCCTCCTGCCCAGAGCAGGGTGCCAGTCCTGCACCAGCCCCCTGTTTGCCCAGCCAATTCCCTGCTCCAGGCAGGCATTTCTATGGAGGGAACACACCTGTGTTCCCAAGCACTTCACAACTCCCATTTCGTAGGGGTTGTTTTCCAGACCCTGCTGACTGTGGGACTGGGATGTCTCTGAGAGCAGCCAGCTCTGGGACCAGGTAATTCACACGATGAATGCACCATTGTCATTTAAAGTAGGCAAGGAATGATTCTTTTTAGGAAAATTTGCCATAAAGAGGGTCACTTTCTATATTCCCTCACAGTTTTGTCTGGCTGGGGAAAGCAGGTGTGTTCTGAAATGGGCTGCTCAGGCTCTCTGCAGCCCCGAGCTGGAGCCCTGGCTCTCACCACGTCATCGAGGCCATGAGACCCTGCAAAGGGGAGGGTTGCACACTGAACATTGAGACCCCGAGCTCTTCCCACCCAGCAGCCCCACCCCAGCTGCTGTTGATGCTTCAAGAGAGGTTGGATGCTTTCCTCCCTGGAAAGCCTCCTTTTCCATAGGCAAAAATAGATAAAACTGAGCCAAGTTGCTCCCTCCCATCCCTCTGTGCTCCAGCCCAGGTGAGGGGATCGAGGCAGCTCCCAGAGAGGCACCTCTGTCACTTACTTAAAGCATAATTTGATATCTAGTAGCTCATTAATCTATTTTTTTTATTTCCTCTCTCCCCTCCCCCAGATGGGGAGCACTTATGCTTATCTTCAGCTAAATAACTCAGGTCATAAAAGGTAATACCATGGGTAGCAGAATGTAAACAAACACATTCTACCTCAATAAACATGCTAATTTCCAGCTATAATATTCACAAGTAAAATATCCATCACACAGCCCCTATTTGGCGAAGGCAGCAGCCCTCATCAGTCAATGAAGTAGGCTCCTACCAGTTCACTGCAGGAGGCAAATAGTACAACTTAACTCACTTGATGATGCCCTTGGGGGGAAAACATGAGCCTCATAAATGAGGCTGGAAATGTGATAAAAGGATAATCTTGCATAAATGAGTCTATATCATCATTACCTGCACAAACAGAGCGGCGCTGAGGTTGGCTGAATGATGTGGCCACGTTTAATAGAAATTAAGGCAGGGAGTAACCACTGCAGTGTTCGTGGTCCAGCTTGGGAGGTGCTGGGGATGGTGGAGCTGGGATTGTCCCCTTGGTGTCCCCCCAGCCACAGCCCAGCCCTCTGAGCCTTGGAGAACCTGTGCTGAGGGGCAGAGGTGACCTGGGGCTCAGCCCCTTCAGGTAGGATGGCTGAGGTTCCTGGGGGACCACACCAGCCTTCTCCTGGCTCTTGGACATGTCTGGATGTTGCTTTAGCATCCTCTTCCAACCAGAAGATAAACAAATGACCTCCCAAAATGGCATTAGTGAATGGAAACAACCCAAAAGCACCTTGCTAAGGTGGTGAAACCCCTTAGAACAAGGGATGATACCAAATGGCCAAAAATATGTGATATGGGGGAGCATGACTTCATCTCCCCCTGCAATGGCAAAGGCACTTCCTGCAGCTCCCCAGGCTCTGCTGACCATCTCTGGTCATCTGGATTGTCTCACAGTCCATCCAGGACTGGTGGGAATCTGGGGTGTCCTCCCTGCAGTGAGGAGGGACTAGATCACCTTTAAAGGTCCCTTCCCACCCAAACCATTCCAAGCTTCCCTGACATTCTCCCAGATCCAAAGCCTTTAACACACATGAGTGCTGGTACAGCACCACACACAGAACTGCTGGAGGCCAATGGTCCCATGGCCAGGGGTCCATGTTTGCCCAGTCTTCCCAACAAAGCATCTTTCCCACCCCCTGGAACTCTTCCAGAGGCACACAAGGATTTTGTCCGTCTGAGCAGCCCCCTGTGTGCTTGGGGGCAGGTGACAGGACAGCTCCCAAACCACCAGTTTATCAGCTTTGATTTTTGGTCAGTTGCTTTGGTTAGATCCCTAAAAGAGGAGCCAAACAGGATTATTTCCCCACAGGGTGCAAAATCTTTCATTTCAGCTTTTCCAGTGAGAACACTGACATTAGGAACATCGAGTTCCTCCAAGTTTACAAACAGGCTGCTTGGATCATTCTCTGCTCTAGCACTGGGTGGATGATGTTGCTTTTGGGAAGGGTTTTAGTCCTACTCATCAAACCCTCAAGCAGAGAGAGCTCAGGGCTCCCTCAGCCTGGCCCAGAGGATCTCTGTGCCTCAGTGTCCCCAAATACCACAACGTTGAACTCACATGGGGGCTATAAAACTTTACAACAATTTGATTCCTCCAAAACCATAGAATTTTGAAGGATTAAGCCCAAAGCCTTCAGAAGGATACCATCAGTTGTGCTACACTTTACCCCCCTGGTTAATCTCTTGGCTATCACAACCCGTTCCCACAGGGACAGTTTGTGGGGAGCCCCTCAGAGCTGCCAAAACCCTCTCACAAACACAAGGCACTGGCTCGGCTTGTTTGGATCAGTCCCTGCAGTTTCCAAATGAAATATTTCACAACTGTTTCCTATATCAACAACCATGTGGCTGATTTAAGACTCATTTGAAATGCCTGTTGAAAAGGCACAATTAAATACACGATTCTTAATTATTTGGACTATATATTGATCTTATGGTTCCATCTGTTGCTACTGCTCCACGGTGTCAATGACAATCCCTGCTCCCATCAGACCTGTCATGTACCATGAGCCCGGGAAGCAGGAGCAGCTGTCACTGCTGGGATGGGAAGAGGGGATTTGCTCTCTGGTTTGCAGGGGCAGGACTGGCTTCCAGGTGGGTGCCATTCCCAAACCATGCTCTACAGCCACCCAGAGACAAAGCAGAGCCACACACTGTCCCCTCTGTCCCCGCTGCTCGGGTTTAACCCAGACACTTCAGCACAGCCTTTCAGCACAGGACACTTCCCTGCTCTGGTGAATCCCCGGGGTGGGATGAGGCTGACTGTGGGGGTGTGTATACATTTATTTATCACCTGAGGCCCCAGAGTTCTAAAGGCAGCCTGGAAAAGCCCCACACTGCACAACAGGGTTGTGTTTTATGCTGTGTGTGCCAGGAGACAGAATGTTCTCCGTGCACGTCAGCGAACGGATTCCATTTCCAGCCTCTTTGCCTGGTGGGATCTTCCTGTTACAACAGCAAATGCACTGCAAAATATTGGTTCATGTTCTCTCTTTTTGGCTTTTTCTAGTTGTCATTTGTGTTTGCAGCCACAATCCCCCTTTTCACTGCACAGTGCGTTAAAGGCCACACCACCTGAGAAACTCAGAGGTCCTTAGAAATGAGATGCAGGATATAAATTAGCCTCTCTTTACTGAAGACTCAGACCTTTTTGTTTCAGAAACCCACGTTTGAGCAAACCTGGGACTGAAGGACATATGGAGCCATCAGCTGGTCTCAGCCCAAGCTGAAGGACCTGAGACAACTTGCAGAAGCCGAGAAACTTCAGGTGGTCAACAAGCACCCCCACAGTATTGAGAAAGGCTGTGGCTTAGCACAAACCCCACGCCCCAGGGAAGCAGATGGAGCAGTTATTTAGGGGTTAAATCTATTTTTGTTAAGTGGCTATTTGTGCTCGTGGAAAGGAAAAAAGAAATCAATAAAACAGAGGAGCAGAAATCTTAGTTGCAAGTCTTGGCTGAGAAAGGAGGTGGCCGTGCCAAGAAGTGACACATTTAAGCTGGTGTGTAATTTTGATCTACATGTTTCAAATACTTTTCTCCGTTTTGTAAATTGAGGGTTTGAATGGGGCAGGGGGAGGGAAAGTACATTGAAAACACCCAGTTCTAATCATGACAACTCCGGCCGTAAAGTCTGCTGGCTGAAAGCGCCCACTTAAAGGAGAGGGGGTGGAAAACATGACTCACGAGCCCTGTGGATGTTGGAAGGCTCAAATGAAAGGCTCACACAGGTCTCCTGAGGAGGTGCAAGGCTTTGAAGGGAAAACCCACCAGCTGGGCTTGGGGGTGACCTGCTGACCCGCACAAGAGCTTTGGGTGCTACTGTTGGTGCTCTGGTGACCCTGCAGTGGCGGATCCCTCTGTCCTGTCTGCCAGAGGGCATGGCCCTGGGATGAGGATCCCACAGCATCGTAACACACACCCAAGTGGAGATGCTTGGTGAGTGAAAGAAACAAACAGACCCACTCCTTGATGAGGATGATGAGCTAGAGTCACCACGACAATGCTCTTTTGAGTCATGCTCTTACAGGAGAAAAAAAGGATTTTCTCTTCTAATTCCTTGAGATTCCCCTGTCAGCAGTACCAGTATGGGTGTTATCTCAAAGGCAGTGGGGATGCTGGTCCCACCACGACCCAGCCATGTGCAGGGTGGTGGGACAGGGTGCTGGGACATGGTCCCCTTCTGGGATGTTACTCACAGCATTGGCAAAGCCAAGCTGTGCACCAAACCCCGAGTAATTTCAGGTTGAGCACTGAGAATTTTTTTAATAATAAGTATTTGCAACACAGAGTGCTGCTGAAATAGGATTTAAAACGCTGTGCTCTCATCCCTTCATAAATCTGCAGCAGCTTTCACCAGCCTTTTGATTCCTCACATCATGAGCCAAACCAAGCCAAAAGGAAGGGCCCCTTCTTTGTCCTGGGCATTCCCAGGCGCTAATTCCCACTTGTTTAATCAAGGTGTATGTGCTATTTCTCAATGTATCCTTCCTTAACATTTTGGTTGAGAGATATTAATATTTTTTTTTAAATTAGCCCATCTCCCAATATCTACCATTTATGATGCCCTTTGAATGCTGCTGCTTCATCTAACAGGGTTCCCCCAGAATTTTTGGAGGACTTGCCACCGGGTGCAGGTCCATGCTGTTCATCATGGCAGGATGGAGGTTGTTCCACACAGGCCTAGCCCAGACACGCCATTTGGATCAGGATCCCAATCGGAAATTCACCGCTTGGGCCCATCTCTAATTTTAATATTTCCGTTGAAATAAATTATGGACTTAATTGGAATTTCTGATTTGATCTCTCTACTCCCCATGCTGCATAAATATCCCTCAGCATTTATTTTTCCCCTTGCCCATAGCTCATTATATTTTCCTGTCTCGGGATTCTGGGTTTTTATAGCAATTTTAGCCCATCTGTTGGGGAAGGTCCTCGAGGAACTGAAGCTATTTGGGGGCTCCACTTCCTTCCCTGCTCTCGGGGACGGGGGGTCCCCCCGAGTGTGCTGGGATGCAGCAGGTCCCTGGGGGGACACCGGCCCTCACATGCCCAAACGCTATTAATTACCATGTAAATGACTCCTCTACCCATTTCAGAAGCTGGTTCCTGGCTCTCTGCAGCTGCAGCCCCGAGTTTGCTCCGTGCTTTAAGGCACGTGCTGCTCTGTGCAGGGAAATGGTTATTTTGGGTACCAAACCCCCAGATTTCTCACCCGCTGCTGCTTTGTTGGAGGAGCCTCGAACTGTGTCAGACACTGCTCGGTTTAACTGAGCACTTCAGCTCTAAAAGCCAATTTAAAGGGTTGCAGGAAAGACTTCCCTGTGCTTTAGGAAGCTGACAATACAAAGCAGATGGTGGAAGGGGTAAGAATGCTGATAAAAATACCCTAAAATAACAGCTTTAGAATGATAGAATGTCTTGTGTTGGAAGAGATGCACAAGGACGCAGTGCCTGAGAGCATTGTCCAGTGACCTCATTCCTGCACATTCCCTTTCTGCAGGGGCACCTCTGGTCAGGGATGGACCTGTCTTGTTGCTCCAAACCCCACATGGCCACCACCCAGTGCCATTTTCCCCGCAGGTTGTAATGCTGGTCACTATAAAAATCACCGTTTGTCACACTCAAAGCCTCTGGCCCCCCTTCTCACAGCACCTTTTCCAGCCTCAGCTCCCTAAATCCTCCCTCTTACCCCCATGCATGTGCTGAGTCCTCTGCCCACCTCAGACCTCACCAGGAATGTATCCATGGAAAGTTCAGCCTTGAATTTCACCTCCAGAGCTTCTCTCCAGCTCCTCCTAAAGGCATCATGACCGATGCTCTGCTCCACACCCCCAGGCATGGTCCCTTTGACCCAAGTGGGGAGTTATTTGGAGCTGGGGCAGACACTGCACTTTTCCTGCTCCCCAAGCCCTTTGTTTTGGTTGGAACCTCGACTTTCTGCTCTAATCACGCTAATTGCCCCCCTTCAGCCACCAGCAGCACCCAGAGCCAGCCAGAGGCAGTTTCTGGCTGAGCATGGTGTATAACAGCTCGGCCTGGCCAGCAGATTTACCTTGTACAAACTATACATTACACCCTGTCGTGCATGTTTTCCAGAGGCAAAATTCCAGCTGTCGGAGCTGAGAAGTGCAGGAACGGGTTGGGAGAGGGGTTTTTTTAACAAAGACATTAAAATAATGGATAGGAAGCAATGCCAACAGACCCACACTTCTCAGCCTTTAATCTCAGTGCACAGCTAGTACAGAGACCTGACGGGGTATCTGCTGTTCCTGGCATTTTTCTTAATGAAAAATTAGCAAGATTAAGGAAAAACTTGTCAAAATAGAGGGGAGCATTTCATGCATGACATGTTTTTGCAGACGCTGTAGCAGCAAGAGAAGCCAAAGCAAACAGAAAGAATTTTCATTGCCTGAAGTTGAATATGATTAGGATAAACTGCAGCCACATTTCTAGGAGAAATTTATGTGCTGCCAATAATCAGGCAATTTTAGCTCTCAAACCACCGCCCCTTTTCCCAACGAAAATCAAATTAATTAGTACATTTACCCCCCCAGAACAATCTTTTACGCAAAGCTGATCCCCAGCTCCCCCTCACTTGGGGATGAAATGAGCTCCCTGAGGCTGCTAACAGTGGTTCAGGAGATCTCCCCACTCAGTCCTGCCTCCCTGGCGCTCACTTTTCCTGTTCAAGAGGTTTGGCTTGCAATCCAGAGGACACTGTGGCTAAACTTGACCTGGAAAGTACCAGCATGGAGGGTTGGGAAGGGCTTCTTGGCTCAGGAGGAGGCAGGAGAAGCTGCTCAGAGCTACTTGAGCAGAAGCCTTTGTGCTTCCCACAGACCCATCAAGACTCATGAAGGCTGGAAAAGATCTCAAAGATCATCAAGTGCAACTGTCAATGCAGAAACATCCAACTGATGTGGAGAAACCCCCAACCACCCCTTCTGGTCCAGCACCATCTTCCCTTTGCATTTCCAGGTGCCATGGAGAAGGGTGCCGACCTCTTTGGGCCCAGCACATTAGGACATGTTGGCAAGCAGGGGGAATGGTTGGCCCTTCACGCTGATTTTCATGGGAACAAGGGCCACACAAGCTCTTCCCAGTCTGTCCCAAGCTGTTGGCAGCAGCCAGAGCTGAGCCTCACACCCTTGTTGGGATAGAAATCACACCAGCTGGGGCAGGATGGTCCCACCAGCTGCCCACTGTGGTATTTTGGTCCAGCATTGCCAAAACTGCAGTCAAGGGAAGTTCCGAGCCCTATTAATTAGTCTCTGATTAATTTCCCAGGCTTAGAGAGTCCTTCGAACCAGCACTAAATTAGAATGCCAAGATTAGTTTTATTAATTTTTCTTGGGTTCTTCTTTCCAAGCTGGCAGAGGAGCCTTTGTTTCAGACCAGAATGCTGCAGTGAGACACGGGGTATCACATCCCTGCACCTCCCGCTCCGTGTCCCAGCCAAGGCCACCCCAACGGGCATGATCCCACCAACACCTACAGACACCTGCACAGACCTTTGGTTCCCAGCTTGAAGGTTCTTCCAGTGCCCTGTCACTTTGCTTTTGAGCCGCCTTTCCCTCCTGAACGTGATTTCTTGGGAGCAGAAATGCCTCGTGTGGACGGGCGCGGGCTGGCTGATCGATGCCCTTCTGGGGAAGTGGTGGGTGCACACCGAGTTCTGCCAGGTCAGTAAATAAGGATCCACCATGCTCATAAAATCCCAGCACAGCCAAGCATGAGGGTGCCATCTGCTCCTCATTTGGAGAGACAGCCCTGAAGGGGCCACGCTCCGGCATCGACTCCAGCGGCCGCTGGCAAAGGGCTGGCACGGCCGGGGAAGGGAGGGCATCGCTGTGTCTCAATGGCTTTGGCTGTCGTGGAATTGCTTCCCAAGCTGAGTCTTTCTGCAGGGCTGGAGTGGGGACCGAGGGCTCCGGATAACACAGCCAGGCAGAAAGATTGATTGGAATTGTGTAAGATAGCCCTTAGCTCACCCGCGATTATAATTACGTTAAATTGCTATTTAATGGTTTTCACATCATCTTTGACAGTAGGTTATTTTTGTAATCTTTATTTAAAATAAACTCTTTTTCTGTCTTGTTGCTGAAACCCTTCCCTGTGTCTTTTTGTGCTCTATGCATTAGGAAATCCGTTTGTCTTCATTATCGCCAGACTTCTGTATCATTCCATTATTACCACAAGATTAGAAAATAAGTAGCTCCCCCAAAAGGGCTTCTGGGTGAACAAACTTTCTGCGTGGATTAAAATGAAGTGGAGCCCTTTTCCCAGGGCTCTCCACACACCACAGCCTGTCATTTCCTAACGCTGCCCTCTCAGAGCAGCAGAACATCTGGGCTTGGGATATCCTCCTCCAGCCGCAGTCGTGGGGGTTTCAAAGGCACTCAGGCACTTTGGGAAGCTCTGCCAGCTCTCAGGGTGGAAACAGAATCCAGACCAATGAGTGGAAGGCTACTATTGCATCTCCAAAATGCTGTGCTAATGGCTGGGTGCTGTGAGCCATCACTGCTGAGCGACACACTGACCAACCCAAGCAGAGACTCCACACTCCAGCCATCCCTGGACCTCAAGATTTGGCTTTTGGCTGAAGTCCACCTCTAAACCCAGAGACTTTATATCTGTCTGAACCCAAATGGGCTGGAAAAAACCTCTGGGTGAATTTGTTGGCTGAGATGGAGGATTTGGAGCATCCTTGTGGAGTCCAGCATCCCTGCACCCACTTGACTGTACTACACTGGCTCCTGCCTTGGACCAGACCTTCCCCACATCCACTTCCTTCCTCAGCATTGCCCAAACTGTCAGCTGCGACTGAAACCTCCCAGATCAGAAGCTTTATCATATGTTCCCACTCAGGGAAATGAAAGGTCCACTTCTCGTCCTAAGTTTAACAATCACTTCTTGAAATAATTTACCACTTATTATGTAATTTATTGGTTATGCAGCATGAGTTTAAAGAGAAAAAAAAAAAAAAAGGAAAAAATGAGCACTTCTGGTCCAGGAGCTTTAGTCCCTAATTCCTAATGAAAGACCCAGATTAAGCAACAATTTTCTTTTAAAAAAGTATTTTAAAGTATTTTAGTGACTCCCTCCTATGACCACTTTTGCAATGAAAATGTAACTCTCAGAGTTGAAAATCTCAAGGGACTTTTGAAAAGAAGACCCAAATATTTGACTCCTCAAACCCCAAACTCAACTGAGAAACAATAATGACACATTTGATGGCCTCTGGGATGGAACATCTGAATTAAACAATTTCTGTGGCCAAAAAAGCCACCCCAAGCACTTGGGCTAAAGAAGCAGCAACATTTCCATGGAGGCAAGAAAAGATATAAAAACTTTTCCCCGTGATGTTTAACAAAACAAAGCAAAAGGAAGAGCTTGTAACTGGGTCAGGGCATTTACAGTAGGAGAAAAGGCAGCATGGTGATGCTTGGCTCCTCTGGAGCTCCCACATCCCAAAGCCCTGAGGAGAAACAAAGCCTGGCATTGCTCCAGCAGAAGTTGTTTTACAATGAGGGTGGTAAAACACTGGCACAGGTTGCCCAGAGGGGTGATGGTTATGCTCCATCCCTGGAAACATTCAAGGCCAGGCTGGATGGGCCTTGGAGCAACCTGCCTTTGTTGAAGATGTCCCTGCTCATTGCAGGGAGTGTTGGACCAGATGACCTCGAAAGGTCTTCTCCAACCCAAACCATTTTATAGGGAGGGCGATGTGAAGGACCCTGGTTGGAAGAAGGTACCTAATGATGTCCTGTGACCCAGCCCTCTCCCTTATTGTCCCCAATAAAGCACTCTCCTGTTGTTGAAACACTGTGCTGTCAACCCGTGATGGTTGTGGGACAGGCGTGACCTCGCGGAGACACGCGGCCGCACAACTGGGCTGGGGCAGCTGCTGCAATTACGGCTGCCGTTCCCAGAGAGACAATGCCGAGCCCCTGCCTGTTGGGCAGCCCTGATTCAGCAGACCCAGTCACACTTGTCACCCACACTTCGAGCTGTATCAACAAGCTGGCTGGGCTAATGAGCCCAACTTCAACAGAAAATGACCTCATATGGGGCAGGACCCCGGCCGTGAATTTGCTCTTTGTTGTTGCAGCCGCCTCCCTGCGCCACGGCGCAATCCCCTGGTGTCCCCCTGCTCTTATGTGTACTTTATATCTCTGAGAAATGGGCTTTGTTTGTGCAGCTCAGGGCATGTTTAAATTGCTGGCCCACTCTGGTAACAGTTTATCCAGCCAGATGGAAAAAAAAGGGAAAAGTGGTTCCCACCTGTATGGAAATGTGGGGGATATACACAGCTCTTTCTTTGCAAGCTAATGATGAATTTATCACTTCTCAGTTGTGGCGTGGGGGGTTTTTATGTCATGGGGTAATTAGCAGGCATTTTTCCTAACTAAAAGCCACTGATGTTTTTCTGTGCATGTTCACCAAGAGCAGCTCAGCAGAGAAATATCTGAGATGCCAACAGAAAGCACTGGAAGAAATTACTAAACTGGAAGGAGGAAGGTCCTTCAATATTTCTAACCCCCCCTTTTTTCTTGTTTCATAGACTTCTAGAACACTTTGGACTGGAAGGGACCTTAAAGATCATCTCACTCCAACGAGTGCTGCCATCCAGGCTGTGGCCCCCAGGGATCCCAGGCAGCTCCTGCAAGGCTTAGACATCCCTGTCCTTGCAGTGGGATGCAACTGGAGCCAGCTGTGACCCTGAGCCCTGCTCCACGCAGAGCCTCAGGAGAGAAGCAGCTGGAAATCTCAAAATATTTATCTGTGAGGCATGACAAGAACCAGACCCTTTGGGAACGTGTGGTTCAACACCAGCTCACTGACACAGATAAGCCCCCATGTAAAACGTGGCTCAAGAAATTAACGCCTGACATAATTGTGGTGGGTTGGAAAGTGTGTGATGCACACAAAGCATGGAATTTGCTGGGATTTTGTGGTAAGTGGATGTTTGTCACTGCCCTGGGTGCTGTTACACCCGTCTGGCATGATGCACCTGAGCTGCAGGAACCCCTTGTTGCTGCAGGGTCACCGTTCGTGCACTTCTTTAAGCCTTCAGACTTCATATCACTGAATCCATTAGGGTAATGTAAGAGATAGGGTTTCACTCAACGTATTTGTCCTCAGCCTTAATGAAAATACAGTGGTGTTACATTTATAGCTCCAGAAACCACAGTCTCAAATTCTATATGCCCTGGAGAGACCTTATCTGCAACCCAGGAAGCAAAGATAACAATCACATTTAGGTATTAACTTTCCCTTGTGCAGGATCTCTCCTTGCTCTGGAGTTTCCCGCTTGGCCCGAGGGCACTGGTGCCCTGTGGTCACAGAGGTGTCACCCCCAAGGGGGCTGTTAGGAGGCTGTGCCATCAGTCACCATGGGAAAACCCTGGGCAGGTTCCACCAGAGCTGTCAGTGGGTCCTCCCAACCACCAGCGGTGTCTGTGGAGTCACAATTCCCATGGAAATGCACCCAAAGAGGAGAAAAAATTAATCATGGAATCATTAAGGTTGGAAAAGACCTCTGAGAACACAGAATGGTTTGGGTTGGAAGGGACCTTGAAGCTCATCTAGTTCCAACCTCCAGGGATGTATTCCACTAGCCCAGGTTGCTCCAAGCCCCATCCAACCCCTTCCAGGGATGGGGCAGCCACAGCTTCTCTGGGCAAGGTCATCAAGCCCACCATCTGACTGCACACCACCATGCCCACCCAACACATGAACCAGGACATCTGAGCCCTCTCCCATCCCTGCTCCACCCAGTCCCCCAGTGTCTGCCACAGGTTCTCCCCGCACTGGGAGCATGGCACTGATTCCAGGCTCCAGTTCCCAGGAGCACTTGTGGGTATTTGCACCACCAGCCTCATGGGCTGTGTTGCTGAAAGATGTGTTTGTGGTGATGGAACCATCCTGTGAGAGCCACCTGGGGGGAGTTAAATCTGCTGCAACCAAAAGGGAGTGGAAGGGGTTGAATCCATTCTGGAGAAGAGCAGGATGGTCCCACACCCACCCACACCAGTGGGTATGGAAAGAGCATCCTCAGGGAAACAGCATGACCTTCTGTAGGCTTTGGGGTCACATCTCCCAAAGGCAACTGCATTGCCCATGTAAATCACAGAGTCATTGGGCAAACCCTCTAAGACCATGGAGTCCAACCATTCTCCAGCACTTCCAAGGCCGCCACTAACCCATGTCCCCAAGTGTCACATCTACCAGTTTTTTAAATCCTTCCAGGGACTGTGACTCCAACACTGATGTGAGCAGCTGTGTCAGGGCTGGACAACTCTTTCAGGGAAGACATTTTCCCTAATAACCAAACAAAACCTCCCCCGGACCAACTGGAAGCCATTTCCTCTTCTCCTAAATCCCTTCTTCTGCCATGACCTTCCCCTCTGTTTGGTGTGAATGGGTCAGGAGCACACATGGACTCATTCTGCAGAAGGGAAGAGCGAAGCAAAGCTGTGCAGGGTTTAACTCCACAGCTGTGAACACACTGCACATCCATTTGACAGGTCAGAGCAGCAGGAGAGGATGCAGAGCACAGCCCAAGGCCTGTGCCTTGGCCCAGCCACCACCCTGATGAGCCTGAGGACCACCAGGGACTCGGTAGTTGTTACAGAAATCCCCTTTCTTGTCCCAGAAAACCCATGAGAGCTCCCAAGGCTGCTGCTCACACACAATCCCCCCCCTCTATCCCCCCACCTCAAGAACTGCCTGGCAAAACCCCTGCATGCTCAGCATCACCAAGGACAGCCACAGGCAGCACCAAGATCCCAGGCACCTCCTAAAGGCAAGTCAACTGCTTTTCCTCCATACATGTCATCAAAAAGGTACATTTTGCTGCCCAAAGCTGCTGCCCAAAGCTGCTCCCCAAGCCCATGGAGCATCCAGGAGAGCTGGGGCTCAGCAGACCCCCAGCAAGGGGGGCTCCAGGCACTGGTTTCATGGGGTTTTTTGTTTGAGCTTGAAAGGTCCATTAAGCAAACAAGCCTTTGGTTGGCTCTTGGCTTACAGGGCTCCCTGAGGCTTTGCACCCCCAGACTTGGCTCCCAGACCATGCTTTGGATGCCTCTGTGGCTCACACCTTCCAGCTGTGCTGCCTCAATATTTCCCCTTAGAACCCCTACCTGGAGACTCCCTGGCAGCACCACGGCCGAAACAAACTTCATGCTCCTTTCCCCCCTTGGCTGCAAACCAGGAGCAATCCCAGCCCCTGCCATGAGCTGTCACTGAGATGCTGAGAGCCCCCCTGGCAGACCCCCGGGCCGAGGGGAGGCTCTTCCAGCCCTCCTGGAGCCACAAGCCCCACGCTGAGGGGGATGGAGCAGTTCCCACCCCTCACCTGCCACGTGTAGAGGCTGTCAAAGTAGCAAAAAATGAGAAGTTGCATGTCGGCTGGTTGCTCAGTTTGGCTTTCAAGTTCAGCAGCTTCTTGTATTTCCAAGAGGTTGGCACAGCTTGTGCTGTGACCTGATCTCCAGCTCCACGGGAAGAAGTCTGGGATTCTCTGCCCACCTCCCGTTCAACACCAACGCTGCCTTTCCCCGGGGGGACACACCCTGTAGCTCACACGGGGTCCTCAAAGGATGCCACCTTGGCCACAACTCAAATCCTCAAACACAAGACACCAAAACGCCCAAATTCAGCCCCGTGGAGCTTTTCCAGAGGCTTTTGGTTTGCAGAAGGGCTGTGTTAGACAGGATCTGAAGGCTGCTGAGTGAAGCAGGATGAAAGCACAGGATCCTGCCCCGTACCATGGAACACAGGCTGCTGTAGCTCAGAAGTCACCAGGGAAGGCTCCACCAACTTGTGTGTCACAGATTCTGCCTTTCCTTGCGATAAAGGGCTTAAAGGGAAACCCCCATGATTGTTCTCCACCTGCTCAAGAGCAGCACTGGCCTGTGGAACAGTGGGACTTGAGCTGAGCAGGGAGTGGGATGTTCAGTGCCAAAATCAAAGGGACAGGTGCTCCTCAGCCAGGAACACACTTTGGGAAAAGCAGTGGCTCCAGTTTGCGTGTGTTGCTGAAGCTTTATCTTTTAAAGCAAGACATGAGTGCTGCGTGTATAAAATCAGGAGCTGAAAGCAGCCAGGCTGAGCTGGAGCCTTTCCTGTCACCCACAGAGCCATCAGGGCAAGCACACCACCAAAGCCCAGTGGTGCACACAGTTAGGACAGCGCTGTTTCCTGACACCTAAAGACATAACAACCTGGATCCACTGGGGTGATTGCTAATTACTGCTTGCAGGGCTGAAGGCTGGGCTTGTATCAGCTTCATCACCTGGGACTGTGATTAGAGCACAACCCTTTCCTTCCAATAACTTTAATTAACTTTCATACCATACTCCTCTCTATAATGTTAGACAACAAAAAACCCTGTGGGTGGGATTCTGACTCAACACCACCAGCAGGACCAGGAGCTCCATTTTTAGCCAAAATCTAAGACATTGCTCGCCTCACAGAGAGCGTGCCCATGCGATGGTGCCACCACCAGCAGGTCTGGTAGGAGAGTGGTGACATCGGGCACCAACTCATGTTTCATCACACCTAACGCCCTATTTTTGGGCAGTTCAGCCCTAGGAATGGTCTTTAAAGTACAAACTTTACTTTTAAACCACAGAAGGCTGGCGTGCCTGGGAAAGGGCACGGGATGTTCTCTCGGGCAGCCGAGGGTTAAAAACAGGAGAAAGTCTTTGAAGAGAAACTGCTGATGGGCTTGAAGGAATCCTTTGAGGATGGAGGACAGAAACCAGTTCCTATAAAAATGTTTTTCAATCTATTTTACAGACTGGGCCCGTTTACAGGAGCACCAAAAGTGCTGTGGGAGATGAAAGCCTCTCTCTAGCTGGTCCAGCATCCTGTCTCTGAGAGCAGCCAGCGCCGGATGCTTCCGAGGAAGGTATAAAAACAATGGAGCAGTCAGACACGGGATAATTCAGCCTCTTTCATCCAGCCCTCTAAGAAAGATCAGTTTATATCCAGCAACCCAAGATTAAATGTACTTTAATAGTTTGCCTGGTTTTCTTTACTGACAGACCTCTGTATTCCTGCCACAGCGCTTTGCATCGCTGTTCTGGAGCAGCGAATCCGGGTCACAAAGCAGCGATTCACTGGCTCATTTTGGGGGAAGCCTGGCAGGTTTTGGTGCAAAGGCTGGAAGGAGTGTTTGCTTGAAGGAGTCTGAGGGTTGACACTGCGGGCTTTAACCAGATAAAAATAGGAACTGGTCACTTTCCAAAGGGAAAAATAAACTGCTAAGTTTCCACTGGCTTGGAGTTGCAAAAATGCATCTTGGATTCTGGAGCACTTGGTAAAATATTGTGATTTAGGCTTGGTAAATAGCAGGGAGCATTAGTTTGGAAATAGCAGTGTAAATACCCAGCCTAATGGCACGGTTTGTTTCAGGTTCTTTTTTGGGTTACAGACTCAGCAACCTGTTTTACTCTCGTGCTTCAGCTGGAAGGGCAGCCCTGGCTGGTCATACACCTTAGCTGCTCACCTGCTGCCCAGAAATGAGCTCAGCTGCTCTGTATCAAAAAGATAATATCATATCTAAGAGGAGAGCAGAAAAAGGGTTACACTGGGAATTTTCAGACTTCTACCAGTCCCAGGCCCCTGCCTGCACCTCGCCAGGTGGGACCAGCTCCATCCCAGCCCTGTGGTCAGGTGAGTTGGGCTATCTCCCTCAAGAAAAGCAGGGGTGAAACAAAGGAGAAGTTGTCTCTTCTGCCAGCCCTATCACACAGCACCAAAAGCCCTGTGGCCACAAGGAGCACATCTGAGCTTTTGTTTTAAAGTTTAAATTAGATTTTAAACCTGAATGATGTTCCAGCAGATGCTGCACTACGTGCAGGACTTCCAAGAAAAGCTGAGTTCAAAAATTGCCAAAACTCTTGGACCTTCTGCATCCATGCTGGAGGTGCTCACACCATCAGTGATTCCCACCCTGATCATGTTCACCTGCAGCTCCAGAGACCTGCCCAGGGCCATGGGCTCTCCTTTGTCACCTGCTGCAAGCCCCAGGTGACACACTGTCCCCTCCATGCCGAGCTGCAGCCCAGAAAAGCCAGCTGGAGAAATCCCTGTGGTTGCACAGGTAGTTACATATAAATTCTGGGTTGGAAGGTGGGCTGAAAATTTAAAATCCTATAACCTGTTTCAGTGCCCTGTCTCAGCACACGCCCAGAGCCGATCTGAGAAGTGCTGGGATGCTGCAAGGACACGGACATTGAGAGCAGGGCAGCTCTTTGCCACTGCTGGCAACAGGGAGCAACCAGGCACCACCACGTCCTGGCACATGGTGCCACCTCCTCCCTTCCAGCTGTCCCAGAGACTGAGCAGGGACAGCAGAGCAGCCACACGCAGCTTGCTTTCTGCAGAGGAGAGCCAGCAGCACCCACAGCAAGAGGGATCCTCCGGGGGTGGTTCCATCCCATCCCATCCCACCCCATCCCACCCATGCTCCCAGCACACAAACCCAGCTGCTCCTCGGCTCCAGCTCTGCTTTGCCACTAGATGGCACAGGTCATTGAGAAATGTTTCATTTCATCACTACTCGGGCTTCTCCCAGAGCCAGAGCCCGCGGCAGCCCCAGACACCTCAAGGTTTGCAGCAGGGAGGGAAGGGGAAAGAACATTCGCTCAGCCAGAGGGTGGATGGTTCAAACCCCCCGGTGCCTCCCAGCTCTGGTTGGGCACCTTTGCCCTCCTGGGTCCCGCTGCCAGCAAAGGCACTGCTCAGCTACGGCAATGAACTCTCTGTAGAGCTGCCAGCCCATAAACTCTGCCTCATGTGTTACACAGCCCTTCTAAAATTAATTTTTAATAGTGTGAAAAAACAAATTAACAGGTGAGCACTGGCTTTTTGTTTTTTTTTTTTTCTAGTCCTTCTCTCATTTAATTCTACAAATTCCAGGCTTCACATGCATGAGCTGGAGCCAGGGCTCCAGTGTGAGGCTCCTGATGATCCCCATCACACCTGAGTCAATACCTGCCCATAGCAAAGGGGAGCAGAACTAAACTGCTTTGGCTTTGAGGTGCTTTGTCCTGGGTGTACAGCCAGCACCCATGCAAGGGGAGCCAGGCAACAGCATTCCTGTGCTATCAGTCTGCATTTCCAAGCCAATTCCCCCTCACTCTGCTCCCTGCCCCCTGCTCTCAGCTCCCAGAGACCTTCTCCGGATCAGGTTTTACCAGCAGGAACGTTTCTAGAGAATGAATTTCAAAGCCACACGGATTCATGGAAAATTAATTCCAAAGCACATGCCTGAGCACTCACAAGCATCCAAGTGTTCATCTGATCAGGGACTGGGGCTCATGTGGTCACTCCCGCTCAGCCCAGCGCTAACTGTTCCCCAAAACACTTCTCGGAACTTCAGACAGCCCTAAACCAAATTTAAATTAACTTCTTAAGTCAATCTTTTCCATCGGTCGACTCCCTGCTCGTTTCCAGGCAGTGTGTGCACTTTGTGACTGCAGGCTCTGAGCTGCCTCCAAGGGCAGAGTTTGGGGGGAAAGGGATGATGCTTCTTCCAAATACTCAAGAGCAGTTGAATGACACATCGGAGCAAGCATTGCTGATGTTATGGCTTTGAAATCTGTAAATACAGCAAAAACAAAAACACTTCTCTGCTCAAGGTGGGAAAAAGAAAAAGGGATTTGATGGGATATGTTTCGGATGTTTTTGCCCTCTTTCTCTCTCCATAAACACAGCCATTACCCAAACATCAGCCTCTCTTTCCCGCTTTTGTTTGGAATGAAGGAAAACAGAAGGGAAATGGGCATTTTGTTTGATTTCTGAGCAGCAAAGCACTGTCCCAAGGCAGTGTCTCAGCCCTGCCTGCCAGGAATCCTCTCTGCTCAAGTGCATTTGCCTTCTCAGTGTCCTCTCACACCCTGACCCATATTTCACCCGTCCCTCCCATCTCCTCTTCCCTCAAGCTCCAGATCAGCTTTGACCCAAGTCCTCTGGGCAGAAGGAGCCCTCTGGACCTTGCAGAGATCTTTCTACACCACCTTTTTCTCCGATCCAGCAACCCAACCCGCAATGGTCTTCGCAGAGCATCCTCCCCCCTTAGCCAAGAGCACGCTCTGAATGCAGAGGTGGTGCCCTACAGCCGGATCCTGCTCAGGCAACCTGCACTCAGGAGACCACACTGGGGGTGAGGGCTGGTGGCCACCAGGAGAGCCCCCGGTGCCCAGGCACCCCTCCCAGAGGCTCAGCGCTCACCTGGGAAATCAGAGCAAGCCCCCCAACACACTGTCTGGGCTGGCTGTTTCCCTGAATTACCGGCACCCAAAAGACCTTGCATTTAAAAGCAGCTCCGCGCATATGTATCCATCAATTACTTATGCATAACATCTCAATGAGCACAAGAATTGGCTCGTTCGAGCACAGTAAACAAACATTGAGTAACCGAATTCCTAATAAATCTGCTCTTCAGCTCCATTTACATCACTAAAACAAGTCAAAACAAAATACACTGTCCACCAGTCGCACACTGGACTCGGCTGATGGGCTCTCAGAAGCCAATTCACCCAATAATTCCGGTCCCTGTTGGAATCAACATCCTTTATGAAGGGTTTTTGGCCCTCTCGATGTTGGATTGTAGAGCAAAGGAGCCCCGAGCAAGCAAGGCTAGAGGTTCATTGTGATGTTCTGGTTCTCCTTGGAGGTGATGAAGCATCACACTGTGGGACTGATGGGCTGGGTAACCCTGAGCCACCTCCAAACAGGACCTGGGGTAGCCCAGCAGAGCTTTGAGGACTCTGCAAGCTTTGGAAAGCAACAAAAATATTGATTTCAGGCACCTGAAGAGCAACATTTTCCAATATTCTGGACCCATAACTGAAAACTCATCCATGTCCAAAGTGTAAATCCTCTTTAATATAAAATGGCTTGGATCAAATATGTTTCAGGTTACAGTCAAGTTTGGAGTTTGTTTTGCTTTTTAATAACCCTCCTGCCAATACCATCTAGTGCTCCAGGAGAAATGTTTGTGGCATTAATTGCAATTGAAAAAAAAAAGTGAGCCAGGAGTCCAAACCAAAGTCTGCCTGGAAAGGCTTGAAAGGAGGACATAAAACAAATGGTTCTCAAGCTGCACAAGCTCCTTTTCGTGCCTGTGTGTGGAAAATGTTCAAGATGTCACCAAGAAACTGAGGGTCCCTCCAGCACCTCCTGCCAGGGCTGAAACTCTTCCCTGGGAGGGTGGGCAGGTCCTGGCACAGGTTGGGCAGAGAAGCTGTGGCTGCCCCTGGATCCCTGGAAGTG
>JAWWTY010000016.1:1992509-2045567 GCA_035222235.1 Margarornis squamiger
CTGCATCACCTTGTGTATCACTGCATGCCAATCACACCACCCTGGGTACCACCCCATCCCAAAGCACCCCCTGCCAGCACCCCCAGCCCAGCCCACCCTCCCCAAAGCCCTGGGCTCTTTGCTCTGGTTTCCCAAAGGACTGTCCCTGCCGCACTGGGGTGGAGGGAGGATTCCCTGGCGCTGGGCAGCAGATGCTGGGGAGCCCCAGCCCGCTGTCTGTTTTCACTTTGTTTAACAGCTGCCCTTTGGATTGTGCTACTTCACAGGCTGTGGACGGCGGGGCCGTCACAGGAAACGCAGCCAAACATTTACCTACCCTGCTTTGATTTAAAACAGCTTCCGAAGGGCTGTACATCAACACTGAGCTAATCCAACCTTTCCTCCTGCCAGAGAGAGCAAGCACCGAAGAGTTAATGAAAATAACTCCTCTGCCCTAAAGAAATCATCCTTAGGATGCAGAGTCACGCAAACTCCAATCACCCTCGCTTAACACTTGCACAGAATTATTTTAACATTTGATTTTAACTTAAATAAACACACTCAGTGCTCCAGACAGGGGTGTGGGAGCTGCCTGCTGCTGGGCCACCAAAAAGCAAGGCAGGAGCCATCTGCCCCCCTTGGACAGGAGAGGTCAATGACATCTGTGCTCCCGGGGTGCAGACACCATCCTGAACCCAGTAACTGTGCTGTGGCTCCACTCTGTGACAGATGAAGCTTTCTTTTTTAGCTAGAAATGAAAAGAAAAAGGCTGCCTAGTGCTACTCCAGAGTTCTGCTGCACTGATGAAAAGATGCAGCTAATTCAGAGCCACCCTGGAGACATCTGCAAGACAAGACATTCCCCGGTGACTCCTGTGCCCAGGACAGCCCCAGCCCCAGGGACCTGCTGAGAAACGCTGCCCTAACGCCCTGCACAGCAATTTGTACAGGGCTTTTTGGGGGAGAAGGAGGGAGGAGGGACTCGTCTGGCTGCCCCCAGGACTGGGATGCTCAGAGGGCAGGTCTCGCCTCCCATCTGGGCCACAAGCTCCAAGCGGAGCCAGCCGGTCTGACGACCACTGGCTCTTCCTCGCTTATGAATGCTGAGAACATCAGATAATCCTGGGAGGTCGAGGTCAGCCACTGTGACTGCTTTATCTCGGCCACGGAGCAGCTCTGTGTGTGTCCAGGGATGCCTCAGCCTCTGCTTTTTATGCTCAATATTATTTTCAAAATACCTCCTTTATTAGCTCTTCTCACACAGAACTGCTAAAGCCCAAAGGGAACATGCTGTGGCTGAGTGAGCACCAGCCCAGGAGATTTCCATATTTTCCCTGACTCCACACAACAGAAGAAATCCTGCTTCCCTCCCACCTCCCAGCCCCACTCCCTGCTCTTTGCAAACAATAAGTTGCTCATAAAATTTAAGGTCAGGGCCCTTGGCTCATCTCATCTTCCCTGCCTCATATTGCAGCATTACATCGCTTTATAGCACCCTCCCCGCTATGTCGTGCAGAGGATGACTGAGCTCTGCTGAGCCCAATAACTGCTTGATTTAAACAGCCTTTCCAAAAAGTGCCTGTATTTTTGCAGCTCTCCTGGCAATTCCCCCATGAGGGACAGCCCAAAGCCAGAGGCTGCAGAGGGACTTTTCCAGGGTGCAGATTAAGTGGCCAAGCTTTTTGCTCCGGATGCTGTGGCTTTCACACAGCCTTGCTGCACGAGAGGAAGAGAGAATGGTTGCTGTTTGTTGCTGGTTTGGTTTTTTGTTTGGTTTGCTTTTAAGATTCTTGTGCTCTTTAAAACTCTGATGTGAACTTCTTCAATGCTTTGGATGAACTTTTTGGGAGCACCTGCACCCATCCTGCATGGCTGGTAAGCACAAATGCACTTGCCCTGGATGTGTGGGAGCCACAGCTCTAAACTTGGCATTGGGCTGAGTGACTATTTGGGACAATCAAAGCTAAAAAATAATAACAATAATAAAAAAAAACAGAAAAAAGACCCCTGGCTACCGTAGCAGAAGGAAAAGCAAATGTCCAAACCTTGAAGAATTTCACAAAACCCCAAAATTCTTATTCTGCAGCATCACCCCCCTCCATCCAGCACCAGTGAAGGAGGCAGAACAGTCTCCCCCCAAGCACACAGCCCTGCCCCACACCTCCTGCTTTGCTTCCTTCCAGCCTTCAGAAAGGAGTTTCAGACCCATTTCCTCAAGAGATTTTCAGTCTGAATTCAGCTTTCCTGCAGCACCCCCCCCAGGACAGGGCTGTGATGCTCCTGCTCCTTCATCCTCCTCAGGCAGAGCAACCAGGACAGAAACAGCAGCAGGGATTGTTTGGAAACAGACTGTCAGACCTCCCAGAATCACATGGTTTATAAACTATTGCAAAGAGAACACAGGCTCTGGGGAAGGATGAGTTGGCATCTGCATTCAGGGTCACTCCAGCACACAGAGGTCACATTTTAATGCTTTTCCCTAAAAAAACAGGTAGAACACCAAGTTTTTCACTATCTAAGCAGGACCTGCATTTTCACATGAGCCACTGGGTGAAAACTGACCCTCACACGGTCTGAAAACCTCCTGAAGAAAAGGTGATGGGTAACAAGCAGAGGACAAGCCCATGGCCATGAGCTGGGGTGCTGCAGCTCACCCCCTCCCCAGCACCCCCAGGATGAATTCCTCTGTGCCACATTCACCCAGGGTTATCCCAGGGAATGTGGATCAGAGCTGAGCTCTCCCATGGGGCCCAGGCACTATCACAAGCATCACTGCCCTCCCACGAGCCCAGATACTGCACAGATAAGGAACAACTTTAAAATATTTATGGCACGTAAAAGCAAAAAGCACATTTACGAGCAGAAAAGTCAGGGCTGCTGAGATAAAGAGACAAAGAGCCGAGTTAAAGAGGAACAGGCAGGATTGGAACACAGTGAACCCCAGTCCTGCAGGGACAGAAAAGCCCCCTCCACGTCACCCCAAACCCACCCTCAAGAACAAGCCCTTCTCTCAGCAATCCAGCCATGCCTGCCTGATGCTGCTGCTGCTGCTTTTCATGCAATTAAACATCTTTGTTTGCATCCTTTCCCCGCGGAGAAGCGAGGCCAGAGCTGTGCAGGACCCTCGCAGGCGCTGGGAGGGCGATGGGCCTTTGTTCCCAGGCTCTCACGTGCACCAGCTGCCTGCACGCCCATTTACTCCTTGAAAAAGAATTTCCCCCTGTAAATTGGCACAAAATCTGATTGCCACAGTGTTTTTCCTTCTTTAAATAAACAGCCTAACGTGCCATAATTACACTCCGTGGATGGAAACTTAAAATGGCCAAAGAGACTTTGGGGGATTTGTCACGTCGGTGGCAGAACAGCCCAAAATCCCCCCGGAGCCCTGGCTGGATGTGCCATGGCCAGGAGAGGTGCAGACCTTTGCTTTTAAAAAGGGATCATTCCTGAACCAAGCATGGCTTGCTTGCTCTGTTGAGGATTCACGCTGTCCCCTGTGGCTGCAGTTTTAATGCCATGGAGAGAAAAGCCTGAACATTTTCCCTTGAGGGTTGTTGGGCACACAACCCTCCATGGGCATTTTTGGGGTGAAACCTCATCTCTGTGGCACGTCACAATTTGAATTTAGGATGAAGAGGCACAAATGAAAAAACCCCAAAGCACTTTGTGCTGAGAACCATCCCCCTCCCCATCACTTCAGCCACAGTGGACAGATGGACTCCTTGGTGAGGCAGCAGCAGCCAGGGGGTCCTTGTGGCCTGGGATGGAGCAGCCCAAGCTCCATGCTCTGCTCCAGCCTCCTCTCCAGCTCCTGCCTGGAAGCAGATGGCAGAGTATTTTGCATTTCCATTCAAGTGGAGCGTGAAGGAGAGCGTGTACTTCACTAACAAGAGATCAGCTACTATTTATCTTACACGGCTGACTTCACTGTGGAAATAGCACCAAAGAGAGGTTTAAAACCTATTCCTCAACAAACCACTTCTCCTAAACAGCATTTGGGAAGAGAGCAGAGCTCAGAAAATAAAAAGGAGAAAACTTTACAGACATGCACGTTCTCCAACTTGTCATTTCACAACAGCTTCTTTAATGTTAAAATAGGCAATGGAGAAGGTCACTATCCTGCATCCCTTTTTTGAGCATTGCATCCCTGCTGTGGATCCTCCAGCAGCAGTTTGCTTTCCATTTCTCAGTGTCTCACCAAATCCCAAGCCATTTGCTCAAGCAGTTGCCCCAAGCCAGGGCGCTTTAGGACAGCAGCCCGGGCTGTGCAGGTGCAGCGACTGCCTCAGCCCCAGCTCACCCCCAGCTCCCATTATTATTTGGAATGCTTCCTCCGAGCACAGCAGGCCAGGGCTGCTGGAGGATGCTGATGGATGGAGCTGTGGGCAGCAGGGAAATACCTGCTGACCATGCCTGGAGCGGGGCCAGGCTCAGGGAACCGAGGGAGGACTAACAATGCCAGGAAGTTGTTGATAAGTGACTCCACCACGCTCACTAATGACATTGGCTTCCTTTATTTCCCACCTTTCACTACCCCGGGCCTGCTGTGACACTGCAGTGACAGCATCAGCCTGGCTCTCACTGCTGTGGCACTGCAGCATGTCCTCTGGACACAGCAGGTTCTTTTAAAGAAAGGAATGTATTGTACAAAATAGGCAAAGCTGCTTATAGACCTAATTCTGTCTTTGCAGGGAAGCAATAGCCCTGCATAAGCTCCCCAAGTACAGACACTGTCAGCTCCTGCCACACCATGAGTGTCCTGATTTCAGTGGTGGGGACATGAAAGCCTTCTCTAAGGTGAGCAATGTCACTGCAGCACAGGGGATTCACCAGCCACAGAATAGCCTGAGCTGGAGGGGACCCACAAGGATCATCAAGTCTCTGCACAGACACATCAACAATCCCCCCATCCCTGTCCTGTTGTCCAAACACCCCTGGAGCTCTGGCAGCCTTGGGGCTGTGCCCGCTGCCCTGGGGAGCCTGGTCAGTGCCCACCACTCTCTGATAGAAGAACCTTGTCCTGATACCCAGCCTAAACCCCCCTGACACAGCTCCAGCCATTGATCTGCACAACAAGATTGCTGCCACGGGGTCAGTGACTTGCAGAGGAACTGGGAAAGGTTTTAAACCCTTTCCATAATTCAAACCACAGCACTATCTGAGCTTGAGCCATGATAAATCCTATTTATCATCCCAGGGGACTTGGAATACAGACAATCTTGCAAACAGGTTGAATGTTTACTGAGAACACAAGTCTGTTGAAGACAGTGATGAAAAGGAAGAACCCAAAGCAATTCTTCCTTCGGTATCATTTTCTTTTGATTTGGCTCCTACTTACCCACTACAGGATATACAGCTGTGATATCAGGCACAAGGCAACTCAAAGGCTGCTTTTAACACTAAAATACAAGGAGTCAATTTTAAATGAAGCTGGAGCAAGTGCAGAGCACTGACCCATCCTGCCCAAGGCTCCTGCCAACTGCTGACTCATCAAAAAACCAGCTTGTAGCATTTAAAGGAAAATTTATGAGGAAAATAAAGAAACTCCAAAACCCACAAGGATTTCAGGATTTCAGCAAAATCAGACTGGGAGAAGGCTGAAAGCAGGGATGTGTGAACATTGGCAGGCAGAGTCTGACAGCTCCATGGCACATTTACTCACCCCTTATTTCTAGAGGTGAGGTGCCTTGCGTGGTCAGAGCAAACCTGATAAATCTGTCAGTGACTGCAGGATGCTGGAGAGGTTCCTCAAGGAAACCCTCCTATATCATCCTCAATCATCCAGCAGAATTTGGCAGCTCCCCTTCCCGAGGTTAAAGGCATCACTGAGGTTTAAATGAAGACATCCTTGGCTGGACTCTCTGCTCTGCTTTAATTGAAAGATTACAGCCCCCATCCACAGGGAGGTATAAAACACTCTTTTTAGAATGATGCAGACCACAGCTGCCATCACCACGGACAAGGTCTGAAGCAGCAAATGGGTGAAATAAAGCTACAAATGGTGTTCTGCTTTCTCCCCCAAACCATGCCCCTGGACTGCTGGGGAAGACCCACTTCTAGAGGTCCCAGGGTCTCTTGGAAGCAACACAATTATCATGGGCTTTATGCAACCAAAGACTCCTGAGCTCTTTCTGACTGCTGCAAAACTTGGAACTGGCTTTTGCCTATTTTGGATGACCGATTTTATCCCCGAATTGGCAAGGCCAGGGAGCAGTTTCCCTCACCAGGCAGGTCTGGGTCACGGGGAGTGGGTAGGAAGGAAGGAAGGAGGCGGAAACTTGGCGTAAATAACATCCCTCATCCCTGCCTCGCTGATCCTGCCCCTTCCTTGGCAGGGACGAGGTGGGACACGGGGCTTTGGTTCTGTTTGCAAAAAAAGGAACTCCTTTTTTAACTGAATTACATAGCCAGGGCCTCAGATCTCTGGCCAGAGGCATGCTCTCACTGTCAGGAATGGACTTGAAAAATAAACATGCCCCGTGTCTGCCAGCACTGGGTCTTCTCTAATTAACCAAATGTCCTGAGTGCCTCTACTGAACAATTTTGGGTCTCCAGTGCTGGGCAATGGTTGCCTTTAGGGACTGCTGCCTAGTCCATAGGGCTGGAAGAACTCTGCTGTGTCCCTCAGAAGTTCAGCCCCATTTCCCCAGGAAAAGGGCAGCAGGGTAAGGAGCTGCCATGACTGAGTCAATGGGGTGCCCATGAGGCAAAAAGGACACTCCACCGAGGTCTGGTCAGCACCACGAGTCCCAGGGCATAACAGGCTGAGCCTACACAACATCTCAAGGTCTTTTCTGTACACACATAAACAGAGGATCCTACGTGTCAATTATTGGGAGCAATTTTGCTTCCAGGAATTCTCCACAGCAGGAATTTAACTAGCCCAGGTGGGTTTGTGGTGAGGAGCAGGAGTGCACTGAGGAAAGGTGGCCATGCAGCATCACACCCAACCCACACACCTCTCACCCCACCTCCTGGAGCAAATCCTGACAGGAATACAGGGAAAAACCCAGGAATAACCCCAACAAGGCAGGTCCACACTTTCACACCAATCCAGCCCTGTCCCTGCCTTGCATCCCTCACACATCCCTTCTCCTGCATTGGAACTGTAGGGGACACTGCCCCACCCCAGCAGCTTCTGATGCTGCTCCGTGGCATCCCAGTGCCCAGCCCTTATTCCCTGGGTTTGTCCAGCTGCCCAAGTTTTGACACCATCAATGAAACTCTGGGGTGAAACCTCCCAGACTAATTTTTTGCTTGGTCTCTTTCCTTCACTTTTGCTCCAGGTCTGTGTCCATCTGTGCCCCTGGCACCCTGGAGTCGGTTTTCCTTGAAAGAAGAGGGATGGAGTGGGCTCAACCTCTACTTCATGCCTGGGCCAGGCACTTCACCAGCATTCAGATGAAAGCAGGTCTTGACCCCCTCTGCCCCCAGCCCCACTGGACCCACATGAGCCCCCAGGGACACAGAAAAACATTCTAATGCATTTTTTTTTATAATTTCTACTCCTATTTCTTCTTTAAGCTGTGATTCACATTAAGAAAACTCAGGTTGGTGCTACTGGTGAGCTGCCCCAGAGGTGAGGCTGGTCCTTTAGCAATCTCAGTACCTTTATCTTGACATGGGATGCAAATACTACAACACATCCACTTAACTTAGTACTACTTTCTCCACACTTGCATTGCTTAAAAACAGCCACAGACACGGTGCATGGCTTTGTCCTTAAATGTTATCACATTTGTTTCCACCTTCACTCTGGCCACATCCCAGCTCTTTGCTCCCTCCAGACAAGCCTGTGAGCTTCTGTTCCAGACCAGCTGCTGGCTTGGATTTGTAAGCTTTGGCCACCAAACCCAGTGTAAAGAATCAAGGCACTGGTGAAGGGCAGCCCCCCTGTAGCCACCTGGTGCCTTGGCTGCTCCATCCCCAGTCCTGCCCTCACTCCAGCCCCGTTCCTGCTGATATTTTATTTAAGGGGTTGTCTTTTCCTCCCTAGTTACACTCCAAGCTTTCAAGGACACAGCTTTGGAAAAAACCCCCTCTTTTCCCAGGTGATGAGAAGTTCAGGTTCCTCAGCTGCTGAGGATCCCCCAGAACACAGGGGGGGATGGACACCACCAGCACAAGAAGCCAACGAGGGCAGAGACAACCAAGCTCCTGTCGTTCCAACGCCCAGAAGAGAGGGAGATTAGAATCCCAGAGATAATAAAGAGGCTTTATTCCAGCTGTCAGTCAATCTGCCTCCACTCCTCACCTGCCCTCCAGAGAATATTTTGAAAGGCCACAGCCTTGTAGGTGATGATGTTTTATTGCATCTCAAAAAGAAAGGGGAAAAAAAAAATAGACCGACACACAGAGGAATGCACTTTCATTTGCAGTTTCCTGAAACCTGAGCAGAAAGTTTATAAAAACTTTGGGCTGTGTTTGGAGTTAGGAAACAGAATGAGAAATCACTCCCCTTTTCCTCTTTCTGTTTGCTGAGCAGCACCACCGATCCCACAACCTTCCTACCACTTCTCCCTTTTTTTCCCCCAGCAGCATCACAGTTCCAAGCCTTGCTCTGTTGGCTTGGACGTAAATCAGCAAGCAAGGGACTGAACAAGATCCTTCTTGTAGTTCAAACACCCTCATTTTTTTAAAAAAACAAAGGATTAAGAATGAAATTCGATCCCCGCTTCCTAAGTCTGAGTTGTCTGGAAACTGCTTTTCCTTCAGGCCAAAAAAAAAAAAAGGGGGGAAAAAAAAAAGGCAGAAAACCCCTCCCAACCCCTGAACATCAAAACAAAAAAATGTTTTCTCTAAAAAGTCGGAGCTGACGTGGGAAAGGGAGAAAGGACCAGTGTGAGCCAGCCAGCCTGTGACATTCTCCTCATCCCTGACCCTCACAGCACCCAGGGGAAAGCACACCCAGGAGAGCCTGTCCTGCAAACCCTTGGCCAGGGCTGGTTGCACCAAGGATGGGATGAGATTTGGGCACCTGCACACCAGCCTGGCAAACCCTGGGCACAGAGAGCCCTGGTGCAAAGCGGGGCTTGGCAACATTCCCAGGACCAGGGATTGGCAAAGGAAACCCATGGGGAACAGGCCAGATCTGAGCACCCTGTCCCTTTGCAGAGGTGTCTGGGCTCACCCTGGGAATGGCCCAGCCCAGCCATCCCCCTCTATTTCCACTCCCAAATTATTCTCCAGCCTCCCCTTATCCCAGGGCAGATGCACAACAGCCACGGGACACCACCTGCCTGCCTGAGCATCTCCCCCAGCCCATAGCACACCATCCCAGGGCCACCCAGAGCCCCCCTGCCCAGCCCATCTCCCAGCTGCTGGCAGCACCAAGCTGCCAAGCAGGAAAGAGAGCATGAAAAGGCCATATGGCCTCTTCTTCCATCACTCCTTCCACTCGTGTCCAGCAGCAGCAGGGAGAAGAAAGCAGGCTGGGTTATTGCACAAGAAGGTTGAAATAAGTTTACAAAAGCAGCTTTATTGTACTATTGCCCAATTTTAAGACCTCAATCCTGCATCCTTCACGTTCTTTTTAATACAGCTTTTGTAAAGTGTGGTTTTAAAGCAAATACTTTGGAGGCAGTGTGGGAACTGGGCCAGGGAGGCTGTGCTGGGGTGGCTGCACGATGGACCTGTGATATTTTGTTTTGGGGAGGAATGTCACACTTCTCCTTCAGGCCAGGAGCACTTCATTCTGGAGACTGATCTGGCCAAGGAGGCAAAGCTGCTCAGGAAAACTAATTTACTATTTCTTGTTGCTAAGTCTTAAAGACCAAATCCCCAGCAGCCATGAACCCAGAGCTGCACCAGTGGCAGCTCTACCTGCTGCACTTGGAGTCCCACAGTCAGGAATTTGGATAAATCAGACTCCAAAATTTCAGCAAAGTGCCAACATGGGGACATGTTAGCTTGGAAACCCTTGGCTTGCCATCCCCAGCCTGCTCCTTCCAGCTGCTGTGCCCCTGGGCACACACAGTTCACCAACACTCGTGAATCCAGTCTGCCTAGACCCTATGTCAGTGTGGTCTGGGAAATTTGGGAGGAGGTGCCTTTTAGGGTCTCAAGTCACTCCTGAAAACCCAGCTGCTGGTGCTGCATGACTTCAGCCAGGGCATGTGAAACCCCAGCCAGCCTATTCCGGCAGGTGGATGGAGAGTCCAGGTGCCTTTGGATTTTGTCCCATTTTGCCACATATTCCTGACCACTTCACACATAGAAAGCTAACAGAGACTTTAAGGACTCCTGTGATCACTTGGTCCACAACCTACTCTTGTGGTTTAAAACCTGAAAATCATCAAGAAACTCTGGGCCACAACTGTCCAATCCAAGGAATTAATGATCCCTACAAGAAAAATGTATTCCCACCTCCTCTCCCTGCAGGAAGGCACACCAGCCTGGCTCCAGAGCCTGCTCCCTGGCACGAGTCCCACCAGCCTGGACTCATCACTGCTTTCCAGCTTCCTCAGGTTACACCCAATTTCCTTCCACTTTACCACCCTGCCAGAGGAAGAGCCCAGCACTGTGCTCAGGTTTCTGAAGACAGTGTTTTAATTCCAAGTAAGCCAGGCCAAGCTCAGCTGGAGAGCTCTTGGACACTGGAGAAGCGGAGAGACACAGGCAGATCTAAGCCAAGCTGAGTAATTACAAGGCAACCTCTTTCAAAGGGAAGCAGATCAAGTCACATCACACCTCCAGCAGCCTCTTGTGCCAGGCTGTACCCAGAGGAGCAGCCTCAGCAGCTGCATCAGAGGAGCAGGATGCACCACAACCTTCCTGTGCCCAGTCACCCACCAGAAACTCCAACAACATCCACAGGTTTTCACACTGTGGGACCTGAAGTGCCATGAAAACAGCTTGGAGCTGCTCACAGAGGTTCCACAGGGGCTGAAAAACTCCAGCTGGTTTCGAGTATGAGTAGCCCAAATTAGATATTCGTGCAAGGAAAGCAGCATCCATCTCTCCAAGTCCATGTTTTTTATTACCACCCCGATTGTCCAACCCACCAACACAGGGAACAGCAGAGAAAGGAAACACTTCCATCTCCCCTCCCCAAAGGATGTATTACCCACTGGCCCCTGGGTTAACTCCGAGGGATTTTCCAAGTGTTTTACCATGTAGGGTTGGAAACACTCAGCCAGGCACTCCGTGTGCCTCGGGTTGCTGCTTTTAGATGGACCACAGCTGTGTCCAGGAAACAAAGCAAAAGCCAGCGTGCCTCAAATGACAAGTGTTCCTGACATTACCATATATTTGGCTTTTAATTCGTTTTTCATCCCAGATTATTGGTTGCCAAAAGTTTTGCTGCCTGAACAGGTCCAACCAGCTTTCACTCCATACCTCTCCTGAAACCAGCTCGGAATGCTAATGGTAATTATGCACTGAGGGCAGAGGATCGTTAAAATAAATTACTTGGATTCTGAAGCCTACAAACTGTCCTCCTCTGCAATTAAAATAATTCCATATTTCAGTTCACTTTGTCACCTTGTCCATCTTTCCCCAAGTTGTAAATTAAAGCTGGGAAGGTACACTAAAAACCTGTGGAGTTCTCTGTAATAAATGGGACCAGATGCAGGACACAATCACGTTCTCTGGGCTGCAAACCTCCTCACCCTGCACAATTGGCACAAGTGCCACAGGCCACCAAGCTGCTGGTACTGGCCCTGGCATGACAAAGGGCTCTGGTCTCACCTTGATACTGCCTTGCTTGCCCCAAGAGCTTCACACAACTCCTTCTTAATGGGCTGCCCTCCTGAAAGGCCGTGCCCCTGCACCCCATCACTGCAGTGCTGTGGATGATGAACCCCACACTGCCCATATTTCGTGGTTCTGGCACTCTCATTTCACAGAGCTGCCAGAGACTGGGTCTCCTCTCTCTTCCCAAACCAGTAAAAGCAGCATCTGCAGCCCTGGATTCATCCCTCCATAGGCAGCACATGCAGTCGAGCAGCTCCAGAACAAACATCACAATAATGAGATCCCCAGAGCATCAGCTACCATGACATCTGTCATTGTCCCTGTCCATGGCAGGGGGTTGGAACAAGATGATCTTTAAGGTCCCTTCCAACCCAAACCATTCTATGATTCTACTCCCACTACTGCTGCTGGCTTTGTGTGAGACCTGGTTTTGGTCACAGAAAAGACCCGGGTCCCCCACAGCCCACGCTCTCATGCTCCTATGGTGACCTTCAGTGCCTGGAGGAGGAACGGGGCCATGGTCCCTCCTCTGCCCCCTCCGTGGCAGCCCAGAGTAAACATTTGCCATGCCCTAGATCAGCTCACTCACGCTGCCACCACACCCCCCGTATTGTCCATCACACAGGCTCCCTGTGTTTCCTTTGCCTGACCTTTCCTGCGAGCCCAGAGTGCCCATGGTGGCCCCGGGGCCACATTCCAGCTGTGCCCAGCCACACTGGTGCATTGTGCCCATGACCCCGGTGGTGCCAGCAGCCCTGCCGCCACCACGGCGTGGGCAGCAGCCACCGAGGGGCAGAGACCCTGCCAGGGCTGGGAAAGGAGTGCCCAGGGGGTGGAACACAACGGGCAACCCCGGGCTGGCAGTGCATCCATGGGATTGACTGTGCTGGCACGAGGGCTCTCTAAGGGAGGAGAGGTGGGGTTGTTCTCGTTGCTGTTGTGCCCCGAGACAGAGCTGGTGGTGGTGGTGGCTGTGACACTGCCTTTGTGTGCTCTGGTTAAAGCTGTTCCCAGCAGGACAAATGTCCCCCCAGTTTGCAGGAAGGGACATTCTCCCCATCGGTGACAGCCGGGCTGCGGCTCTGGGGTGTCACTGAGCAGTGGCTCAGCAGGTCTGGGGGTGACACCAGCAATGCCATCTGAACCATTTCAGGAATCCCTCCCTGGGAGAGGAGCCACATGCTCCATGGAGATGCTGCATCCTGTTCTGAAGGCTCAGGTAGACACTGACAGCCTTGAACTTCCCAAGCCTGGAGATGAACCTCCCTTGGGAACATCCCCAAACCCATCAGTTCCAAACCTCTGTTCTCTAGGTGTTGACCATAACCCCCCACCTCAGCATCCTCAGTGAAGGCACCATGGGAAGCATCCATGGATGGGATCATGTAGGAAAGTCATGATTTAGTTACCTCAGAGCACCCACAGGGGTGGTGGAGCTGGGCAGCTCCTACTCAGTGCATCAAAGCATTTTCCTTAACTCTCTCATTAACTTGTGGGTGACCCAGGTCAAGTCACTTCACCCATTTCTCTTCTGTAAAACAAACATACCCTGACCTCCCTCACTGAGATCTGTCACAAAATAACAGCTTGAGACCTGGTTTTAGGTCCACACACACTTATGGAACACAACTCACATCACCTCAGAGACACCTGTCCCACAACACCAGTTCAACTGTGAACCTCTCAGTGACCAGAGATGACACAAGAGCAGCACACCCCAAAAGCCAAGACCTGCCAGGAGCCACGGCACAGACAGACCTCTTGTCTGCCAGCACCGTGCAAGACCTGTCTTGTTGCCCCCCACCCCAATTCTCGTTTTGCCTTTTCACGGTTTCACGATTCAAAGCCATTCCAGTGCAGTCACATCCCGGGCTCACAGGGCACCCTGCACCAGTGCCTCAGAGACAGGGCTCCACACAAAACCATGGCCCACTCAAAGCCACAACACTTCCCATGGCATTCCTCCAACCGATGGGCAGTAGGGATGTCTGGAGAACAAAAGAGCTACCCAAAGTGTTCTTGCATGACTTGAATGGCAGTCCCGAGTGCTGATACAGCCCTGACTGCAGTAATTATTGCTGGCTTGGAAGATCAGCGTGTGCAGAATGCACTTTCCACACCTATTTCACCCAAACGACAAGGCTTACCTCATCCTCGGCGTACCTGCTCCTCCGGAGCCCTTTGTAGTCCTGCCAGGGCAGCTCATTACTGCTCGCAAGTGCAGCTTCTCCTGGAACAAGAGACAGCAACATTAGGCAGGGGAGAATGCTAAAGGAAAAAAGGCTGCCCTGAATTACACCTCACATCACCATGAGAAAGCTTTTATTACATTGTTTTGACCCACTTGATGAGGGGAAATTAAAGGATTAAGTTTCCAAATGGATGTCTATTATGCACACCTCCCACATGTCCAGCCCTGGCTCATCCTTGACCTTCCACCCTGGAAGACCCTCGTCTCCCCGTTCTTCTCATGTCCTTTCCATCCAGACCATCTGTGTGCTTTGTCAGTGCCACCAATGGCAAATCCAACCATGCCCCTTGCTGGGTGTGAAGACTTCCTGCCATTTTACCACAGAAGTGGCAGATCCAGAGGAAGGCCATAAACCCAAGATGGGCTTTCCCACATCAGCCTTGCAGGACAGCAACCAGACTTAGACATCCCCTCTACTACATCCCCGAGGTGACAAGGAAGGTAAACTCGGACAAGATAACATCTGAAAGCCCAAATAGCTCTGAGCTGGTGATGCAGAAGAGAAAGCATGTTTGTCCAAGACAATGCTCTGAGGGTATCTTAAAGATGTCTTGAGCACTTGGAGCTGAGCCCCAGCACTGTGGCCCAGTGAAAACAAGCTCTGCAGGGCAGCCCCAGGACACCAGTGAGCCAGGGCAGAGTTCAGCAGCCCCTGCACAGCAGCACAACCTGAGCCCCCTTCCCAGAGGTCACTTTGGGCCAGCTGATCCCACCACACTCAGCTCATCCCCACTCAGGGCATGCTCAAACACAGTGGCCTCAGCAGACAAGGTGCACGAGATGAGGTCCCTTGAACAGATAAAACAGGACAAAACTTTGGGTTATTTGGTTCTGCAGGAGCTGGAAGAGTCCCTCACAAGAGACTTGGCACCCACACACTGCAAGTGCCACCAGAACGGGCAGGAGGTGACATACAGCCGAATGCCAGCAAAGTGGGGCTCATTGGATCAGCTCCTGCACCCCTGGGTTGGTGGGACACACGCTGGACACTGACATGTCATCAAAAGCAGAGAGGGTTTAAGACTGAACACAGAGCTGCTCTTTGCTCTGCTTGGTGCTGGGATCAGGCTTTGCTCTCTGCTTTTCCCCCAGGAAAAGGAACCTGGCCAAGGGGACACCGCAGCTCTTTACCAGCAGCAGTGACCCCTCCTCAAGCCACGGCCAAAGGGAAGGAGAATTGTGGCATTTTGGTTACAAAAAGAGCATCATTGCTGCCCGCAGTCAGTGGTGGCAGAGGAGAGGCAGCGCCCGCCTGGCACCGGGCACAGTGCAGGCTCCAGCCACCAACAATGTCGTGCCTGTAAACCCTGATAACGTGGGTGCTGACACAGGAACAAGACAATCCCTGCAGTCAGCGCAGAGGGTTTTTCCTGGCCCCGTGGAGTCTCGGTTAGGGAATAAATCCACAAGAGTTTTCCTTATGCAGGCTGACCCCTGGCAGCACCAAGCAGTGCCCAAACGCTGCTTTGCACAAGCAGGGGCTGCACCAGCTGCCCTGACTGGTGAGACAGCCTGGGGTGGGTTTGCCCTGCTGCCTGGCTTAGCTCCAGGACTAAGCCCAGCCCAGCAGCCCGAGTCAGGGACAGATCAGCCCCTTTCCTCTTGTGTCTCAGAAGGACACTGAGCAGCTGCAGGTAGTGCTGTGGCTCACTGCAGGGGTTAAAAATCAGTGTAATCTACTCCAGATCGTCCTGGATTCAGACTCCCAAGCTCTGACTCCTCTAAACATGGGGGGCTCAAAGCCATGCAAGTGAAGAGGTGACAGCCACTCTGCTTGGGAGCACTACAGAAGCACCAAGGCAGCTGTGCTTAGAGCTGAGCCCCAGCTCAAGCAGGGCTCAAACATCCACAGAGTGCATGGCACTACTTCCAAAAACCAGGAAGGGGATTTGGGGGAAAAAAGCCATAAATAGGGAAAACACTCCATATCGGTTTTATTTTACTACCCTGGCTCCTGTGGAGATGTTCAGAAGGACAGAACGAATTGAGCTGGAAGAAGCCTTAAGTCTCACTTCGTTCCAACCCCCTTCCACTATCCCAGGTTGCTCCAAGCCCCATCAACTCTCCATCAGTTATAAAGGAAACAAAACAGACACTCTTCAACATCAACATCTGTCCCCAAGATTAATCACTGGCATGTTAATGAGCCTAATTACCAGAAGCACTGCCAATCCGCTACATCCCCCAGTACTTGGCTCTCCATTTCCTAGTCCTCACTGCTGCTTGGTTTTTAGAGCATGCTTAAAACCCCTCCTAGTCCCCCAAACAGCAAGAACAGTGTCTTGTTTGGGGAAGAAAAACAGCTTTGAGGCACAGCTTGGTTTAACATTTTATAGATGGCACTTCAGCTCTCAGAAGTCATCTCTGCTCACTAAACCTTCAAAACCATCTCTAATCCACACCAGCCCAAAAAAGCCTTTGGGTGTCTATCAGTGCAATTCCAGCCTTAATTACAGGGTGCTATTAAGTAACACTATTGTTCCCTGGAAAAGCCTGTCGAGTTATTTATTAGGAAAGGATTTGGCAAATTGAGCCCAACTGCCAAAGCTTTGATAAACTGAAACCTCACTTTCCCTGTGATCTCAATGAAACAGATTTTCTTTTCCTGAATGCTTTGAAATCTGAAGTCTGAGTAGTTGTCACTAAGTGACGATGACAAAGGACTATTCTGGTACTGCTGGAGAGATTCCCCAGCAGGGCAACCAGTTTATTCCATCAGGACATGGAGCAGTAAGTGACAATTCAACCTCCAGCCCTTTAAACGCTTGTAATTATAAACTTATCCCACCCCATCAGTGCAGAAGTGCCTTCTCCACTCAGTGAGTGCTGGGATGATTCCTGTGTTTCTGAGTGACACAGGGAGGACACTTGTGGCTGATCCAGTCAGCATCCCACGATGAATCCTCAGGTGACTGGCAGGAAGACAAGTGTTAATGGCTGGATTTCTCTTCCTACACTGCCCAGGACAGTAGGGACCCTGATGGGCTGCTCTGTTTCCATACAAGGAGCTGCTTTTCACTGCCAACAGCTAATTCCTAAGCAAATTCTTTTCAAATGTTAATTACAGTAGAACATGCTTGAATTTTACTGACCCCATCAAATTTGACAGGCAACTTCTCATGTTACCCAGAGCCACTTAAAAGGAAAGTAAAGCTGAATATATCTTCAGGCTAAAATATTTGTTAGTCTAAAAAGCTGCAAGCTTCAACCATAACCTTGCAATTTCCCTTGTATGTATTTATGTTGATAACAGGTTCGGGACAGCAATTACTGGGCTTGTAAATACAAGCAAATATCAGCTCTGAGGGCCAAAGGCCAAAAGCAGAGCTTGTCTGGTGTTCAGGAAGACTGGGAATTGATTGCTACTCAGTGACACACAGACAAAAGAGTTTATTCCTAGATCAAGGCAAAGTACAAGGGAACAAGTTGCTTGAAGATCAGGCAATAATATTTTTAAGAGTGGGCTCTTGGAGCCAAACTTTCTTTGCTCATTTGAGAGCAGAAGAACGGCAGGTCCCTTATCACCAGACAGCAGCAAGGACCTGTGATGTTTATTCTTCCAAGCCTGGTGTATCTCCAGCGATTTGGACACACAGGAAGGCACCTTCCCCTCGAGGCAAGTTTCTGGTTTGGAGCTGATGGGCCCAGGGCAGGGAGGGGACGAGGGTCACACAGAGCATCCTTTAGGGGTTGTATTTTTAAAACAAACTTGCCCTCCAGTCACCTGCCCAATCACCACCAGCATCTCACTGGGCTGTAAATCTTCAATATTTCAAATCCTGCAGGAGATATGGATAGGATAAACTGGGGCCAAACAGTTCTTGGGACACTAAAATCCATGGAACTGCCCCAGGGAGACGGGGGTGCACCAGGGACACTCCAGTGCTATATGAACAGGACAAGAAGTCCCTCACAGCCTGACAGCAGGAGGTGGCCCAGGTCCAAACTGGCCCAGCCCATGCCCTTCCCACACCCCAGATGTGCCCACAGCACTGGTCACACACAGCTCTCCCACCACAACCCACAGCATCACCCCACAAAGCCAGAAATTTCTCCAGAGGTTCACCCAGTGTGTCCATATTTGACACTCCTCCTACTTGCCAAACTGAGTGCCAGAATTCCTTCTTTTTTCCATCTTTGGAACAAGGTGCTCTGTGCAAGTGCCCCTAAACCACCCCAATGCTCACCCTGAAGCCCACCCAGAGCACCCCACGCTCTCCAGCTGCCCCAGAGCAGGGTGCCCCAAACCCCTCCCAAGCCTCAGGGTGCCAGATCAACCCCCAAAATCCCAACCACAGACAGTCCCTGTGTTTAACCCTTATTTTCTACCTTTCCACAGGAGAAAGCCCTACTGCTCCCCCCATTATTTTGACAGATGCAATACAATCCTGCCCCAATAAATCTGGCTCCAAGCAGCCTCACAGCTGAAGCGCAGGGACATCCTTCATGGAAACAATTAATGCTGACAAACACTTGAAAACAAACAGGACATGATATCACTGTAAACAGCTTCTCTGTTTGTCAGCTCAGCCTGCAGATCCCTCTCGTCCCTCTCCCCCAGCTTCTCCATCTGGGCATCCCTGGAGTTCACGGGAGGTCAGCCCTGAGCTGCTGCCCCATTCAAAGGGCTCTCCCACCCCGAGGGCAGCACAGGGAACCTCCTGCCTGCTACCATCCTTCCTCACTCCACTCCCAGCTTTGGGGAAACAAAGAAGTGCAGGAATTGAAGTCACATCATGGGAACACAGTGCCAGGCAGGGATGGCCCAGAGGGCACAGCCACCACCTTCTCCCATGAGCTCAAGAAGCTCCAATACTTTTCCAGTGAGTAATTCCACCAAGGTGGGAAACTGCTTCAAGTCTCAGCCCATCTCCAGCACAGCCACCCCACCAGCACAGGGATGGGGTGCACTGGGAGCCCACCAGCATGCCCAGCCCCCAGCCAGTCCCAGGGACAGATTCAGGATGCACCTGCTGGCTTAGCCTGCCCTTATCTGAAGTGTTTTCCAGGGATATGCAGAGTGCCAACAGATTTTCAGCAGGACTCTGCCAGCCAGACCCACCTCCCATCACCCCTCCAGGGCTGCTGCTCCATGCCACGTGCTGGGGACACACCAGCCCTCAGCTAAGTTCCCACGTGGGTCTCTCCCAACACTTCCCAGCCCAAACAGGGCAGATTCCCTGGGTTTGGAGCACCAAAGGAAAGCCCTCACCCCTCACACTGCACAACCATCTGTGGCTCTGCAGTGAGCACACAGACACCATTTCCTCAACACGTTCCCTTCAGCTTCACATGTGGAACAACTTCGTGGCCACATCCACCCACACGTGCTCCTGGTCCCTCCTGGGGGTCTCCCACAAGCTCCTGGTGGTTCACAGTGGCTGGATGTGACTTTTTGTTCCCTCTGCTGTTGCTCTCCAAACCTGAGCTCCCCTTCCAAACCCAGACTGCTGTGCCTTTCTCTTGTTTCTCATGGGTATTTTCTCCCCAGACTTCTTTTGATCCAGACCCTTCAGTCTCAGCTTGCTGGTTCTGCAAGCCAGGGGCAGAGACCCAAACCTTCCACCCTGTGCAGGAGCAGTGCCCAGTCCCCAAGTGAAGAGAGGGGCTGTGCTATGGGTCACCTCCATGTACCCGCCGAGGGAAGGGGGAGCTGGCAGGGCAAGGGACAGAGCTCCAAACCCCTGGTCCTGCCTTATCTGTCAGCCCAAATCTTAAGCTGCCATTGCTTTCATCAACCAGGTTTTCTCCAGTGATGGGCAGAGCTCCTCATCCCAGAGCCTGGGAACATTCCTCTCCCAAAGGAAAAAGCAGCAGGTCTTGTGAAATTAAGGATTTTCCCTCCAGCATTCCCAAAAGCTGGTGCACTGACAGCAGTCACAGCCTGTGGGGTCCCACCAGCCCAAGGGTTCCCACCTCACCCTCTCCATTTTATCCAGAGGAATTTAAACCCTCTCCAAAGGTAACAACAGGTTCCTGTTTCATCTCAGAGCCCTCTGGTCTCAGTGTGAGGCATTGAAACCATCACCAGAGCTTCACTCCAGTGCAAGGAGGCAGATTTAGGCTCCTGCACTGGCCAGCACAGCACAGAAAAGCTTTTTCCACCAAAAGAAGTCACTCCTCAGCACATCCTCCAGCCACACTGTCCAGCTTTCTCTTCTCCCTCCACGGGAAAGCCAAGCTGAAGTTTGGAAGCATCAGGCAGTCACTGCTTGGCCTTCTGATCTCCCCAAAATCTGGTTTTTGGCCAGTCCCAGCCCACCCCACCTCACACCCAAGCTCCAGCCAAGGCCCAAAGGACAAGTGATGAGATCAGTGGCCATTCCCTTCCCCACCCACCCTCCAGGCAGAGGTCTCAGCAAAGCCCTGATCGATGGTTTCAATCAAAGCAGGCACACCAGGGCCAGCACCTGCTTAAACCTTTGCCAAACCTGATTTAAATAAGTTATTACAACTTGCACGCAGAGGTGTGGCCTGAAAATTGCCCTTTTGGCTTCATGACAGGAAAAGGGAAACCCCAAAGCACGAGATGCATTTTTTTGAAGCTTGATAGGAACAACTTGGGGAGGGGTTTATCACACATATGCACGGCACGTGGCCTCTGGGGCAGGGTCGGCTTTCGCAGGGCTCAGTGCTTTATTGAGGGTTTTGCTTTGGGCTGAGCAGCCTTTGAAGCCTCCAGCTGAGGCTGCTCAGCAGGAGGAAGCATTCAGGACCCCGAACCTGGGGGAGCTCAACCCATTGAGGCAGAGAAACCCACATCACACACATGCCAAATGCCACTTCCATCATGTCGCAGCCCTCCAGCACAGGATGCTGCAGGGACAGCCCCCCTCGTGCCAGAGGTTTCTCTCTATCCACTTTGTGTCTTTATCCAGGAGGATTCCCTTGAGTTCATTTCCAAAGGGGCTTTTTGAATCCCAACCACAAGCAAAACAGGGCAAGAACTCCCCAGACTTACTGTAGCTGTTTCAGCGCTCAGACTCTCACTCAACACTCAAGTTAAAAATGGGAAAACTCTCAGAAATCTGTAATAAATAATTCCAACTCTGCAGTTTTCTTCTCTAACCTCTGATCAGCCTTTGTGGATTAATAGCCAGGTATCTTTTCCACCAACCTGCACCTTGGCTGTTCACATTCTGTATATGTATATATATATACACACCACTTTTCATCCCAGCATCTTTATTTTCCATGAGGATCCATAAACCCACCCAAATCCTGCATTCCCTGGGTTCAGGGTGCTGCCAACAGCATGGCAAGATCCTGCTGGGCTTTCACTGGAGGCAGAGGTGGCTTCTCCCACCCTTGCTGTCCAAAGGCAGCATGGCTTGGCCTTTTGACATTGCAGCCTTTCTGTACAAATAAATCCTGTGCTAAACGCTGCTGAAATGTTGTGTAAACAGCTTCCAAGAGAAACAGAATGTTTCTGCTCTTGATGCTATCTGAGCTGTTTGTACACTCGGGCAAGTTCCTGAGAACTGCAGAGCTTTGCAGCTTTAAATAGCCCACATTTTTCCTGTCAAGCCCACTGCACTCAGGCAGGTTAGTCCAGCCATGACTTTGGTCCAAGAAAAAGCATTTTAGAAGGAATGTTTCACAGCAAGGCCTTTGGTAAGACCACCAAGGTTAGGATTATCAAAGCAGAAATCAATACTTGAAGAGACTTATTTCTCCAAAATAATTTAGATTGAAAAGAGAGCTCTAAGATCATCAAATCGAACCACTTTGCCACGTCCTCCAACCATCCCTGCCCTTCCCAAGCAGAGCCTTGTGCTCACCAGATGCTCTCAGATAACTCAAGGGCTCATTACAACTAATACTTTTATCTTGTATGAGTTCACAGAAAAAAAAAATCGTACATGAGAGCCTGTACAACACATTGGCTGCCTCATTTATAATGATATGTGAGGCTTTAATAATACCTATGGGGACAAGCAAAGTTGTGAACAATCCCTGTCAGCATACTGGGATTTCAACCTGAGCCACAAAAGTCAAGATGTCAACATTTTAGCCTAATTCCCATTTGCTCAGCAGTCATTCTGTCCAACCCAGTTTGGGGCAGTTTATGCTCCTTTTGGAAACAGCATTCTTGGTGGAATTTGATATTTATAACTCGGATCCCAGCAGAAATCCTGAGTTGCAGGAATCGCCCCTGGAACAAGTCCCAGTGTTGCTGTCCATCTCTGCCACAGCAAACTTAAGGCCTGTTTGCAAAGGCAGTGAGGATTTGCAGGGCAGCAGTGCCACGCTCCAGAGCTGTGACCCCCCTCCCCTTCCCACACCCCATCACGCAGCAGGGCTGAGGGGCGATAACATTTTCACCAACCCTACACTGGTGTCCCATTATCCTGTTACCTTGTGTGCCATTTATTTCTATCCCAGCCTGCCCCCAAACACCTTCAGGCCCTTGTGCTGTTCAAGGGTTGAAGTCTTTGCTGCTCACACAGCTGATGAGGCCAAGACAGATCTTTTGGTGCTGATTAATCAGTAGCAGCAGTTTCCTCAGCATTTCCTCAACCAAGTGCCCCCAAAGTGGCTGCTCCAAGAGCCTCTGTGATGCCTGAAACAGCACAGCACTGCAAGTGCAAAAGCAGCTGTTTTGGGGTAATTTAAAATGGATTGACCTCCAGGTAGGGTCATATTTGGTGAGCAAAGTTTGGGTAAGACCCTGCACGTTGCAGAAGGTAACTGTTTGCTTGATGAGGGGTTTTCCACGTGGCTTCCCGTGGTGATTCCTCTATAAAAATGCTGGGAAAAGTCTTTTTGTTGCTGTACTGATGTTCTTACCAAGGGCATTCCTGGACTATAACTATGAACCTTTACTCCAAAGAGGACCTTCAGCATTCCTGAAGGAGCAAAATTTTCTCAATGAATTCCCAAGATAAAATGAAGAAAAATGAGATATTTGAGGGGGAAAAGCAACAAACAGAGGCTGGCTCCAGCACTGATAACCAGCCACAATGATCAATATTGCCAGTGCCCATTGTTCATTCACTGCAGAGCTGCCCAAATGCCCCTGCAGTTAGAGCTCAGATGGAACTGCAGATCACAGGGAAATGAAGGTCCTTAACCCTGACACCATCCCAGGCACTTGCCCTCCCAGTGTCTCAGGCACACTGGGGCACAGCTGGAATATTTACCTGTCCCTGCGGGCACAGGGAAAACGAGGTAACTGATCTTATGAAATCTGCTAATTAATGTTTATGAAGATTCCAAGATGAGAGCCGCTGTGTAATTATTGTGCAGCACTCCCAGTTCCTTATCAAGGGACCTGTTTGTAACCTCCGAGCCCAGAACACCCCTCTGGATTAACCCAGTTTGGAGAGGCCAGGCTGGGGCAGTGCAGAACACGACTCAGCCAAGCCCCTGAAGGACAAGCCAGGGATTTAGAGCCCAGCCTAGCCAGGAAGATAAAACTAATTTTAAAAGACAAGAGATGCTCTGCCTGAGGATCTCTGGGACCATGTAACACCACTGATACCATCTAAAACCACCAAACCCTTCCACAGCCCTTTTATCCCCAGCCAGCTCAGGCCTGGTGTGAACTGGGGCGATTCCACCGTGGTGTCTGTGGTGGCATCCCTGGAAGAGCTGCACCATTCCAAGCCCAGCATTCCAGCATGTGGCCACACCCGTTCAACAGCACAGGCTGGAGCAGCTCAGCACCACAGTGTTCCATCCTTGCCTGGCATGGGCTGGACTTCTCACTAAGGAGGGAGGGCAGTGAGGGGGATCCTTCCCATCTGGGCAGGTAAAACCACACCTGTGTCATCAGTCTGCCCTGTGTTGGGGCCACAGGAGATGGACACCCTGGAGATGCTCATTCCATGAGCAGGACATGGCTGGGATCAACACACCACAGCAGCAAGATTATTCTTAGGAGGAGGTGGTTGCTCAGGTTAAGCTCTTAATACCCAGTTAATTCTTGCTCCCAACGCCTTTGGAAAGACAACAGCATCAGATTTTCCAGCAGGAAAAGCCTTGTGTGTAAGGAACGTTTTCTTTCAGCAAAGAGCTAAAGAAGTGCCAAGGGTCACGGGAGCTCTGAGATGACATCAGCCTCTTTGCTATTAATCCTGTGTTGAATATTATCCAGGAGAGAGTAATTTTTAATGGGGCCCTGGTTTGTCTTGTTTAAACTTGCACATACCTGAGCTACTTTTAGGCCTAAACCCACAGAAAAGAAAATAATGCAGCTTGGCTTTAGTGCAAGCAAGAGAAGTGCTAATTCCAGCTCCTTTTATCTCCAGGTTTGCTCAGTGGTACAGAGTAAATAGACAAAAATGGGGATTGTTACATTAAGGCACACCTAATAATACTACAGCGTTCTTAATGCCAATTAACTCCGGGGCCTTTCAACACTGCAGTCACTCCGAGCACACTTCACACAATGCAGCTCATAGAGGAGGGGCAAAGTGCTGTGATCAGCAGCAATTAAAGGTTAAAGCGGAGCTTCCAGGAGCATTTATGGTGGAGCACAGGCATCTTTGTTCTGCAGGCCCCCAGGGCTTCATCAATACCTAAGGCAGCTCCAGCCCTCTCCATGCTGTCATTAAATACGAGGTGAGCCCCAAGCAGCAGCAAAGAAACTCAGGAACCCAAAGTCAGTGCTTATCCCACATTTCCGAATAAAACCGGCTGGGAAGGCACTGAGCAGCTGGGCTGGGCTTGCCCACCAAGTCACAGGATCACACACCGGTTCGGGTTGGAAGGGACCTCAAGAATTACCTTGTTCCCATCCCCTGCCATGGGCAGGGACACCTTCCACTAGCCCAGGTTGCTGCAAGCCCTCACCCAACCTGGCCTTGGACACTTCCAGGGACAGACCATCTGTCTGTACTGATGGCAAAGTGTGCCTTGGAATGCAGCTCTGACAGTGCTGCCCAGTGACACCACTGGCCACCAAGAGAAGCCAGTGCCAGCGGAGGAGACACTGCTCCCCATGGCCCCACACGCTCCTGGCTCCCAGATAACTCCCCAGGTGCCCAAAGCTGACCAAGAGACACCTGCAGCCAAGTGGGGAAACTCCAAGGCTGGCAAGCAAGAGGCTGCAGGAGGCTGGATGCTCTGCAGTTACAGAGGGAGCTGTTAATTTTCATGCTCTGATTTAAGTCATCAGGTTTGGTAATTTTTGAGATGGAAGGTATGATCTTCCTTTCTAAATATACGCATGGAAGGCTGCCAGGGGAACACAGCCCTCCAAAACCAACAGGCAGTTCAGCTTCCAGGAGAAGAGAAGCCCTCGGAGACCTCAGGAGCTGCTGGAGAGGTGTTTTTGACAGCAAGGAGGAAGCCTGGGGAGGGACTGTGGGTCAGGAGAGCCCGTGTTTCTGCTGCAAAGCAAGCAGCAGAGCCTTCAAAGCACGAGGCTGTGTGTGAGCAGAGCAGCCCTGCAGTTCAAACAAGCCACAGAGCCCTGGATGCAGGAGGCTCCTTCAGTGGGCAGGACGGTGCCTTGAGGAGAAGGTGAGGAGCTGGGGATGCTCCTGCACCTTCAGATCGCTCTCACTCCTGGATTGAATTAGCTCAGCTCCTTTGGAACCTGTTCATGGCAGGACCACAGCATTGCACACCACTGTCATTAGCTACCCAAGGCACAGGACCTGCCTGACAGACTCCACACGGTGACAAAACCCACTGGGATCTGCTGGAGGAAGGCTCAGGATCCTCACAAAGGGGGGTGTTTGGGGGGATAAACCCCCCAGTGGCATCACCCATGTCCTGGGACTCACATGAGGGGCAAGGCAGTGCTGTGGGCATTGCAGGAGTCCCACAAACCAAACACCAACCATCTCCTTGTCCATCCAGCCTAAAAAGGCCAGGTTGGTTGGAGCTCTGAGCAACTGGCAGAAGGTGGCTGGAACTCGGTGATCTTCAAGGCCTCCTTCCAAGCCAAGCCATCCCATGAGTCTCTGAAGAGTGATTAGATTAATTAGGGGCAGGTGCACTCACTGACACCACTTGGGCTCTGGTACCACCCAGGACACCCCAGACCTCAGCACACCAGAGCAAAGATGAAACCCTCAGCAAGGAACAGGTCTCACACACCCAGGTGTGGCACCAGCCCATGGCACAGGAGCTGCCTCCAAGAGTTTCCAGGCTTCCTCAAAATTCCACCTTCCAAAGGCATTCCTCCTCTGCCTTTTGCCCCCAAAATCCAAGACTTCCCCATGTTGGGTAGCTCTGAATTTTCTACTGGGAATCATAGGATTAAGGTAGGAGAAGATCTCTAATATTGAGTCCAACCATTAAGCCAACACTGCCAGGTCCACCACTAAACCATGTTCCCAAGCAGCAGAAAGGATTTAGGAAAAAAACCCAAACAACAAACACCAAAATAAGGATTATTCAAAAAGGCATTTTGGTGGGGTGGGGGAAGGGACCTGTGACACTGATGCCAGGCAGAGAACTGGCTCAATGTTCAAAACTAAGGTTTTAGGGGTTGCTAAATTTAAGAAAACACCTTGTAACAACTTATAAAAGCAATTGCTTAAATCACAGAATCTGACACTATGGAAAAATCTCTTATTGCTTGAGAGGGAAGGGAAGTATAATTTTTTTTCAAATGCAAATATAACTGGGTTGATTCATGCCAAGGATTCTCTCTTTTCAAACCTGCACAGTGTGTTCCATGGCACAGAGCAGGGGAGCCTGCTCTGGCTCAGTTTGTGTCCAGTGCAGCCATGGGATGCCACCCCACACAGCAGACCAGGCTGTGTCACCAGAGCAGCCCCACGGCCTCAAAGCAGGAACCCCATTTTCACTTGGATCAGCACGTTGGACAAAGTCAGTCTCACTCATTTCAACAGGCTTTGCCCAGTTGCAAAGACAGCCCTGCCTGTGTTTGAGAGGGAGAGGAGCCCACTGGGGGAGATGCAAGCTTGAAGAGCAGTATCTGTGAATTTTAAAACCAGCTGTGCTGCCTTTTATCTACATGTTGCTGAAAACAAGGGCAGAATGATGGCAAATCAGGTCACTTCAGAGCACAGAGCCAAACCAGAGCTCTCTGGGCCTCCCTGCTCCAGTGGAAGGTGTCTCAGGCAGAGCTGTGCTGGAGACAGACAACCCACCAGCCCTTCCTGCCTGTGCGGCTCACAAACAGCCCCATCCAACCTGGAGGCTCAAACCAGCCCCCAGAGCTGCTTTGCTGAAGGAGCAAAACCCATCTGCAGGTTTCAAGGGGGTTTGGCTTCTTTTCTATCAGGCTGGATCTAATTAGAAAAGGAGCAGCACCATCCCAGGGGCCAAAACTAAACTGTCCTTCAATTACAAAAGCATTGCTGGTGGGAAAGGAGGTCCTCTGGGCTGCTGGTTTGCTGGTCATGGCTTTGGAGAAGGAAGGTGAAGATGTGGCACTTGGGGACATGATGTAGTGGTGGGCTTGGCAGTGCCAAGGTTTCCCAACCTCAGCAATTCTGTGGTTTGAAGGGAGGCAGAGGGAAAAGGATTGCTGGCCATGCCAATGCTGCTCAGTGTCCTGGAGCTCCACCAAGCATGAAGGAGGGAGAAGGACCAGCCTAAACCCAAAGCACCCTCCTCTGCCTTCCCTCACAAAGGAACCTACCAGCCAGCCTGGGTGAGGCCAAAGGAGAGATGCTCTCCTGGTAAAATTCCTGGAGATTTCACCCAAACCCACTGCAATCACGACAAGAAGACAAACAGGTTTAATTACAGCTCCTGGATGTGGCTGCTGCTGCCAAGTCCTCAGTGCAATCCCACACACACACGGCCATCTCCAGGCTCAGGAACATCAAAAGGCCTGGAGATGCCAGTTGAGGGAAACCAGGTATTCTGATGCAAATACAGCCAGAGCTCCAAAGCCAAGCTCAACCAGAAATACAGCTTCTTCACACTGGGAGCCCTTGCAACATCCAGTCTTTCCTGCTCCTTGTAAGACCTGGAATTGCCCCGAAAGAGCCTTTCTGAAGGTAGTTCAGGAGACCTGTTTTTAGACTTCTCTACCTCTCTGCACACATCTCCAGTGAAGGTCACGGGACAGGAGGTGGTGACATCCCACCACCAACCTCCCCTTCCCCAAGCAAGAGTCACCTCCAGATATTTCCTGCCTTGGGAACCATAGAGGGATCATGAAACTCCAAGTATCATCTTCATTTTACAGTTCCTTAGAAAGAAGCAATTTACCTGAAACCAGCCTTGGGATTATGGACCATAACCCATTAGTTCCCAGTTTAATAAAGTGGGACATCACTGACTCCAGGTTTCCCATCACAAACAGCAGCTTCCCCATCCACGCTGCACAGAAACTCCTCCTCAGTGTTTGAAAATGAATTCCTTTAATGAGGAATGTGTCCACATCCCCATAAAAAATTATTCTCCCCAAAAGACTGCTGGATTTATAAAAAAATGGCCCCAAACAAGGGTAGGAGAGGAGGCCATTCCTGCGCTCTGCTAATGGGGTGTTAAATTATCCCAATTACATGTGTTGCAATGTCACATATTTAGCTCCGTAACAAGCAGTAAAATCTTGGCACCGCTTTTGGCCAAAGGCAATTGCTTATCAAACTCGGTGCCAAAGAAAAATGATAACTATTTCCTAATGCATCAGAGGAATTCTGCTCTGGAAGCAGAGCTTCATTAGCCACAGACAAACCCATTGTGGTGGCGTGGGTTTGATCTGTGGGGCTCGGCCGGAGCATGTCGGGGCAGGGAGGGCTGAGGCAAAGGAGATGAGCAGAGCTCAGCCAGAGACAGGAGCACTGGTGCATGCTAATTCACCCTCTGCTTTTTATCATTTATTTGCAAAGCCTGATTTCCACACACAGCAAGCTGCAGAGAGGGGCTGGCAGCAGCACCCATGGCATTTGTAAGTGTTCCGTACCCTGTGCAAAGGATTTATGGAATCATAGAATCATTTAGGTTGGAAAAACCCCTAAAGCCATTGAGTCCAGCCATTAACACACACCACCAAGCCCCCCAGCCCCGGGAAGAAGGCTGGTTGCACAATGAATCAGCAAAGCTGGACTGGGTGTCCCAAGTGCTGTTGCCTCCAACCCACGGATGCTGCACCAGGGGCAAACTCCTCAGTCCTGCAGCACCAACCAAGCACAGCCCAACCCCTTCCAAGCACCAGCCCCACATGGAAAAGGGGGAATAAAGAGGATCTTCTACCTTTATGGGGTACATGACACACCAATTTACCCTGTTTGGAGAACCAGGAGCACGTCAGGATTGCTTTAAGTCACACACTTAGATTTGGGTTAGTGACTTGTTTCAGCCTCTCCCAGCGCTCCAGCAGCTCCACATCCCAGTCCTGCTGGAACACGGATAAGCACAGCCTGCACTGAAGAGAAAAATAACGTGGGGGGGAGGAAGAAAGTCAGCTGAACTTTGTTTAACCCCACAAAGAGCACAAAGGGATTTCTTATTTTCTTCCCTCTGGTTTGTCCATCCCTAATTAGTATCTCAGAGAAAGCCCTGCTGCTGTTTCCTAACCCTCTCCAGCAGGGAGGCTCAGCCACACTGCCTGGTGTTGCAGAAATTCAGAGCTCATGCCTTGTCCTCCCAGAACTTCTCCCATGGGCTGTGCCAGGGGCCAAACTGCCAGACGTCAAAGCACACTTTGGCCCCAGAAGTCCTCACAAGGTGACTGAAATGGGATCTTTGGGGAGCTGGGGCTCCCTGACCTGGAGCCAGCACTGGGAACACGCTGGATTGTACCAGGCATGGAGGGATAAGGACTTTGCCATCCAAAGCTTGGCCCACAAAGGGTGTAACTCCTGCCTGCAGCTCCCAGGAGGGACAATTGTCCAACATTTTGTCCATTTAATCTGCAGGGTGAGGAGCCCTGCTCCAGAACTTGAATCCATCCAAGGCACCACTGAGGGTGAGGAGAAAGGAGGCAACCCACTCTCCATCCCAAAACTCCAGGGCCAGCAGCTGGTTTCAGGGAACACAAATACTTCTATCAACTACTGAACAATAGGACTTCTCATCACAGGGATATTTATAGGTGCTTCCCAGGAGTGCTGTGGCCAGGAACTACAGACACAGCCTGGAAAACCTGGGAAAGGCTAAAGCACCTTTAGCTGCAGTCTGATTTTGAGGCCTGCTTCCTAAAAATGGGTGTGTCAGGATCATTCACACCAGGGAATTTACACCAAAAACTCTAGACCTGCCATTAGATATTCACAGCACGAGTCAGATCTGAGAGCTCAACCAGGCCAGGGAACAAATCAGTGCAGAAGCAGCCAAGAGACTTAAATAAAACCACCATGACTTACTGACAAGCCAAAATATGAGGTTGCTCATGCAGAAACCTTTGATCCAAGAGCACAACAAGTGCTTAAAAGGATTCTCATCCATTCACCAATTCCTCCCACTCACGGGCAACCAAAACCTGGCCAGTACATTCCTTTGGGGATGGATGAAGATTTTAGACCAGATGTTGTAGATTCATTTTCAGAGCAACAGTGTGGCTTTACAAGCCATAATGTCTGGCTCACCAGGACTTCCTCCTGACTGGAAGGTTCCAAGAGGTGTCCTTAATCTCCATCCCACCCCCCAGAGGGTACCCACCACAACGGGGCTCACAGATGACTTCTCCTGGAGAAGCACAGCCATTAACAGCCAGGGGAGGGGTCTCCATGGGAGGGATTTACTCCAAAGGAGACACATCCTTCCTGATAATGCCTTCCAGCTTCCTTTTCCCTATTAACATCTGGGGGATATTTATAGGTAGCCAATTTAGCTCAGTGGTTCCACATATGGTACCGCAGCATCTCCTTTCCAACCCCCAGAGCAGAGAAACCCTTCTCCTGGGGAAGGGGGAGAAACAACCCCCAGCACTTTATAAAGCTGAGCAAGGAGTCACCAACACATGAAGAAACAGGAGGCAAAAAAAAAAAGAATACAACACTGACTAAAGTGGTGTGACAGCCCTGGAAAAAAACCCCCGAGCAAAAATGATGCCGTTTGTATAAGATGTTCCGAGCGCCGGTGTCGGCCCGTGCTGGTTTGGATTAAAGGCAGATGGAGCTCATCTCCTCTTCAAAGAGAAGTGGCTGGAGCTGCTGCAGTCGGCCAGCTGGGCTTAAGCTCCCCTTTTCCCCGCAGTGTAATATATCCCCTGCTCCTCGGAGCTCACGGCCCATGGAATATCTGTGCAATTTGTAACCAGCACACAATGCGGCTCAGCTGTAATTCCATAAATCACCCCCGAGCCTCCGTTTAATAATAAATCTTCTGATACCTCGGCATTGTAAGGGACCAAGCGAAGGGCTGAAAGGGGTTTGGGTGGTGTTTTTTTTTCTTTTTGCCTTTCAAAGAGTAAAAGAGATTCAAAGCCATTTGCAAAATCCACAAGGGGTCAGTGTCTTGGCAGAAATCCTCCTCCATCGCTGAGGAACACCAGCACAGCCTCGGCTCCAGGATGTTTTTAATACTCCAAGACAAGGGCAGCACTTGTGGGGGAAGTGGGTTCATTTTGAAGTTTCTCCCTCCCTCTCTTTTTAATGAAAAAAACCAACTCAAGCAGCAATTGTGCTTCGCTGCACTGTTTTTCTGCTTGCTTTGGCACGGCTGACCTCTGAGGAGCACCCAACCAGAGCCCTGAAGGGGGATGCTGACCTTGGGCCTGTGTTGCTCAGGCAGGATGGGTGCTGGGGCCGGGCAGGGCGGGGGCTCAGCACCACCAGCTTCCCCAGGACTTGGCAGTGCTCAGGAACATCCTCCTCGGTGGGAGAGGGTGGGGATCACAGTCCCTTGGATTCACTCAACGCTGCTGCACCTCCACGCTGAGCTCAGGGCTCTCCACGGGTTCTCTGGCGCTCCCCAGTCTGGTGGTGTCACCCCCACCACGTCTGGGGACATCAGCCCAGCCTGGCAGTGAGTGGGGATGGAGCAAGGTGAGGCTGCACAGCCAAGTGGCAGAGGATCAGTGACAACCCCAGTCTACCCAGTGGGGCAGTGAAGTTGTGCCCACACGACACTTCAGAGCTCTAAATGAAGCCCAGCCCCCAAGTTCTTCCCTCTCCGTGACCCACCCGAGGGGTAAAACACCACCAGCAGGTCTAGAGGAGAAGGGGGTTCACACCAGATGATCTTCCAACCCAATCCATTCCATGGGAGAACAGAAGATCTCCCAGCTCATCCCAAACCAATAATCCCAGAGGAGCATTCCTAAAACAAAGGAGCATGTCCAACCTTGCCGCAGAAGTTTTCATTCACAGCCGTGTCAGAAGTAGGCTGAGACTTCAAAGTCCATCTGCTACACTTCCCTACACCATTTTCCTGCCCACAGGGAGGATTTCAGAGTTGTTTTCCAGACTTTTCCACTGGCTCAATGGCTGCTGCTCCAAGAGGTGAGGGTTTCCTCAGGGCAGGGGTTTCTGGGGGGAGTGTAGATTGGTGAGAGAGGAAGGATTGCCCAAGTCTTACTCAAGGAGCAGCTCTGACCTCCACACCATCACTTATCTTGAAGGAAACATTTCACAACATCACATGAAAAAATTACCTCAGAGCTTTCTTTTACATTTAATAAACCAAAGTTTATGACCATTAAGCTGATATCAAAAGGCTGCCTGGAAATTTCATCTCAGCTTGCTCAGTTTTAGACTAAAATGCTACAACCACATTGGCCAACTCCAAAAATCATTGCACATCCCCTTTCATCTTGCTTGTCACCAGCTCAGAAACACATTTTTGTGAGATGTTGACTAATGCAAGAATCAAGGGCAAGGCTATCAAGATGTTTTAAAGGGAAAGTAACACTGAAGTCAGTTCCTACCAGGGCACCACAGACTTGAAGCCACCTCAGATGCTGAGAGACCCCTGCCCAAGTTACTACACATACACTGACACTTAATAGGTTACTTAGAGCAACAGCAGCATAAACCCTGCTTATTTAGGCCCTGCCTAAGTGACCCCAGCACAAGGGACAGGTTTAACCCAGCTGGGTGATACCTCTGATTTCAGGGATTGATAAAACCAGGAAGCAGAGAGGAAGAAAGAGGTCTCCAGTCATGTTCCCATAGATGGAAGGTGATGCCAAAGGTTCCTTCCAGGGATTACTCTGCCAACACAACCAACTGCAGGACGGGGAGCCTTTGCCCTTGTGAAATACCAGAAGCAATGACCAGAGGGGAATCTTGTACAGTTCAGTGCATGTAACAGAAAGACAACTCAGCAGGGACTTTCCTGGTGGGAGACACTTTGGGCAAAGCAAAACAGCCCTACTGACCATCCACGTGCAACTGTTCCTTCAAGGGCTGCAAAGGAAGCAGCTGAACCCATGTGAGCAGAGGCAGAGAGGCATGAGGGACATTTCAGAGAAGGTCAAACACCCAAGGCTAGAGCTCCATGCTTCCTCTGTGAGAAAACACCTGTAGGAGCAAAAAAAGCTTTTTGAGATTTTTCCATGCCAAGGGTTCAGCTCCCAAAGAGCCACTTCCCAGGGAGCATCATCTGCTCCACAGCACAGCCAGAACGTGGGGCACCTGGGCTCTGAGGGCCTTCAAGAGCATCAGGACATGAGGCACTAAGGGATTTCTAACCTTTCAAATGCTCCAGTTTCCAGCTTTATCTCCTCATGATATTTTCATTTGAAGCAGAGCAAAGCAAAGAGAGCTGAAGACAAAACCACCACAGCAGCCCAAAGCAGGGGCTGTTCAGAAGAAACCATTCAAAACACACCCCCTTTAGACAGCAGTGGCACCCACCACTCCCCATGGATACAGTCACTTCCACCACCTTTGCTGTGAGATTGGGGACTGCAATCCTGAACCCCAACCACACATGCACGGGCCACCATGTCTGGAGGGTGCAGTAAGTAAAGACTCTTGAGGCACCAGGACTGCACTTTTTCCAGTCACACACAGACAGTCAAGATACCAAAGACTGGGCATGGACCATGCATGGTCTGGAGATAAGGAAGGAGATTCTGTACAATGAAGATATTCAGCAGAACACCTGAGAAGCTTCTGCCCAAACCTCTAATGCATTTAAGTTCTTTCCTGGTGTCCCAAGGCCAAAGAGTAGCTCTGCCACAGGAAACCACCCCATTCCCTACAAACACTGCCCAGAACGGAGCCCAGAGGTGCTCAGAGAGCCCTGCAGAGGTGAGCAGAGAGAAGGGCCAGGGCAAGGTCCCAGATTTGGCAGCAGTGCCAAACATCCCATGCAGAGATGTTCTCCTACAGCTCCACCACCAAACCATCCCACCCAGGAATTCACACGCTTGGGAGTTTGAAGAAGCAACAGTGGGTTAATTATGGACTTGCCAAAGCTATTTTTAAACTGCTGCTGTGACAGAGAAGAGCTGCAGAAGCTGTTCCAGCAGCAGCTTCCCTGGACTGCTGGTCCCACTCAGTCCCCACCACGCGAGCTTCTCCCAAAGTCCTCAGAAGAAAGAGAAAAACATGCTGAATTCCCCAGCATTTGAATCACGGAAGTGTTTGCCAAGAATGGGCCTCCCTCGTTCCAGTTTCATAATTCTTCAATGCTTTCAGCCTCGCTCAGGCACCGTTTGGGTAATAATTAACCGTTCCCAGAGCTCGGCGCCTGCTCCGTTCAGCTCTGCATGTTCAAGCTTGGCACACAAGAGCTTCAAAATTAACAGCATTGCAGTTTATTTCTGTTAATTATGCTATTTTGGAAAGACAAGAGGAAGGAAAGCAATTTCCAGAAACTGGTGGGGGTTTTCTTCTCACCCTTCCCCCCCAGCATCCTTCGGGACAAGGCACTTCGCACTCCTCGTGCGGCTTCCCCAGAAAGGGGTTGTGGTTTTAATTGTGTGTCCCAGAAGTGAACACAGATATCCCCCTGCCAGGGAGGAGGCACAGCACATGCTCCACACAAAGCCCTTCACATGGTGGGGATTCAGCTCCCTCCCCAGAGCAGCTCCACGTCCCCAGTGCCACCCACGACCTCAGAGCACAATCCAGCCTAAAACACACAACCCGAGCTGGAAGATGACAGAAGGTGTTGGATGGCAGATACAACCAGGGACAAAGTGTAGACTCTTCTCCCTCCAAACCCACAGCCAGGCTGCAAGGGAAGCTTTGGGGACTCTTCCCTTTGCCTCCCATCCATGTTTTCTCCCCCTGCAGTGCCAGGCTGCAGGGCACACCCTGGGACCTGCTGCCACTGCAGTGAGTGACAGCCACACAGCTCCCACCACCTTCCAACCCGTGATCAAACAGACAGCTCATCAAAAGGGTTTTGTGGCCATTCCTGCCCCACCACAGTACTGGGGGACTGGGCAAGTGCCACTGTCTCCTACACCCCTATCACATATTATACAGCAGTGGCAAAGGGAAACCCCATCCTGGGGAAATCCAGCAGGTCAGAGACTCTATTATTTGAAAAAAATCAATAAAGACTTTTCTGTCAGTGTTTCACATGGAGAGAATAATCCTGTTTCCCCTTTCCCCTATGCCACGGGTTGATGCCCACCCCACAGGAATAGTGGAGGACCCTGCCAGTGCCATCACATGGCACAAGACCATCAGGTTCTCACCCAACTCCAGCTCCCAGCACTGCCAGGGCTGTGGGGGGAAGGACTTGGGAAGCACCAACACACAGATGAGGAACCTCTGAGCAAAGTCCTGGCAGCAGTTTTAAAGCAGCAAGGAAGCCATCAGCTCCAAGGCCCCTTCACCATGACCACAGGCTGAGAGCAGGATGGGGAGATGCCACCAGCCCCACTGGCAGCAGATGGCCTGGCAACCCTGAGACCAGTTCCCACTGCTAACCCCTCCCACAGATGTGATCATACCAAGCACAGCCCCATAAACAGCATCCAGATGTGATCTGGGAGGCTCAAGAAACGCTCTTGATTTTCTGACAATGGTGCCCAGAAGGTTTGGAGAGCTGACAAAAACCTTTGAAGTTTTATATAATGATCTCTGGACTTGCCCAGCGACAGCTCCATCGTCCCCATCCCACCCTGAGCACCCTTTCCACACCCCGAGGTGCTGCAGGGTCAGGAAACAAGAGCCTAAAACCGGCAGAGCTCTCATGTGCTGTGCTGAGAAATCAGGGAGCTTGGATGCTGCCCCGCTGTTTGTCTCCATCTTGGTGGTCCAGAAATCACTCTGACGTTACCCGAGGAAAACTGCTCTTAGGACATTTCCTCTGTTTCCTGGTCCAGCCTGAAAATACTGTGGGAAAAATTATTCCCAGGAAAAATATTGGTAGCTGTAAGCGAGCAGAGAGCAAGAGGCAGGAAAAGCAGCAGAGCAGCAATTCCCAAAAGCTGAGAGGAGCTGCTGGGGGCTATTTCTGAAGAGTTTCCTAAGGAAACAGGGGATTGAGCCATCCTGCCTGTCCATCCCCACCATTTCAGAACCATTTCTTTGCTTTTGACAACATCTCTGGGAGGATGAGCAATGGCAGAAGACATTCCATGGGGTCTGGCGTGGCATCCCACACGCCCCTCCTGTCCCTTCCCTGGGAAATGCCGCAGATGAATCAATGCGGGTTTAATAAGGAGCCTCAAGACGCCCCAGCCACGAAGCCTCTAAGCAGAGCCTGCACCTTCCCAGCCCAGCAGGAAAATCCAACCCCCAGATGCAATTCCACAGCAGCCAGAGCCCCCCAAACTCTCCTCAACAGACACCTTGATTTTCTCCCAAGCTTTGCCTCTCCACCAGCAGGATGAGCGTCCCACCACCCTCCCAGAGCTCCATCACCCCCCCCTCCGAGGTCCTTTTGCATCTCTGTCCCCTAAACTCCATGTCCCCCCTGAGGCAGGGCTGGAGGGAGGCTTCAAGAGCCACGTTTCCCCAAGAAATTCCGGGAAAAAACACTCCTGCTTTTAATGGGATGATTTTTTTTTTTCCTGCTGACTTCCATAGCCAAGCTAATAAAATGGAAAGCAATAAGAAATTCCAGCAGAAGGGAGGTGTGGGGGAGGAAAAAAGGGAAGATACTACTCATTTAAAGCTGTCCTAAATAGAAGATAATTAGCCACATATATCCCAGAAAGAATAGCAACAGTATATGCAATTATTGGGAATGCACACTTTAAGAGCATTTGCCAAAAATGCCTGTTTTTATTAAAAAGGAATGGTTTCACAAAGGCCCAACTGTAAGAAAGGTTGTAATTTGCCCAAATAAAACTTAATTTGATCCATGAAATAGCTGTGGTTTATTGTGTAATATATGTGCTATGTGTTTTAATTTAATAGAACCCAATATAATTGTAAGCCAGTCGGCTTTCCGAGCAGTTCTGGGTTGTTCCCACAATGTCTATAGCACAGATGCCACTTTGTGCCCAGACACAAATCAGGAACACGGGAAGGATTCTCCACAGAGCAGCGAGTGACGCTGCACCACACACCCCATGGCAAACCCGAGCTCTGAGGAAAGCACAGGGAGTGATCTGCAGGGAAGGACAGGGATGCTCTGCTGGGGATGGCACAGAGGCTGCAGGGACAGCCCCAGGTGTCACCCAGCAGCAAGGGATGCAGGGACAGGCACCCCCAGCACAGCTCCCTTCCTGGGGACCACCAGGTTCAGCAGCCCAGGCCACCTCAGGTGAGGGGAGGTGGAGATGAATCCTTAATTCTGCTTTCTAGGAAGGTCGTGGGCCATGTTGGCCATCCCCAGACCATAGCTGGGGGTTCACCCACGAGGCAGCTCCTGCTCCCAACCAGCTCAGACCAGGGGCAGGGGGACACACGGGGCTTTCCCATCCTGCAGCACAGCTCTGCAGCCACCCAACACCCACCTTCTCTGAAAACTGAGCTCAAACCAGCCAGGGAAAGGAGGGAGCAGCAGGTTCAGCCCCAGCCACACTCCCCAAACCCCAAGGCCACACTGCAGCAGCAGTTTCCCACAGCCCTGTACCCACAGCCAGCTCCTCCACACGGCATTTACCTGCACAAGACATTTCATTTCTTTTGTCCTGGTGTTTCTCAGGAAAAAAAGCCACCCCACTCTGGCTCCTGAGGCTTATCCCACCCCCCAGAGGCACCAGCTCCATGCCCTGACCCAGGACCACCCCATGCCCTGTTCAAGCTCTTCTTCCACTTCAATGCCACCCGAGGTCCTGCTCAGCTACCCCAGGACAGAGCTGAGCCTGGAGGGCCCCCTGAGGATTTGGGCAGCACAGGTACAGGTTTGAGCAACTCTGCTGCTCTGTTAAAAACATTAATCCACAGCCCAAATTGCTGGACATGTTCCACTACTTACACAGACCCCAAAGCCAAGCAGCATCACCCCCCAAAACAAACCTCCAGCTCCTTCCTCGGCACCAACAGGGAATTTTATTTTGTTTTTTCCCTCCTATCCCATGCACAGGGGACAAGATTCAGCTTTTAATGATGGATTGAACAAGTCCTCCCCACTTCTGTAACAGAAATAAAGCCCTGAGGAGGACCCCACAAAACCATGGCTAAACCAGTGCCACAAAGGGAGCTCAGCCTCTATTTTTAAGAAGAGTTTTAGCCCTAATTTCTTCTCTGTTCTGGCCAGTAAAAGGCATTTCTCAGTCACAGCAGCAATGAACATCAGGGACAGGGATGATGAATGTCTTCTCCCAGGAGGAGCAGCAGCCTCTGGAACCCACCAGAGCAAGTGGCTGCTCCTCACCAGCCTACTGCAGTTTTAAATCCAGTATTCCTACATTAAGAGGCTCTTGTCAAATAAAGGCACTGCTCACACCAAAGCCTGCAAGGACTCCGGTCCAACGCTAGAATTACTAATTCAGGACTTCCACTGGAGCAGACTTTGGGTGTATTTGGCACAGGGAAGGCAGAAACAGACTGCAGCCTTCAGCCTCCTGCTTGCACCCACAGCGCCATGAGAAAGCAGCTGATGGCTCTACTACTGTCTTCGCACCCACAGAAGGTGTCCAGCAAGTTTCACCGCTTAAGCAACACCTCAGAACATCTCCCTGTCCCACCACCTCCCCAGATGATCCATAAAGCAGCCAGGTGAGTCACAGCACTCATCTCCTGCAGGAGCAGGATCTTTGCCCTCAGTGGCAGGGAAATCTGAGGGCTGTGGTGTGGGGAAGCTCTGCCTTGGAGGGGTGAGACTCACCAGACTGAATTCAGCTGAGGCACCAAACCCACACAACACCCCCGGCCTGCAACACAACCAGGGCTTCTCCTCGCAGCCCTTGGGAAGGTGGAGCAGCCTCCAGGTCAGTGCACTGCTGGAGCCCTTCAGCACAGGTGGAGAGGGGTGTTTGCTCAGGGATTTGCTGCCCCTGTGCCGCCTGTGACCATGCACCTGGACACCCTCAGAGCAGCACAAGGGCTGTTCCAGCACTTCTACGGGATAAAAAAACACTTCCCCAAACATCCCTGCAAAAAAAGCCCTCAGTGACACGTAACCACTCAGGTGACACAACAACCTTCCCAGGGCAAAGCTGAAGCAGCTCCAGCTCAAAAGGGACCACACCAACCCCTGCAGAACCCCAGCAGCACCAGGAGCTGGGGCCGGGCACAGCCCAGCACCTCTGCCAAGGGGCTGCTCTAACTTCTCCCCTTAAAACAATAAAACACCACACAGACCTCGAAGGAACGAGAACAGAGAATGCACTACTTACCTCAGGTACTGGAAGAACACAGTTCCTTCAGGAAGGAGGAAAAACACTCAGAGAACCTCCAGAAGCTGCTGAAAGGAGAGAACTTGTGGCCAGCCTGCTTTTATAGGCTGGAGCAGATGGGCAAACCAACGGCTGAGCGTGGGCACAGGTGAGACCCATCAGCTCATTAAGCAAACCCACCATGTTACTGGCTGGGCACAGGTGAGACCCATCAGCTCATTAAGCAAACCCACCATGTCACAGGCTGGGCACAGGTGAGACCCATCAGCTCATTAAGCAAACCCACCATGTTACAGGCTGGGCACAGGTGAGACCCATCAGCTCGTTAAGCAAACCCAACCATGTCCAGCTTCTCCTGCCAACCCTGGCAGGGCAGTAACTGTTCTGTCTCTGCTGGAAGTGCCCTCCACCCACAGCCACCCCCAGGTGCCACCTCAAAGCCTCCAGGTCACACCCAGGGCAGGGGATCACTCAGGGAAGGCTCCAGTTGAGCCTGACATCCTCCAATGTGCAGTTCAAGAGCTTTGAAGTACTAAAGCTTCTTTAAAGAATCCTAAATTTGAATGATTATAAGATTAAAGGGGCAAAATGGGACAGAAAAGGATACTTATTTCATTGCCTCACCATAAAATCCTTTTTTATTCCCTTTAAAGCCCTGCTGTCAACCAAAATAAAACTCCAGAGTTATTCTTGGGGAAGTGCATGAGTATGAAAAATGAAGCTCTATCAGTGGGTTGCACAAGGGAAAGCCCAAAGTTAATCCTCAAATCCACCCTTGGTGCTGTTTTGTCCAAATTATGGATGAAGTGGAGGGAAAGTGGAAACTGCTGGTGCTGCTGCATTGGTGTGTGCACAGGAGGAGGAGGAGGACAGGGAGGAAGGCAGGAGCAGCTTGGGATGTGAATGCAAAACCTTTGGGGAGGTGTGGGAAGTCCTGGGGAAAACTAAGGGAATGGGGAGAAGCAACTCAGCTTTTGGCTGATTCTTCCCACTGAAGTAAGGACAGTTTTAACAGAAATCTCTTAAAAAACCCTGAAATGTAAAAACAGCCTCTTGACTGACCACGTGAAGGTGACAGAGCGAGGGAGGTGAGTGGGGTGGCAGGACCCACCAACCCCAAGCCAAAGGGGATAAAAAAATCCCTGCAAAGCCCTTGAAAGCTGCTTTAAACAAGTGACATGTTTTGACAGAGTTCCCCAAGAATGGCTGTAACACAAACAAAAATCCATGATGTCAAGTATTAATACTGAGGCTGCAGGAATTCAACCAATGTGGTCCCAATTAAACATCAAACATGCTTCTAATCTGAAAAAGGACTGAGGATATGTCATTGGGACATTCCCTGCTCGGGTCTCTCCCAGCATCCACCCAGGTCTGGGAGTTTCCCTGTGGGATGCAGTGCTCACCTTCCTCCATCCCTGGGAGTGTCCAAGGCCAGGCTGGACAGGGCTTGGAGCAATCTGGGCTAGTGGAAGGTGTCCCTGCCCATGGGTGAGCTTTAGGGTCCCTTCCAACCCAAGCCATTCCATGATTCCCCATCCTCACTCGTGGTTGTCATAGGAACATTAAATCCAGGTGTCAAAACGCATCAGGAGGGTTTTTGAGGACTAAGTTTAGGTCCTGTTTTACTCCGAGGTTGAAGAGGTCTCACTGCATGTTGTTCTCTGCAAACATGAAGGTGACAAAAACATCCTGTGCAACCTTGAAAGCTGAGGTGCCTCCCAGCCCCCAGACTCCAGAGGCTGGGATTTCATAGGAATCCAAGGTCCAGGGATTTGTAACACAGCCCAGACTTGGCAGCACTGCTCCCTGGCAATAAATAACTTCCCTAACCAAGCCAAGGCAGTGTCCAAGCTGCCCCTGCCAGCACTTGGGTGCTCTGTGCTCCCAGGAATGGAGCTCAGCAAAGGGCCTGATTTTATCCAGGACTGCCAGGGAGTAAATCAGCCGGCACAAGCACATTTGCCCAGGACACTTTTTTGGCTGCAACTGCTCCTCAGAGCAAATATGTTCTTCCCAAACAATCCTGAACCAGTTTATTGCCTGGAGGACAGAGTGGGAGATCTATGGGACAGATCTGCACACAACTCATCCAATCAATCCCCTCTGTGGAGTCACCGGAGAGATTCCTGAAATCCAGGCCAAGCTCCAACAGAGGATCCTCCCAAACACAAATTGACCAAAACCCCCACTTGTTTCTCCACCATCAAACACGGCTGGCAGATGTTGGACTCACAGACAACCCCTGTGAAAGGCTGATCATGCAAACTGGTCCTACTGGGCGGCTTTGTGGCCATGGAATACCCTGCTTTTCTCTGGAATTTGCACTGAGAAGCATTAATCTGTACAAACTCAACCCCACCGTGTCCCACCATGTTTTGTGTCACAGACAAGAGTGACAAGAGCTACAAGAGATTCTCCTTCCACCTTCTCCAAGTGCTCCCTGGCTCTCCAGCTGTCCTCCCTGGCCCTCCTCCTGGAGCCAAGGGCAGCCCTAAACTCATGTATTGCCTTTCTGGGGTCCTGGCTGAGATGGGACACAGAGGTCGCCCCTCTGGACCCCCCTGACTGCAGAGCACCCCAGCAGACACTGCTGGACTGCAGTTTGGGGGGGGGGAGAAAAAAGACAATTAAATCCCCCCCCATAATGCGAATACTTTATTATCAATGAGTGACTGGTATTAGCTTTTTGTCTGGGTATTAATAATATTTCAAAAAACCATACATCAAAATTAGGGCTTTCTCCTATTTTTGCTGTATAATTTTTCTTTTTTTTTTCTTTTTTTAAAAAAAAAAAAAAAAATCTGTATTGAAAGAATTATATAAGCCAAAGTGCATTTTCTGTTTTTTGTCCATATACACATTGCACCATACATAAATAATTACATTGTAAAAATGACTCCATAATTACAAGTATAATATATATTTTCATATAATATATAAAACTTTATATTAAATCTAGGTAGATGATATTTGGGATAGTCTGTGTCTTTTTTTTTTTCTTTTTTAAATTGTTGTTGGGGGGGTGGGGGTTTTTTGTGTCTCTCCTTTCGTCAGAGGCCGACCGTTATCGATTGTTACTGAGTAGGATCTCCAGCCAGCAGGGGCAGGAGGTGATGAACTGCCTGGAGTAGCAGGGCCCCCAGCCCTTGGCGAAGCTGATGCGCACGCTGTTGGGGTCGTAGGGCCCGTCTGCGTAATCCAGCTCCGCCGTGTGCTGCAAGAGGCACGACTTCTCGTAGTCAAACACCTTGATGGAGTAGCCCGGCATGACCTTGCGCACGATGAGGCTCCTGCAGTTGGGGATGTCCAGTGTCGGGGAGTTGACGAAGATGGGGTGCTCGCTGCGGTTGTAGGCCCACACGCCGTCCGGCTCTTTGCTGAGCAGGATCCCGTAGCCGATTTTACTTCGAGTCCTTCTCACAGTCTCGCTCCTGTTCTCCAGGTTTAGCTGTCCGAGGCAGAAGCCGTTTCCTTGAGGTAGGTCATAGAAGATACTGACAGACTGTTCGTACACTGTGTAGAGGCGGCCGACGCGCGTCCGGTGCTCCCAGTAGGCCACGTTGCACCAATGGCTCCTCTTCACGGCATCGGGCGACGTGCTGGCATCTGCGGGGCAAAGAGAGCAGAGTCAGGGCTGCTGTGACCACTGGGAATGGCAGGATGGAGGGGGAGGAAACAGCTCTTCCCACCCCATCAGCTTCACTCGTGTGAGAACTGAACTTGTGCTCTACCCAAAATTCGTGTTCTACCCAAAATTCGTGTTCAACACAAACTGCATGCTCTACCCAACACTTGAGTTCAACACAAACTCCATGCTCTACCCAAAATTCATGTCCAACACAAAACTGGTATTTAACCCAAAGTTTATGCTCAACCCAAAGTTTGTGCTCAACCCAAAACTTGCACTCAGCTTGAAGTCCATCTTCAACCCCAAGGTCATGCTCAACTCAAAGCTCATCTTCAATTATGTCAAATACTCCCACGACAGGCAGGTCAAGCAAAGGCTGGTGACCCAACAGGACACCCACGAGCTCCCATGGAGCTCAACACGTCTTTCTCTCTCTGATTTAATGTTCAGCCCTGGGTTCAGCAGCCAAGACCTCGTGTCCTCAGGCAATGTGGGTGTCTCCCACCAAGAGCCAGCAGACACTGCACCCCTGCTGCTCAGCCACCTGAGCTTGGTGGCTCCCCAGGCTCCTCCAGCCCCATTTCCAAAGCCCAGCTCGTGTTGAGCCGAGACATGGGGCATGTCCACAGTGAGCCTGGATGACTGACCCGCAGTTATCTCTGCTGTGTAACACCCTTTGACAACGATGCTGATCATGAAATCCGCAGACTCATTTCAGGCCAAGGGTGACTAGCTGCTATGAACTATACAAGTCCTCCTAAAAACCCACTGAAACTTTCTCCAGGCAATGAGAAACGTCTCTTCTTTCTAGGAATTGCATTCAGGGAGGGGCGCAGACTGCCAGAAAGCTGTTCAGGCTATGATTCCTCCAGAATTTATGATGTCTCCAGGAGAAGACAGGAACTCTCAGCCCCGAAAGAGCCCCGAGAAGGGTGAATTAACCTCTTGCTGAACATCATGCCTGCCCCTACCAGAGCAGTTAGCAGAAAGCCAGCCTGGAATTCCAAGCAGGAGCTGTGCTTGGAGCCAGCCCCGCTCCGTGGCCGGCATTAAGCTCCCTGACAATCCGTCACGCGCCCGCGGCCCGCTGACCCCTCGGGCTCCGTGCCATCATGTCCCATTAACTCGCCCGCGGGGTGATGCCATTATTTTGCTCCAGAGACCCCATTGACACACGGGATTTGAGGCGCAGCCCTCCAGCCCCGCTTCTGTTCAGGCTCAAATTACCCCTCCCCATTAACCAGCTTGGAATTAAGAGGCTTTGTTGGAGTTTAACTTGAGTTGTAACTACACAAATTTAAGGGGAGGTGGGGGAGGGGGTAACTGGGCAAGCTGGGAGGCAGCGGGGCCGGTGGGATGTCCTCTGCTGTGGACAGTGCTCATCATCTTGAACCAACCCCTGCACAGGTCACACTTTTGGGGAGGCCATCTCAGTCCCATGGGCAGGGACACCTTCCACAGCATCAAGTTGCTCAAAGACCCATCCATCTTCCCCAGCATCCAGCTTCCACAGTCATCCTTCCCCTGGGACATCACACAGATGCTGCCAGTGCCTTCCCAAAACTCTCCCAAAACACTCAGCTTTGCTGTTGGCTCACTCAAGTGATCTGGGGGGCCACAGCCCAGCTCAGGGCCTTTCATCTGGAGGCTGGGAGCAATTACTGAGCTCTGCATCTGTTTAACCTCCCAACCTCCTCGAAGCCCTTCGTGCCCATCAGCTAAGCTGGGTTTGTTACTACATTTTTTAGAAAACTAACTCAGCCCCTAAACTTCCCTTACAGACTAAGGATGGGACAACTTCAAAACTCCAGTTCCCCCATCAAGTGAGTTAAACAGGGGAACAGTCAGCAATAAACATTTAAAGAGGTGTCTCCCATGGTTTATTGCCAATTAACATACAAGGGGGGAAGCAAAGCAGGATTCAAACTGTGGCTGTCCTACAAGAACACCTCACTGGAGGTGCCACCAGCCCTGGTGTCATCTCTGCTTTCCAGGAACTGGCAAACATTTTGGTAAAATCATCCATGAAAACAAGGGAAAGCTTTTTCAGCCGCCCTGTTTCCAGGCACCTGAAATAGCTTTATTAAAACCCCTTCCATGCAGTTTATGGCAGGAGCTTCATTCCCTGAACACATCCCCCTGCCAATGTGCTCCTCCCCTCTGCCATGCCATCACAGCTCCTGGCACTGGCAGCTCTGGCAGCTCAAAGCACTCCTGGAGATGCCCCTGTGCTCCATCAAACACATGAGGATGTTTTAGGTAACTGCACCTCAAGCAGCGAGAAGTTTCCTTCCCAACCCACTTTTCCTGGCCCGGGAGGGGAAGAAAGGCTTTAAAACCCACTCTCCAGCTGCAAAAGCAACATGCCCGTGGCCCACAGACAAGTAACCCCCAGAAGGAGACAGCAAAAGCCTCATGTGAGCAGCCTCTGCCCACACAAAGCTGGTGGGAGGGTCGTGGTGGGTCCCTCTCCCTTTTCATCTCCCAGCTCACTCACCCAAGTCCTGCAGGATGAACTCACCCAGGAGAGCACCCCAAAGCCCCCAGCCAGGGGGCCTGTGCTGTGTCTCATCCCCTGCCAAGGATCAGTTTTGCCTCCAGCCATCAGCCACAACCACTCTGCAGACAGCAGGGGCGGCCGCCACAAATCCATGTCCTCTGCCTTCTAAATAAATATTCCACTTTTTCCTCCTCTTTTTTCCACCCTGCCCTTTAAGCACAGACAAGAAAATCCACTTTTTGTCCTCCCCACCCCGCCCCTTTCTGCTGGAACAGAGGCAGGCTTGTTAGCTTGCTTTCTGAAGAAAGGAAAATATTTGAGTCCTGCAGTGGTACACGATGTGTTTTTAACAACTCTCATTGTAGGCAGCTACAACTTCAGGCAGCTCCACTGAGGGTGGAGTCAGGACTATCTCCTCCATCAAAGCCACCTTCATCCATCACATGGAGGGGCTGAAACTCCGGCTCAAGTTTTCTCCTTCCTCTTCTACAGCGATGCCTCCCAAAAGGAAATTCAAACAATTTAAGATTAAAAAAAAATAAATATGGGAGAATCAAACCCCGAATTTGATGGGAAAAGAGTCTGGCAGGGCTCAGGCTCTGGGAATCAATGCAAAGAGCAAGCCCTGTAAATCCTCGCGGTGTGAGCAGCACCGCTGTTGTCACTCCCTGCCGAGCGTGGAGGTAAAGAAAATAACTGGAGGTTTGAGACTATTTGTGATCTGACAGCATTTTATGCCAGTGAAGTTCAAAGCAGCGCACGAAAAGAGAAAAGAAAGATGCTTTCTTCCAAAACAAAACGCTGCACAGTCCCACTGCTTGATGTTGCACTTAAAAGCAGGACGGAAAACATGGGCAGATCACGAAACACACGGAATAAATAGCTCTGATTCAACACCCCGGCCCTTCCGAAGCCACCAAACCTCCTCTCAGCAGGTCAAACGGCCCCCACGGTATCTGGCTGCGAGGAAGATCTTCTCCAAACACATTAAGAGGCGCCCACAGGGAAGACCATGCCCATAGAAAATAAATCACTGCACTCTCCAAACGTGACAGGGACTTGAACACACATCGGGGCACCTGGAGAGGAACTGGGACATCCCCACACGTCCCCCTCTCCTGTCCTTCTGTGCCTCACACTGCTCTGGCCATGGAGCTTTCTCAACATCTTTCCATTGAGGTTTATTTCCACTTTAGACTCATTTAGATCCACGCTCAGTCTTTTTCCTCCCTTCTAGCACAGCACCCAGGAGCAGGGAAGCAGGATGCTTCTAGCCACACACAGGTCACTGTGAACAAGGTCCAGATAAAAAGCCCAGCACAAAGAACACACACATTTCCCCCAAATCTAGTAACAGTTCACCAGGGAGCCATCAGCTAAAATAATCCCCCATTAATACCCCTGGAAACAAGCTCCAGGGTAAGGAAGGGTTAAAACTTTCCACTGCAGAAATGGAATTTTTATGGCCCTGCAAAAAAAAAAAAAAAGAAAAAAGAAAAAAAAAAGAAATTAATTGTCAATCTGCCCCAGCAAAGCTCACAACCAGTTTTGTTAAGCCAATATACTTAAAATACCTCTGCCTTACAAGTTTCAGCTGGAATGTGTCCCTGTGCCCCCTCCGAGCCCACACGACCCCCAGAGCCCTGTGGGTGGGGAGGAGCTGAACGCTGTCCCCAGCACGGTGCTGCCCCACACAGATGCCCTTGGGGACACAAGCTGGCCACCTTCCATGTGTCCATCCTCACTGGGAGCGGTGGGGTGGAACTCTGAAGGCACCTTCCCACCCTTGGAGGAGTTGGTGAGGCCAACGAGGGCAGGAGCTGGGCTGCCATCCTGAGGTGGCCCTGGAGACACCAGAGGGAGCAGCAGGTTCTCCCTGTGGAAGCCAGGGAAAGTCCTGAGGAGGACAAGGACAGTTCAGTCCCCTTCTCCAATTCCTTCCTGGTTTCTCCAGTGAAGAGGAAGCTGAGAGTTACAGCAGGACAGTGGGCAGTCGGGTGCAGCAGGAGGCTGGACAGTTCATTTTCCTCCTGAACTTTTTTTTTCCTTAATTCAGCTGAGGATCCTTTCATGTCCCAACTTTCACAAACAAAAATTTCCCCCTGGTTCACGGAGACCCTGAAAAGCTGCCACCAGCTCCCCAGCCGATGACCAAGGTCAGCCTCAGGGACACCCAGCTGGACCTTCCCAGGCTGCAGAGCACCCAACTCTCCCCCAGACTTCGGGTTCCCTCTGCTGAGATGTGTGGACTGAGCCCAGCTCAGACCCCAACTGTAAAAGCAGAATGTGACTTTACATTACATCGAATCTGGTGTCACCACTGGGGGGTCCCAACCCCTCCAACCTCAGCATGGCTCCTGGCACATTCCTTGTGTTGGATGTGGCCAACTCACCCATCCCAGTTCAGCTCACTCATCCCACAAAAACCATCAGCAAGGAAGGACAGCTGGAAAGAGCCCTTACTGCCACCAGATCCACCATGGATGATCCACCATCCTCCTCGTCGTCCAGCCTTTCCCTTGGAGCAGAGCTCTGGTGCTCCCCATCCTCCTCCATCAGCCGGTTTATTTTGTTAACCCAGTAGATGATTAACTCAGAAGAACACTTGTACTGGGTTAATTAATTAAATTAGTTCAAAAAAGGGTCTGACGAGCAACAGAGCCGGTGGCAGAGGTGTGTGCAGAGGCCTGGGGGAAAGGGGGACATTTCCATGGCAGCCCAAGAAACAAAAGCAACACAGGACAGGAGCCAATGCCAAGAATGAGGACGAAAACAATTTTCTCTGCATAAAAGAAACCACTCTGCAAAATCATCAGCTCATGCTATAATTTTTTTTGTACCCTTCAAAGGAAAACACATGCCATGTTGAGTTCTGCCCGGAAATTTGGAAGTCATCATCAGTTAGTGCATTTTCAAGCAAAATTCAATGAGCTTGCTTCTGATGTACCTTCTCTGGCCATTAAATCCACAGTCCAGAACATGATTTTAAAGTATTTTAGCAGGGTTTTCTTTCCAGCTCCCCTGCATGGTTTACAAAGCTCTTTTCAGCTGAGGGTGAAAAGACTGGAAAGGAAGAAACCTGGAAAAACCCAGCTCAGGTATTTCTCACCGACATTTTTACACGTTGCTTCTGAACGCCAGCGTTGCCAGAGAGTGAAGGGATTGTTTTTCCCCGAGTCCAACAACCTCCATGTAATCTCAGCTCCTCTTGCTCGCAGCTCTCACAGGCACATTCATCCCTTTCAAGTGCCTGGGCTGTGCACGTACCCACATTGTACCTGGCACGTCAAAGCCAACCCAACAATGTAAATACATCTTCAAAAGGAGCCCAAACGCAGCCGCCTCCGTCGGCTGCCAGTTCTCAAAGCACCAGACCTGTCATCAACCACAACCTGGCTGGGGCTTCTCCTCTCCTGGAAACCAGCCCTGGGTTAGGCCAAGCCCAGCAAATCCCAGGGTCGTGTTTGGCATCTCTGTCACATCCCTGTGTCCCCTCCCTGTGCCCCAACCAGCTGGAAAAATGGGGAGGGAAATGAGCAGGTGGGAAACACAGGGGATAACGTGGGGGGAAGGGAAGGTCCTCACTAACTGATTTTCTGCAAAATCCTAAGGTTTGGTGAAAATCTGAGCCTTGTCTACTTGGGGTTGGCTTTTTCCTCTGCTTTCCAGCTGGGAAGGCACTGACTCCACTTGGAGGGGAGAAGGCTCATTCCCAAGTGCCCTCTGCAGGGCAGCACTGCCAGGGCAAGGGATGCCAGGACAAAGAAAGGGGGGGAAAAAATCCCCTTTTTCCATTTTTCAGTTGAGAACTCGCATGTTTGCAGCTCCTCCAAACAACCATGTGTGCGATCCCTTTCATTTTCAACCTGAGAGCCTGGAAAACGCTGAGAATCAGGGAGAAATCACCCCATAAACTACCTGGTGGCAGATCTCCCTGCCGTGATGTCCAAGGCTCTCCCCTGGGAATTATCCAGGGGCCGCCTGCTGCGATGCCAGAGGGTGGGATGGCCAAATCCCATGGCACCTCCTGAGCTCTGCTCTGCCTTTCCAGCCCGTTTTGGGTGCCCAGGAATCCCACCTGATGGCCCCAGGGAAGGGAGATAAGGCGCCCGGTGGCCGGAGCTGCGGCGCGTGGAGCATCCCGCAGTGCAGCAGAGGCGCTGGGAAATGGGATAAATATAAATAATCATAGTTTTCGCTCACGGAGGAGTTTCGGCTGAGCGCTTCAAAGCCTTTTAAAAGCAGAAACTAATTAGTAGGTCCCTCTGAAGAGAAACAGGAATAACACCCCTCGCCGCCTCCATCGTGCCTCTCGGGCACAGCACGTTGGGTGCTGGAGCTGAGCCTGGGAATCACCTTAGCACACGGTGATGGGCCAGTGGCTTAACCAAACCAAATTCACACCAGCATTAAGTCATGGCATCATTAAGGGTGGAAAATACCTCTAATGAAGGGGTTTCTGCCGGGGTGGAGGGGGCACTGAGGTGACGGAGCTGTTTGAGGAAGCCAGATGCTGAGCTGGTGAGGATATCACAGAAGATGCTGAGTTGGAAGGGACAGGACCATCCCCAAGAGTCACACCGTGTGCCTGAGAGGATCATCCCAACCCTCCCTGAGCTCTGGCAGCCTTGGTGCTGTGCCCACTGCCCTGGGGAGCCTGTTCCAGCTGCAGAGATGTTCCTGGAGAGGCTCCAGCCTCCTCGTCTTCCACACTTGTTAAGAACATCAGAGCGTCCCCGGCAGCAGCAGGACCACTAACCCAGCACTGGATGCCTTTTCCCATCCAGCTGTTAGACAATCCAGAGGCACTGAGCTCCTCCAACCCAAGTGGGCTGTCTGCAAAGCCCAGGCAGCCCATCATCACCTCTTTACACCACCCTCAGCACACCCCAGCCCCAAAGTTTGCTCAGCTCCCTCTGATAACAACCCAAATTTGCCATTTCCAGAGGGAAATGCTCAGCTCCCCTTACACGAGGCCTCCTTCAGATGTCCCAGCTGATCCTGCAAAACCCAATTCCCAACACACCAGCCAAGCTGGCAACTTTGGGCTTCGGGGCTCACCCAGGACACAGGGCCCTGAGCAGGCTGGGGCTGCAGCAGCTCTGCCGTGTTTTAATACCTTCCTAACCCAAAACTGAGGGGGGATGCTTCCCTGGGAGGAAAACCAAAGCAACACCAAACCAAAGCCCACGCTCAGACACGTTTCGAGTGCCTGCCCCGCGCTCCAGCCCCAGCCCTTCCCTGTGGAGTGGGAGCCCACCCTGCTATCACCCCTGCGAGGGATTTACGCCTGAGAACGAGCTGCTGGGTTGCAGAGATGACGTGAGAAGGCTGAAGAAACCCAAGGCCACCCTGATTTCCCCCGAGCGAGGAGAGGCCGCGGCGCAGCCACGGCGGCATCGGAGAGGAGACCGAGGCAGATGTGTGTCGGCTCCATGCCAGCCCCACTGCACGTATCAAGGACTGACTGGGAAAGCTTTAGGAAACTATCACCGACCTGCCAAACAAGCTGCGACGGAGGAGGCTCCCCAGGGGCCACAAGCAGGAGCCCAACAAATACCTTTCTCCATAAAGGCTGGGAACGAGCTGCTTTGCTCCTCCTTGGCTGGCTGGGTGCAGAGTCCTGCCCTGCAGACACGACACCTCGGCCTGGGAACTCTGGGAGAACAAAAATCTTGGGCTTTCAACCCAAGCCCCTGCCAGGGGTTTCATCCCAGACCCCAGACGGGCTGTGGGGCCTCTATTCCAACCCATCCCCTCCCTCCCAAAGGGCTCCTCACCTGATAATTCTCCCCCAGCAAGCCCAAAAAAAGGCACTTTTCTCCAGCCCGGTATCAGTGCCCTCACTTATATGGGAAGCAGACAGGGGCTGAGTGGAATGGAAATTCAGGCTTTGTTCTCGCTGGCCAAAGCCCAAGATCCTGCTCCTGATAAAGCCCTGCCGAGCCTCTCTGTCTGAGCAGGCACAGGGAGCAGGGAGTCACGGCTCCACCGCGTGTCACGACGCCCACGGCTCCTTCAAGTCCTCACCCGGGGTGGATTTGCCAAACTTTTACAGGGAATTAAAGGATTTCGGGTGCCAGCGTGGCCTTTGCAAGCGAACAATCGCTGTGGTGTGCCAGCCAACTTGGTCATGCTGAAGGGATAAACCTGTACCGGGAGGTCTTGGGGCTCTTATCTGATGGAGAGGGATTATAAAAGCAACGGGGATGGGGTCGGTGGGTGGGAGTAGCCCTGGGAAGAGCAGGGTGGGAGGCCCCCAGCCAGGCAGAGGCAGGTCCTGCAGGGCTGGAAGGGGGCACAGGGATGGCTCCTGCCCTCCTGCTCGCATGGGCACGTCGGCGGGGCCGGAGAACGTGCCGAGGGCTGCGTGTGTGAGTGCACCCACACAGCAGATCTCCCGATAGCTGCTGGGTCATGTATTTATGGGTAAACATCTTCTGGGGCTCTTCCAGCCCTCACTCCACTCACAACTGCTCGTGGCCAGCACCCACGGGCTCTTACTCCCACTTAAAGCCAAGACTAAACAATGACTTAAGCATCTCGGGATTTAAGCCCCACAGTTGGTCCCTCAGTGGAAGCAGTGGGGATGCTGTGCTGGCATCTCCTGCTTTGCAGGATGTTCTACACCTCCGGGAATGCCATGGATAACAACCCTTGTGCCACTTGTGTGCCCTTTTTCTGGAAAATCCACAAATCAGCAACACAGAGAAGCGGATGCAGCACAGGGCATTCATTTCTGCTGACCTGAGATAAGATCACCCCCCAAAACCAAACAGACCTAGTCTCAGAATAATAGAATTGCTAGGGTTGGACCTCTATGATCATTGAGTCCATCTGTCTTGTTTTTATACTCCCTGGGATGGTGCTGTAAAATCTATTAAAGTGCAGATGAACAGCAAGAAAATGTGTGTAAAGCATAAGCAGAGAGGAGGAAAATCAATGTAGTTGCATGAAACCCACAACATCCCAGGGCATCACTGCAGCCCAGAGAGTGTGGCCTCTGGAAGTCCCCACCCCTCAGAGTCATCTCCCAGATGACCAAATCCCTAACCCTGTCCTTGCCCATGCAGAGTGGAGGTGACTCACACTAATTACCCTCCCTGGCCAAGAAGGACTTGTTTTCATTTCTGAAAACCATCATTTCTTTAAAAAAAAAAAAAAAGAGGGAAATAGGAAAATGCCAAAATACACAGAGAACTCCATGGAATACATCCTGCCCTGCTGCACTGATACAAAACCCAGACACCCCAACACTGCAGCTTCACTCAGGGGGTTCAAAGAGAAAAGGATTAATGAGCTATCACAGAACCCTGGGATAGTCTGGGAGGGAAGGGACCTTAAAGGCCATCCCATCCCACCCCCTGCCATGGGCAGGGACACCTCCCACCAGCCCAGGTTGCTCCCGGCCCCATCCAACCTGGCCTTGGACACTTCCAGGGATCCAGGGGCAGCCACAGCTTCTCTGGGCACCCTGTGCCAGGG
>JAWWTY010000016.1:2045667-2073888 GCA_035222235.1 Margarornis squamiger
CAGGGATCCAGGGGCAGCCACAGCTTCTCTGGGCACCCTGTGCCAGGGCCTGCCCACCCTCCCAGGGAAGGATTCCTGCCCAATATCCACCTATCCCTGTCCTCTGGCAGGGTGAAGCCATTCCCCCTTGTCCTGTCACTCCATGCTACAACATGAGTTATACCACGGTCACAGCCATGGAACCCTCTGGATTAAAAACCCTCCCACCTTTGTAGGACAAGCTCCCATCCTTCTTGGAGGGCAGCTGAATTTCCAAGCTAAAAATAACCTTTTCAGGCCTGGTCTACCCAGGGTTTGTGGCTGCAACTCCTCCATGAGGAGGGCTGAAAGCACAGCCTGCCCTCAGAAACTCTGCAAATCAAGCACCAAATAAACGACCTTCCCATGGAGAGGAAAAGGGGAAGGAGAGCAGGTCGGGCTCTTTGTAAATCAAGGACAGGGAGATTAACAGAGCATGTGAATGCATCGCTGTGGCTTAATGAGCTCAACGCTGCACTCCCTCCACAGGCTGCAAGAGGAGGATCAGATCCCTCCAGGGAAATCCATTCCACTAAATAAAGTAAGGCAGACTGGGTGGAAACACACTGGGAATTCTACATTAAAAAGGCAGCCTGTCACCAGCCTAAAGCAGCCCCATTCCTCTTCCTCATTCTAAACAGACCACGGATATGAAGAATCCACACGGGTGCAGAGAAGCCCCTGCACAAACCCTGAGGAATAACAGAGTGTAAAATCAGGGGCACACACTTTGCAGAAATGAGCAACACGAATTCCCACTTTGGGACAACTTTGGGCCACTAATGCAACATTTCACACTATTTCTGATGGGGCTGTGGGTGATGTGGAAGCCTCATCGTTTGCATGGTACAAACAAATAGCAACTCTCTAAACTCTGTCAAGTTCTGCACCAGAATCCTTAAATTGTTAAAAATAGGAAAGAAACTGCACAGTTCACATATTTTATAAAGCTGGGTTAAATCAACATCTGCAAAAAATATCCCCGTTAAACGAAATAGCAGGATTTCATTAAGTAAATTGCAAGTTGGCAAAAATTCTGAAAGAAAGGGAAAAAGCCACAGCCAGCCCTGTAATTTAAACCTTATTTTAACTGTGACAGCACGACTGCGAGAGGCTGCGTTTCCAAAGGAAAAAATAAAATCGAGTTTAAAAACAGTACCTGCTCCCCTGGACCCCACCTCGGTGTCTGCAGTCATTACCCTAACGAGCAGGAAATGCTCCCACCTCTGTATCCTCTGGCTCAGAGCTGCAAAATCCAGGACTGTCCCCCGTGGCAGCACCCAGAGGGCTGGGGGGTGGTGGGTGATGGCTGGCAGTGTCTGTGGAGCCCCTGCAGCCAAGAGGGCTCGGGTACATCCCAGGGGTGCTGCAGCCCCATTCCAGGAAGCCAGCCCTGCCCCTGGAAGCTGAGCAGCTGAAATCGGGGATGAGACGGCTGTGGATCTGAGAAACAGCTCAGTCTGGGTGACACTTCATCACTTTGGATGCTTTAAACACAACCTGCCCCCCTGCACGAGCCTGAAGGGACAGGATGTGTGTCCTGCTCACCCCAGGGAGCTGTTCTGGGCTCTCCTCTGGGAACGGTGCTTTTGGGTGGCCCTGGCACCATGTGCCCAAATCCAGGGCAAACCTCAGCCCTGGGGCAGGCAGGGCATGGCCTGCCCTTGCAGCTGGTTTTCCAAACCTGCTGAGTGCCTTTCCTGCCCGGGGTGACTCAGGAGGGCTGGGCTGGGCTGTGTGGGGACACCGTGCTCTTCCCACAGTGCCAGCCAAGGGCTCTGCGGGAGCCATCCCTGCAGGGAACAGGGACAGGGACACCCCGGAGGGCACCACCTCCTCCAGGCCAACACCCAGCACTCGGGGCCCAAAGTCTAGCTCTGAAATGACAGCAACTACAATTTCCCACCCAAAAGATCTGCAAGTCCCAGGGAAATCACCTGGAAGCAGCACTCTGGGATCAGTAAAATCCCTCGCCCGGCACGTCCTGAATCTGTTTGCTTTGAAAAGAATTGCAAAACCTCAAAACAAAATGTAAGAAGAGCAGCTCTGATATGCAAACTCGGAGCTGAAGAGGAGCCCTTTCACAAAAAAGACCAATTATTTGCTTTCAACGTTTTGGCTCCGCTGTTTTTCCTGGCACTTACGACAGCGGAGTTATTTTGAAGGGCTGTTTGCTCCAGGAGGAGCCGAGCAAACAGCGATCCCATTTCCTTTCTGATCTAAACATCCGTTTGCCGTGCGAGCAGGAGGAAAGAAACCAAACCCCGTGTGCCTCAGGAAGCACAAGGAAAGGCATGGTGGGTGCTGGGGGAGAGGAGCAGGCAGAGCCCACCCCCTGCTCTTCACACAGCAAGACCTCACCTATCTCTGTCCAAGGGGTTTCCATCCTGTGCTAGCCCGAAATGAAAGGGAATGGCCATCCCAAGAGGTCTGGGATGCTCTCCTTGGAGCAGACCAAGCACCCTGCCATCTGCCTTAGCATGCCCATGAGGGTTGGACTAGATCATCTCCAAAGGTCCCTTCCAACCCAAACCATCCTAGGACGACAGAGGCTGCTCTCACAGTGAGATGGAGCAACTCCTGAGTGGGGAAATCCAAGCAATTTGACAGCCTTGTGCTGGATGAAGCAAAAGCAAACGCTGCACGGGCCCCTCGTAGCACTCTGGAGGTGCTGCAATCACTGGGGACTTGCAAAATAAACCTGGGAGCAAAGGAAAGGTGGGGGAAGCGCAAGGCAAAGAAGGACATGGACCTGCTGGAGAGAGTCCAGAGAGACCATGGAGGTGCTCCGAGGGCTGGAGCCCCTCTGCTCTGGGGAGAGCTGGGGGGGCTCACCTGGAGAAGAGAAGGCTCCAGGGACACCTGAGAGCCCCTTCCAGTGCCTAAAGGGGCTCCAGGAGAGCTGGAGAGGGACTGGGGACAAGGCATGGAGGGACAGGACACAGGGAATGGCTTCCCACTGCCAGAGGGCAGGGTTGGATGGGATACTGGGGAGAAATGCTCCCAGCTACGCTTTCCACCCTTCAGTGAGCGAAGGGCCAGCTCGCCGTCATGTTCCTAAATTTCCTGGCTTTTGAGGATACAGGCCAGGTCATTAACATTATTTATAGGTTCCTGTGTATGAGTTTCCATTTGTTTGCCCGCTTAAAACCAGTTAGGTGAAAAAAAGTAATTCCTGGAGGTCAGACAGTTAAAAAACCCTCATGGCCATGGTCTGATGGACCCAAAGGATCAGCAGCTCCTTTAGAGACATAACTGTTTCCTTAAATGCTTATTGTGTAAATATTTAAGCTACTTTATAAAACTTTTACAATGTACTTAGGAAGCATAAATCTCGCCATCGGAGCACGGCAGGCCATCGGCGCGGCGCACGCTCGGCCGGCTTTGAGAACACAAACAGGGACATTTCCAATGCTAATGCTGCACCCAAGGGGCCCTGAGGTCACAGGCTCAGGAAAAGAATTACGGAGCTGATCCCCTTGGCTCACCCCAAAATGGGACACGGCTTACATGCAATGGGCATTGCAAGAGAGCCACTCCAGCGACGCTGTTTTTCAAGACAACAATAGATTGGTGTTATGGGTCGAGTCCTGAGATCCTTCTCTTTAAAGGGCAGCACCAGATTCAGTGTCACACAAGAGTGATGCAATTCAAAAACAATCCACTAAATGCACATCCATTTTAAGAGCAAAACTATTCTTTTTCAATGCCATGTGGCAGGTTTGAAGCCAAGCCCAGCTCCCTACAGCTCGGCTTGCCTCACCAGTCCAAATGACAACCAAACCAGTGCCCACCACTCTCCTGGTGACAGCTGGGGAGCTGCACTTCCCAGAGGTGACTATTCCTTGCACTAGGGAGAAACCCCATGTGCTGACTGCCACAGCTGCAGCCAGGCTGCTTTCCATATGGAAAGCCATGCAGCTTTATGAGGTTTGCTTGGACACAGTGTTTCCCAGCTCCAATCCGTCAAATAAATGAGATCTTTTTATGAGAAATAACGTGTTTAGGAGTTTTCCCCCCAAAACAGCTTCTTTACTGCCATGTCCATGTGTTTGAGGCAACAACAACAAATGGAACGAGGGAACTGGAAGTTTATTCCCTCTGCAAGGCACAGCTCGCCGTTGTGTATGATGAAGTGCACAGCAAGTCCGGAAAAAACTTGGACGGGAGTTCAAACAGTGATGTTTTAAAGATGAAAGCATGCTCTTCGATTAAATGTTTAAATAAAGTTTTCTCCTCCTAAATCATTTAAACATTTTCACATTCCTCACATTTCTAGAAGCCCCGTTTGCTTTTATTTATTGTCATAACCCAGTGCCCCGAGCAAGCCACCAAGGCCACTCGAGGCAACCCACTTTCCAAAGGGAAAGTTCCTGCAGGACAGCAGAAATTCAGGATGAACAGGGCAGCCTGAGTCTAATTCTCCACCCCTCATTTATTCTCCAACCACCATCATATTTTCCTCTTTTCCTTACAAATAAATCCTTCCATGCTGCACATGGGCACAGCCAGGTTCCGCTCCAAGTATTGACCAGAAATTCAACTGACTTCACCGTGGTTGTATTTAGACAGCTGAAACTCACAGCAGAAATTGGCCTGCAATCCAAATTGTCTTTTTTAGAAGCTCTTGGGCTGTTCCAGTGTGCTGTCAGTGATGAGGTCAGCCTTACTCATCGGGACACGGAGCACAGCTCTGCCACCAGTGCCCTCAAACAGCTCCAAGAAGATGAAAATCTGAACTCCTTGAGCTTGTTGAGAAGGTACAGCTCATGCAACCATGAAGAGCAACACTCCAGCAAAGCTCTGACCTGTCCTCTCCCAACCTTTGCTACAAAGCTTCAAGGAATGAGAGCTATAGAAAGCTCCAAAATAAATGGGGATAAACTTGCCATGAGTCACTTTAGAGTAGAAACACTGGCAAGGGTTTTATTGCAGTAGCAGACGAATGGAAATGAATTCCTCCTCAGATAGAGCTTGATAAACACAACGTGGTTTCCAAAGACAGAAGGCAACTGGGATAAGTCACCCAGCGCACCGTTACCAGCCCTGATGTTCTTATTTCCTTGTAAATCCATCATTAAGGAAAAAAAACAACAACCCAGCCCTAAGGGGACATTAGTCTTCAGGAACCCAAGCCCTGCTCCCCTCTCTGGGTACCCTGGTGGTTCCATCCCCGCTGCTCTCCACTGAACCTCTCCCCAGGAGCTCTCAGGGCTGTTTGGTTAACACGGCCCAGTATAAAACTCCCTATTTGCTTTGGCACCATTCTCTCCGAAGGCCCTAAAACCCAAATAAAGTCCATTCCCCTTTCTGTGTATCCCCAGCTATTGACACTGCTCATGAGCAATTTGCAAAACCAAACAACGGCGCGTTGTGTAATGGAGCTGGAAAAACAATCAGGAAGGGGCTGGAGATGTGCTCGCAGGTTCCCGCCGGGCAGGCTGGAAGGGGCGGCAGCCCAGGAAGAGATTACAAGAAATTCAACTTTTACTCTGATAACAACAGGGCTATTTTCTGCCCATGACATCACGCTCCCGACCAGCAGCGCTCAGAGCGCGGCGCTCGGGGAAGGCACGGGGAGCTCGGCTCTTCTCTCATGGCCAACACGCTGCATCCCCCTCTTTTAAAGAGCTGGGGTTTTGCCTTTCAAATGTCTCACGACCACCCAAATCCTCTCTGCTGGCTTGGCTGAGCAAAGGGTACACCGTGGCATCCCACATGAGCAAGCCCAGCAGGGAATGATGCAAACTTCTGGGGGACAACTTATGTGACTTATTTTACCCCTGACCCTTGAAGAGAAGATGAATTGTGCCCTGCAAGTGGCTCTTTCTCCCCACTGACTGCAGCTAAATATCTAAAAGAACAGCTCAGACAAGGATTTCTGTATTCACCTAAGATTAAGTGCATGAACTGCTACCCAAACACCATCGAAATGACTCAAAAACTGATCAGTTCTTTAATTACACACAAAAGCAGCACCTCACTATGAGAATTCAGTTCTTATGGGTAATGTGCCATCCTCCTGGATTACTCTGGATAGGAAGCAGAGCTGGGAATGGACTGGGAATATGAACACATTAGTGGATCCTTCTACCTGCAGACACAAAACTGATGTGTAAATGCTGGTATTTTAGCCATACCTACATAACTGAAGGGTGTCAGTGTTGCTAAAAACAAAGCAACTCCTCCAATGCCCTGCAGAAGGTAAATGAGACCTCATCATGATGGTCTTCTACAGCTACAATGCTCCAGCCTTGCAAAAATCAGAGGCTGACAGGTTTAAATGAACTGTCTGGAGGAAGCAGGGGCTGGAAAGGCACAAAGCTTTGGTGTGCAGGAGATGGTAAAGTTACACCTCATTTTCCTGTGTCCATTATTCCAGACTCAATTACTAAAAATAAGAGGTGCCACCAACTTCTCCTGCAGTGTGAAGGCCCCCATGATGGGCAAGCCCAGAGACCCATCCCAGCCACCACTGGGTCTCTGCTCAGCAGAAAACGGGTTTCCTTTCATGTTAAATGCACAAGGCAGAGCAACAACTCTATTTTAGCCCTGCTGCTATGGAAGATGGCTACAAAAATAAGTCCTGCTCACCCCTCCCTTATGCACATCCCTGTCCTGCTCCTCCTGGCAGCACAGACTGGTGTCAGGGTGAGCACAGCACAGCCCCCCTCGCCTGCCTCGGGCCAAATTTACCTGGTTTCACGTTTCCTTACAAACCCCAAAACATAAATACATCTCTAATTCTGCTGGGGAAGCTGAGCCAAGTTTCTGGCAAAGCTGTGCTTAGGATTGAAACAAGGGGGGAAAAAACCCACAGTGGTTTAGACCCAAAACCAAGACTCCCCCCCAAACTTGGCAGTTCCCACTGATTTTTATTTTGTCTCAAAACTCCGGGCTCAAACACTTGGGCAAGGGGGTGGATTTTCAGGGCCTGTAAGACACCCAACCCTCTGCCTGACAGTGGATATCTCGATGTGCTACAGTTCTCCAGTGCAAAGACAAGGAACTCACAGCTTCAAATGCAGCAGAATGCCCCCAAACACCAGAGCCTGTTCCGAAGCCCTCGGTGCAGAGCCGAGCTCGGTGCGGCGGCAGGGGCAGGCTGCACACAAATATAGCTGCAGGCATCTTTCCGATGGCTGCAAAGTCAAGTTTAAAAGCAGGATGTTTGGCTGAGCTGCTCTTCCCTCAAATAAACACCCACGACCTCACTCAAACGGAGAGGCACCGCTCTGGGAGCACTCCAGGCGCTGTGTTTCCAAATACCCAGCCTTGATTTCCCCCCGTTGCTGGGGGAATGCCATGGGGCTGGAGGGGACCTCGGGAAGGCAGCGATGGCCTGAGCTCTCCAAGGGGCATCCTGGAACACGTAGGGAAGAGTTCTCTCATCACCCCTTTCTCAGAGAGCTGCTGGGTGGAGCTGCTCAGAAAAATCCTGTTTCAGAAGCTCTGAAACGTTGAATTGTGGAGAATTTCTCCCCACATCACGTTCTGCTGCGCCGCACCACAGGGAAGTAATCCAAGGTATCCAAGGGTGAGCTGAAGCTTCCAATCAAGGGGTGTATCTGCATTCAGCACTCAGAGCTGCCTTTGCAGTGTGGAGAGCACCAAATCTGCAGGGTGCACGACTGCACCACTCACACCAGAGCAGCACGAGACACAGCCCCATCCTTGTCCCATCACTTGAGCTGGGATAAAGGCACAGCACTCTGGAAAACCATTTCTTCCTGCACATTACATGCCCTACAGGCTATTTCATCTTATTCCTGTGACACAGGCATTAAATGCAACTTGAAAGGAAAAATCAGTTATAAAAGCTCCAAGAGGAGTCTGTGCTGTTTCCCTCAGAGGCTGCACTGGGGAAATGCCCCTTCCCTCTGTTAAGGCAATAGACCCCCACAGGTACCTCACCTGTGATGTGAGGAGGAGTTTTGGTACTTCCTGCAGCAGACACACGTGAGATGTTAATGCCTGAACCAATTTGACTGGCTTGCCTGCCTTGGAAGCATCCTCTGACTGCCTAAAACTTTCCTGGGTGTTTGAACAGCGTGGAAAGCACAACTGGAAATCCCAGCCGATGCTTCACCACACACCAAACACTCAAACCCAGGGATCTGCACTGAGGCAGCCTGACCCACCAAAGAGCTGGAGAAACAAATAAGCTCCCTGTTTTAACAACCTCCTAATCCTCTGGGATGGCCAGAGGTGGCTGAGCCATGGCAGTGAGCTGGGAAGCACATCCTGCATCCCGGTCCTCCCTCCGCACCGCAGGCGATGCTGTGACGTGAGACAGCCCCCAAAGCAGCCCCAAAGCCCAAGAGTGCAATCCCCATGTGTCCAAAGAGGACAGAGCCAGGAGGAAAAGCATTCTGGAGGCCAGGGGAGAGGCAGGAGGCAGCGAAGCCACGGGGGCTGAGCCTGCCCCGGCCCCGCACGGTGCCAGCTTCGCCCTCGGCCGGCCCCCGCGCTCAGCTGGCTCCTGCTCCGAGGGGAAATCGCTTTGGAAGGCAGCTGGTTCTCATTGAGAGCCTGCGGGGAAGGGGAGAGGGAGAAGGAGGGGCGAGAGAATGAGGATTAAAATAATATTGTGTCGAAATCTCAATGAGAGGGAGAAAAGGGGGAAGAGCAGAGGAAGGAGCGCTCTCGGCAAGGCGGCGATGGAGCAGCGGCGATCCAGCCCACGGCTCATCGGGGATTATCTGCTGGCTCCCAGCAAGGGCCTGGTGTTGCTTAGTTTGTCCTCATTTAAACCTGGACTGATCCCATCACGTACACCCAGCCAGGACAGCCCCTTCCCACCGGCACATGAGGTGGCCCAAAGGCACCACCAGGAATGGAGCTGCTGCTTTTCATATGGACAACACTCAGCACTCCCATAAACCTGCCTCGGGGTGGGCCTGCCCACTGGAAGCCCCTTTCTCGGGGAGGTGACAGCCCTTCAGCCCTTCCATTAGCACCTCTTATTTTATCTTTTTGTACTGGTGTTTCTGTATTTTAAAATGAGCAATTCCACACTGGGATTCACACAGATGCACAGGGCAGGAGGGGAAAGGGCTTCCTGCCCCACGGCAGCAAAACCTGTTTGGTGACAGATCTACAAACAGGCAAAACACCCCAACATTAGACAGGTTATCACATTTTTCCTTCTGAGATTGAATTACTTGGGGAAAAAAACCCCACATTTCAAGCCAAGGGTGGGAGAACGTCACAACATTATTTTTACTGTTTACTTTTTTCTGGATACTCGCTACAGTCCAACTGCATCCCTTGTGGTTGGCTTATGACTGCCAAGACCTCAGCTGAATTTTCTGGGATCAGCCATCCCCAAATCTCCAAGTGCAATGCAAGTCACCCCCAGGCTCATCTCACCCAGAGAGCAAGGCAGGGGCAGGGAGGGAACCACGGTTAGGGCTGCATCAATGGCACACACCAGCAGCGAGTCCCTGGTGGAGCTCCAGCACCAGTTTCCTAGAGGAACAAGCCCTGGGCATCCAGTTTCCTTGGTGGCTTCGAAAAGCCACGCTCAGCTTTCCCTTCCTGCAGGTTTTAACAAAGTCAGGATCTGATGCCTCCCCGCGAAGCTCCACGGACCGTGGAGCTCAGCACATAAAACACCCAGCGCAGCAGCCTTTGAAGCAGAGCCCTTCAAAGACAGGCACATACCAAATCTACTGAGGTTTTCTACACAAACAAATTCAGCATGGCAAGAGCAAAACTAATTTGCAAAGATCTTTAATGTTGGAAGTCTCAAATGACCGACCCTTTCAAGCACAGCTGAATTCAATCCGGCTCTAAAGGTCTGTACTGGCAATTCTACATGGAAAAGACCACGGATATTTCAAAATATGTGGCTGTAATTACTGGGAAATAAAGAGCAACTCTGATTTTCTTGTTTCAGTGCTGAAGAAGCTGCTCCTAGTCTGTAAGTGCAGTGGCTTTTCTTTACACATACTTCTGCTGACACTTCCCTTCCATTAAAATAGCTCAACAATGGGGGGAAGAGCAGCTCCCCGTGCTCATAGGATCTTTACCTTACTTTGTACTCACACAGGAATTTCCTTCTTCTCCTGGGGGGGAAGTTTCCACACTCACACACAAGTGGCTTTGGCAGAGTGTCCTGTGGCATCCCAGAAAATGGTTTGCTCCCTTTTTCCACGAGATGGATGTGAATGTTTTGAGTATAAAAACTCCAGCTGGGCTAAGAGAAGACAGATGTGATGTGCTGCCAATGGGGTGAGAAGGGCCATCCCACTCCGTGCTCACTCCCATGGGATGGGACAGAGGTGACACACTGCCTGCAGCTGTCCCAATGCCTGGCATGGCCTCAGATGGACACCAGGGATGGAGAGGGCCTTGTCAATGGGCAGGATGGACACCAGCATCCAGCACGGCCCAGCCCTTGGTGCAAGTGTTGAAATAAGCCCAGGGTAAATGGAAAAGGCGGATGGATTCCCATGCTGGGAAACTCCTGAGATGTTTAAAGATGGGTCACAGCAGAGAAGGGCTTGTTCTGGGGTCTGGTGCTCCAAACAAGCCATCACATGGGTCACAGGGAAACAACCCCGGGCTTTGGGGGAGCTGGCATGGCCCCACCAGACTCATGAGCAGCCACAGAATGGTTAAGACTGGAAAAGCCCTCTGAGATCACCAAGTCCAGCCATCCCCCAGCGCTGCCAAGGCCACCACTAACCTACACCCCCAAGTGCCACATCCACATGGCTTTTGAATCCCTCCAGGAGTGGTGACACCATCACTGGCCTGGGCAGCCTGGTCCAGACCTTGACAGTCTTCCTGAGGAAGAAATGTCCCCAAATTTCCTACCTAAACCTCCCCTGGCACAACACTAACTGCATCCAACACTCCCTGCATTGGCACAGCCACACCAACCCAACTCTCCCCCTTGCACCAGACCCATGAGCAGATCAAATGTGCCATGAATGCAACACCCATCCCGTGCAAACCCAGCAGGAACCCACCTGAGAGAGAGAAGAAAGCCCTCCCTCCAAGTGTGCAGCTCCAGAGCTGTCACCCAGCTCAGGCCCCAACCATAAAACAAGCTCCACAATAGGGTTATTTATTTTTTTGAAGTCACAAATGATTTCCAGCAGCAGGAGGGTGGAAGGATGTGGCTCTCTGGACCCTGCCCACGGCACCCAGCCAGTCTCATAAATGGTTGGCAGCCAGCAGAGCAGCAAACCCATTTCTATTGAAATGAGCTTGTTACTACTAATTTTTACTGCCTTCCCGGTCGATTCATAAAGTTTTGTTGGGGTTTTTTTGTTCAGTTGGGGTTTTTTTTTTTGCAGATCTCAGAAAGCAATTCCTGTGACACTTGAGGAAAACTGAGCCCTGGCCTCCCCACCAAGGACTGATCATGGCACAGGCACCTCATCCCCCTCAAACTTACAGTCTTGGTTTCAGGGCTTCATAAAATCTCAGGAGAAGGAGTTCTCCAGAGCAGAGGCCAAAATCAAAACCTGGTGGATGCAGTTGTAGTGTTATCAGCCCCGTGGCAGAACAGCTCCATGGCAGCTGCAGACACACATTTTATAGGGAGGGGTTGGCTCCAAGACGTTAAATTGCCCATTTTCACATCTGCTCCCTCTCTCCGCAGCTGGATGCACTGAGTTCTTGCACCAGACAAACCCAACCAGACCTAATCTTGGAGCCTGAGCTTTTTATAAGCACCAGTGACTATTTGCTGCCAGACTTGGCAAAGCTTTGCTCATGATCCCCAATGCCTGTTGAGATGGGATGGATCCCAAAATCACGGAATGATTTGGGTCAGAAAGAATCTCACAGACCATCTCAATCCAACCCCATGCCACAGACAGGGACACCTTCCACTAGCCCAGGTTGCTCAGAGCTCCATCCAACCTGGCCCTAAACACTTCCAGGGTAAGAACTCCTGTTTTCTGATGGGCAAGGACAGCCCAAGTGATACACCCTGCAAACACCACGAGGGTCACAGCAGTTTTCCTTCATCAAAAAATCCCAGCACAGAGACTGTACAACTCAGCACACAACTCAGCACACAGCTCAGCACCGAGATGGGCCCTGGCACAGGAGTTAAGAGCACCACTAGCCCAGGCAAGGCCAGGAGGAGGACGCTCTGGGACAAGCCCACCCAGCATCACTTACATCCATGAGACATTTCTAAGCTTCTTTAACACCTTAGTACAGCCATTCCCCTGTGCCTTGCTTATTGCTTAGACTTCATTAGTGTAAAGACCTTTCCCTACATATTTATTTCCCTTTTCTAAGTGTTGGTTGGACCCTAAAGAAATGTACAGCACAAGGCAAGGGGCTACTCAGTGTTAATTCCACAGTTCTGGCAAAATGTTGGGTTATCTCATGGCTTTTAAAAAGAATGGGGAAAAAAATACACACAGGTCATTTTCACTGTGGGGTTCAAAGAGCAACAAATATAAAAACAACAGGAAAAAAACCATCAAGGCACGACTGTGTTTGCCACAGAGCTTGGGGGAAGATGCAAAGGCATGCTGGGGATGAGTGATCCAGGAAGAAGAGAAAGCAAAGCCCTGGGAGTTCCCAGCCACCACTGCCCATGTTTGCCTTCCCTGTGCAGGACAGGGATGCCCCCAGACCCCCCAGACTCGGGGGGGGAGAGGAATCAACTGCCTCATTCTTCCCGTGGACAAACTGGCCTTTTCCTGGCACGGGGGTCTCACAAACGGGTCCTTGTGTGAGCCCAGCACTGCCCCGGAACACGGCACGCTCCCAGCAGCCAGAGGGGGAAATCAAGGAGAAAAGGCCAGGAAAGTGATGTGCTCTGAGCAGCACGTCCATCCCTCCGGGAGCCTCCGGAGACAATCCAGAGACAGCTCAGCCTTATCACACAATCACAGCATTTGGGTTGGAAGGGACATTAAAGTTCAGCTCTAAAAGCTCATCCAGTTCTACCTCCAGCCATGGGCAGGGACACCTTCCACTAGCCCAGGTTGCTCCAACTCCTCTCCAACCTGGCCTTGGACACTTCCAGGGATCCAGGGGCAGCCACAGATTCTCTGGGCACCCTGTGCCAGGGTCTGCCCACCCACCACTGAGACCCCAAAGTGCCACATGTCCCTGCAGGTATCTATGGGGCTTTTCTCCCTGTTAAACAGAAAACAGTGGTTTGCATCACTGTATGTGAGAGCATAAAGCAGCTGGCATTTTTTTCCTAAGTCTTTAACATTCTTTGGCTCCTCAAATGGAAAAATCTTAGCAAATGAGATCTTAATAAATGGAAAGAGCTGAAAAATAGCCTTTCTGCTGGCGCTCTTCGCTCCTGCTAATGGAATACGTAGATAAAAGCAACACGGTTGTGTCTCCCACCCTTCCGCAGGGCTGGGAGGAATCCTGCCCGGGCAATCCTGGCATCAAGAGATGCCCCTGCAGCAGGAGGAAGCCTCCAGCTTCTCCAGCCTGGAGGAGAAGGCAGTCTGATCCTCCTCAGCTGCTGCAAACACTTAGGAGGAGGAACATCTCCAAACCCAAAGAGGTGGAGGAAGGGGAGCGCAGCTCTTGCAAGGCCAAGAGGGGAGATGGCCAAGCTGCAGTGGGTGCAGCTGAGTATCAATGTCCAGCTGGGACAGCAAATGTGACACAAGGGCACTTCCATGAACTGCCATTCGGGGAGGGAGGGATGGCTTTGGTCCAGCATTTACTCTGGGAACCACACCTGGAATGGGACAGGGGGTTCTGGGGATGCTGCAGGGCAGGAGCACAAGGGCTCCCCTGCAAGGGGTCCTGGTACCATCAGGAAAGACCTCCTGCATCCCCCCAGGAAGCAAAAACTGCACCAGAGGGAAAACCAAACTCTCTCCACATCCCTCTCCCTTGAACTGTTTGGCAAGGTTCATACCTTGATTTTTGTAACCTCAAATGCAAAATGCCAAGTGCCCAGAGAAGCATCCCAGCCTGCCTGTTCCCAGACAAAGACTGCATCCCTGTGGAGAGGCAGGATCAGGCTGTATTGTGTGAGGGAATTCAGGTCTGGGCATCAGAGGTAATCCTTATATATTTAAAGAAAAAAAGGGGGAAAATGGGCTGCAAGGCTGACTGAGGAGATGCTGGGGCAGGAACAGACCTTTGGTTTTAATTGTATTCACATCCTCTGATGCTGCTGGCATTTTCCCCTATATTCCCACAGCCAAAGCCCAGCATGAGGAACCAGAGAGATGCTCGGAAGGAGAAGCACCTCTGGGTTGTGGGGCAGCAACACACTGCAGCACTTCAGTGCTGGAGCCTGTTTAATCCCTCTCCAGCCCCAGGGGCTGCAAAGGCCATTACCCCTCAGCGTCAGCAGCTCTGCCAGAGGTCAGCCAAGACAGGCATTTCCGTGTGAAATGTTTTTGTTCTTACACAAAAAAGGAGCCCAAACAGGAATTCAACAGTTGTCAGCATCCAAAGCCCAGATTCCAGTGCCGGTGATGGGCTGCACATCTTCTCATCAGCCCTCCCTCTCTGACCCCAGAGTGTTGGTTTTTTCTGGCTAAACACCCATTTTCTGGGGCTGTGAGAAAGCTGGAGAAGGACAGGGTGGGCAGGCCCTGGCACAGGGTGCCCAGAGAAGCTGTGGCTGCCCCAGCCCTGGGAGCGTCCAAGGCCAGGTTGGAGCCACCTGGGCTAGTGGAAGGTGTCCCTGCCTGTGGCAGGGGTGGGACTGGATGGCCTTTAAGGTCCCTTCCCACCCAAACCATTCCAGAATTCAACAAACCACCCAAGAGCAAGGCACAGAACAGGATGGAGAGCGAGCACCATCCCAAGCCCATGCCCCAGGAGCAAGGTGGGACCCTGAGGAGCAGACATCCCTGCCCCTCCTCTATCCCCCCCGAGCCCAGGGAGGCAGGCCAGTGCTCTGCTCACTCCTGGAGCCCGTGGCAGGCAGGCCAGCGGGCAGTGCTGGGAATCTCAGCAGCCACGTGCCTAATCCCCGCCGCTGCCGGCACTTGGCGAGGACAAAGAGCCGAGTCTCCGCTGCCAGTAAATTGAACCTGTGGTTCCAGGGGCTCGGGGCACTTCAAAGCCCTCAGCAGCCCGGCCAGCAGCAGTAAAGGGATGTACTTTGGGGCTGTGGGAGCAGCAAAGTAAAATCCACACAAATAAGCAGTGTTCCAGAAAGCCAGGTTTAACCATCAGCGGCTCCCAACGACAGGGGATGTTTTTCCTGAGGGTTTTTTTTTTAACTCCTCCTTTCCAGTTTGCCTCTTTTTCTTATTTTTTTTTTTAGTATCTTACTAAAACCCGGCTCAATCTCCCACAGCACAGCCCCCTTTTGGGTCTGAGCATCCTCCAGAGGTAAAATGCTGAGTTAGGTATTGGAGCCCAGGAAAGGAGGTGCCTTTGATGAACAGCAAATGTCCAGACTTCAATCGGTTCGGGGAGCGCCACACATTTAATAAGTTATTTCCGTGGAAAACCTTAGTAACTCAGTTATGAATCAAGCCTATAAACACCTCTCACTCATCAAAGTGCCACAAAAAAATCTATTACTGTGACTGTGAACACAAGCCTCTCTCTACAGGTCCACTATGAGAAGCCAAAATTCCTCCTTCAAAACATTCCCCATTTTCAAAGGTCATAAATACACTGTGTCCAGTATTCAGCAAATCCCTTCAAAAAGCAAAACACAGGCACAGAGAAAAAGGAAAGTTCAAACAAAGATGTACCATCGGAGCTGTGCTGGTGAAAGGACACAACCAGCTACATCAAAAGAACTTTTACTACCTAGAAAGCCCTATCCAACCCCTAATAGGGTGCAAGAATGTAATGTTTTGGCTACAAAGATTAAACTAATTTACTTTTAAGTAACTTGCTTACTTCCTGATGTTTCTTTTTTGAAGAGTGATGCCTAGGTGCTTGGAGAAGTGAGGGATGTGATTATTCTGTGATTCAAGGCCAAACATCATAAGTACTCAATGAACCACAGACAAAAACATATTTTATCTGGGTGTTGTACTTACTCCAAGAACTTCTAGGTTGAAAACATCCAGGCTAGCTGTGAAAATCCATCCCAGTTCCAGGTGAGAGAGGGAGAAAAAGCAACTCTCTCTCCTCCTCTGCAGAAATACACTGAGAAATTCAGTGTGTTGCCTACAGTGTTCCTATGGAACCTTCACTTCAGGGCATCATCCCGCCTGGCTCTGCCCTGGGAAGTTCTCCTTGAGAGCCAGGGAGCTGTGTGGACACACAGAAACACAGAGGGATCATCTGCAAAGCAGCTTTAATCCCTGCATTAGGCACGGGGCCAAATATTGATATGGCCAAGCTCCTTCCACCACCCTTGTGCACCAGGCAGCCTGTGCTACTCCAGGCACATGATCCCCAGGCTCTGGCAGCTAGATCTGATCTTTATCCTATTTCTTCTGGGCTAGGGACAGCTCCCATTGTCCACATTTTTTAGGGACAGCTCTGACTGCCCACATTTTCCAGGTGGATGGTTATAGCGGTAGTATCAGCCACCACAATAATCCAAAGGGAAAGATCTTTTGGCACATGGTGACAGGGAAGGTTTCACCTCCATTCCCAGCTCTGCAGCAGCTGCCCCATCGACCCTGGGAATATCACTCATTGGCAGGCAAAAACCCACGGGAAGGAGGGGGTTCACCACTCTTTCAAATGAAGAACATCAGCTAAAGATGCTCCTTGGGATGCAGCAGCCCTGGCTGAGCACAGGATGCTGCAGGAGCTCCTTCCCATCCTGCCCTCTCAACACCAAACATGCTGGAGAAAGGCACTTCTCTTGCAATGCCTTCATGTGACCAATAAAAAAGGGGCATTTCTCCACCTCCCAGTCCAGAAGACACTTTGCCTCCTGGAAAACAGTCTTTTTGGAGGCTCTTTCTTGCCTCAGAGCAACCTCCTCGGGAGACCTTCAGCACAAACCACCTCTTCCCACCTCCAGCAAATTCCCCAGGGGTCCCTGACCCTTCACAAAACTAATCTCCCCTGCCCACACTCAGCTCTGCATTAATCTCGAGACCAAAAGCCTTGCACTGGGAGCCCTTAACCCACAGGAGATTTTTTTACTGCCAGGTGTCACTCCTTGAAAAGTCTTCTTAAATTGGTGCTTGCTCAGCCTCAGTGCTCTGGACAACATCTTCAGCTGCTCATTATGAACCCGAGTGGAACATTCCCTGCTGGGTTACACTGCTTATGGATGAAGCACTGCCATCAGCAGGCTTTGGACACAAGGAGGAGCCCACCTGGCTACAGAATCCACAATCCCTTTCCCCTCTGCTCCAAAAAACCTCCAGGAGTGCCAAGTGAGCTCACTGTGGTGAGCACAAAAAACCCACCACCCTTCTGTAAAGCCACTGGCTCAGTGGATTTATGATGAACCCAGAAAGACATCTCTGCTGTGGAGTGAGAGCAGCATCTGCACCTCTCTGAAAGCCCAGGGATGCTCTCCCAGAGCTTTCCCACCTTCCCTTCCAGGGACTGACTCCATGATTCAGCCTGTACTTTGAGAAGCTGCCTTTGATGTCAGCCCCAGGCAGGGCCAGAAGCTGCACATGACCAAACCCACAGTGAGGGCAGGTTATTGCTCTGAAGCTCTCCCAGCCATGCAGAAGGATGCTCTCCCATGGGGATTCCAACATTCACAGCCAGCCACGGCCACATGGCAAAAACACCAAAGAGCAAAGAGCTCCTCTCTGAAGCACACTGGAAAATAGATGCCCTTTATTTCCTGTTGGCAAACTCAAATTATGGAGGAAAACTGTTTAATATAAAAACATCTGACAAAGCACCTCCAGGATGTATTTTTTTGCATCAAAGAAGTAGCTCTTGGCAATAGGCTCGTTCTTCCAACCAGGAGAAGTTTTAGCCAAACCCTGATTGTTCTACACTGCACAGGGTTACACAAGCCAGCAAACTTACAGTTAAATACTAAAAAGAAACCAAACCCATTACTGGCCCAAATAAACATCTGTCTGTGATTAAACTGGATGTGCAGAGATGTTCTGCCTGGTTTTTAATGGATTTGTTTCTGCAGGACTGGAGGAAGAAAGGATGAAAAGGCTCCAGGGTGCTGCTGGGTCAGACCCAACCTGCAGATCCCAGCCCACGGTGGGACACACCAGAGTCAACCCTCAAAAAGTAACAAAACCAACATTTCCCCTCCCAGAAGAAATTGCTGCCCTATTAATGAGAAAAATATCTTTTTTTTCCTCTTCACAGGTAATTCCACAATCTCTCCCCAGGCCGGAAAGGGCGATGTTTGCCCAGTTGCCACACGTATCCGCCTCACATATTTAATGGGCTTTTTTTTTTCCCCTCCTCCTAACACACAGGATCTTCATAAATTTCCTTGGTAGCATAAATCCTGCAGCCTGTTATTGCTGGGGGGACAGGAAGAGAGACATTCACTTTCTCCAGTCAGTGGGTTTTAAACCATGCTTCCTGAAGTTCATCCTAAATATTGCTGGAAGCAGAAAACCCCCTCGGCTCTCGCTTGGAGCCGGGGCATCGCTTCAGCACGGCTGAGTCATCAGCTGCCATGGACAGGCATGTTCCTGCCTTCTGCCTCCCTCTGCAGGGACCCTGCTCCCCAAATCCAACATCCCACTGCCCTGCAAAACTTCTCCATCCTCCCAGGCCTTGGAAAAAAAAAATCAGAAATAATTTAAGTAAGCTCCAGCCTGTTCAGTCTCTTTGTTTACAACTCACTTAAGAGTTGGACTCGTTGATCCTTGTGGGTCCCTTCCAAGTCAGAATATTCTCTAACTCAATTTCTTCTCTCTCTTAATTCCCAATTATCCTCCACCAGCATCACAGTAAGTCACCAAGCAGAGCTCATCACCTCACAGACCTCAGCAGAGCTGCTGGGAATAGACTCAACCTCTGCTGCCACTTTCAGGGGGGAAACAACTTCCCTCCCCTTCGGAGTGCAGAGAGAATTCACCCTTCCTCCAACAAACCAACTCACCATTTCTCCCTCTGGATGCACATTTTCAGCTATAAATGGGTTCAACCAGCAGAGTTTTAGCACACAGGAAGTGAATTGATTTTGAAGTTTAGGGAAAAAATAAACCAGCACCTTTCCTGGTGATGGCCAAGGCAGCACAGAGACCTGCAGGAGGAGGATCCTGAGGTCCAAGACCACCTTTTGCTCAACCCTTCCCCTTCTGCAGAGTCCTTGGGACCTCCAGAATTTAGTGCCACCACTACCAAGAACTCTGGTTGCTGCTCCTAGGAATTCCTGAGGCTTTTCCAGGCAGACAGACACCATGCTGTGTAAGGGGAGGGCTGAGGAGCAGGGCTAGCCCATGGTCTCTAGGAGAGGGTCCCTCCCAGGGCTGGTGAGGGATAGCCCTGTGGGACTGAGGAAGGCAGACAACCCCAAAGGGCCCTCAACATCTGCTCCAGCACGTCCCCACCACCCCAAACCAGTTCCTGCAGCAGCAGCACATCCCTCTACAAGCCTGGCAAGTCTAACGGGTACAGCAGCTTCTTGGCATGTGCTGGAGGAGCCAAGTCTGAGGGGAAGGGAAAAAAAAAACTTACTACAAATGTTCCACCAATTATGAGTCACGAGGCTGAGCTTTTGTTCCTGCCTTGCTGGATTTTGCCCTTTCCCTGGTATTTCCCCAGCTCCGGCTGGGAGCCACGGGGACGCCAAAACGAGCCATGGCTCTGCTGGCTCCCAGGGGACAGGCACAGCCCTGGCCAGGGGAATCACCTGGCTTGGGAATACAACTCCTAAACCAGTGGGTTTTCTTCAGCTCTGCTCCCCAGGCAGAAATAAATCTAATGAGGGAAAGCTGAAGCCCCTCTTTGTACTCACGAGCCTGAATGTGACGCTGCTTGAGCTCAGGAGGCAGAAAGTTCAGGGCCAAACACTTCCAAGTGCCTTTTCCCAGAAACCCAGAACATCCCAAGCCATTACACCTCCCTCAGAAAACAGGAGTATCCCTAATCCAAGGGAAGTGCTGGGGCTGGACACTGATCCATGACCCAAACACTGTGAACCTCAGAGGAGAGGGCTCTGGGGTACCACTCGTGGATCCAGGTCATCACACAGAAGGTCACGTCCACCCAAAAATCCAGTTTTTCCTTCCAGTGAGCACTGGCTCTTCCTCAGAGTTTTACAGTGAGCCTGCTAGTTCACTGAAGACTTTTCCTCTTAGGAGTGCCATTATAGCCATGAAAGGTTCTACTTCAAAAACAGAGAATGGGTTTTTAAAAAAAATTTATACATATGACAGAGATCATCTTTTGCCTTCATGCTAAAACTTCCTGTTTAGAAGTTCATCAAGTAAAGGACCAACAGAAGGAGAAGAATGGTTCTCTTTGTTACCCAAAATTGAATTTTGTGGTTTTAGTAGGAAAAGCCTTTTTGATGATCAAAGCTGGAGCAATAAATAGTAGTGGCTTGATGCTAGATCCAAAACGTACTTATTTTTGGAAGAGGAGTTAAATGCACACTGAGCTCCTTTGGTACACAAGGGGAGGCAGGGAGGACCGTGTGCTTTGTGTATCCTTTCCCCAGCCCTACACTTCCAGCAGAGCTATTAACTAAGTTGAAATGGAGAATAAACAAACTGAAACGTGGCAGGTAGACTGGAGCCTAAGTGGGTTTTTCCCTTTTACCTCCCCGTGATGACATGTATGGGTTAACTTCAGCAGAGCTCTTATCCTCTTTCAGCAATCGTGAGCACTGGGGGAAAATAAATCACCCAGCCCCAGCCTCTTATTAAAAGTTACACCACTGGAAGCACAGGGGGAGAGGAGGGATCCAATTTCAGTACAACCTCGGTCACATGTTATCATTATATTGTTCAAGGAAAACTTAAAATCTCCCTTCTATTCCCCAAACCCCACCAGATGTCCCATAAAGACTCTGCCGTGAGGGCAGCTAAACCATTCCATCCTTAGGAACGCCACTTTTCCAACTCGCCGCTCTAATTAACGACAATTAACGCGTTCCACTGAAAGCCAGCACAGGGAGCTCCATGGATGTGCATCCAGCCCCAGGAATGTTAGTCAGGAATTGCAAACACATATTTATTATAGCAGAGGCCTGCAAGGATCCAGCTCCTGGCTCTCAATTGTTCCCCTGCTCTGGACACTTGGCAGCACAACAAAAGCCGGGCGGCTGGCACGGCTGGGCCCGGCACGCGGCAGCACCGGGCACGGCTGCCCCCCGTGCCAGGGCACCTCACAGGACAAGGGAAAAGCCCCAGAGGGAAACGTGCCACCACACCAGGACACTGCTGCTTGAGTGCTCTTTGGAGAGCTGCGGGGTTGGCATCGGCCTAGGCATCCCAAGGAAGGTGCAGGTCTCTGCTAACCATCCATAAACCCTTTCAGGTGAGAACACCAAGAGAAAGGCCACGACGGGTGGTGCCCTCCAGTAACAACAGCTTAAAACATCCCTCAGACAAAGCAGCAAATACAACACAGGCGCTCAGCAATCCAGCAACTCAGCACCAGGGTGCCCAAGTCCTGCCCAACCACAGCTGCTGAAGGAGGCACGGGGGGGCTCCACCAGGACCAAGCTTTGTCTACCTTCATCTCAGTTCTCAGACCATTAACCAGGCAAAGAAATGAATCCTGGTCCTATAGGCAGACCCATCCTGTCCCCTGTGTGGTCAGCCCCCAGCTGGGATGAGACACCAAGGAGAAAGACGTGGCACCACCACTGCAGCCAGAGCCCAACAGCGAGCCAAGGAAAGCCCCAACCCGACCTGCTGTCAGGTAAAACCACCCCAGGCCTTACAGAGCCCCATTAAATGAATGAAAGGTTGCAGGGGTGGGGCAGAGCGAAAACCAGGACCTAATTAAGCCAAGCTTTGTTCGGGAGCTTCAATGGCAGCCTAGCTGGGAGCCTGCTCATGAAAGCAGGGATTGCACCGCGGGGCCAGGGCCCGACAGGTAACACAAGCAGGACGGACCCGGCAGGAACCACCACAAAGCAGCACCATTTGGAATGGCCTCACTGCTCCTGCCATGGAAATGGGGAGGGTGCACAGCCCTGCCCCACAGCAGCCCATGGCCCTGGAGCTTGGGAGAGGTCCGGGTGGCTTCCACAGGGGACACACGTGGCCCTGTGGCCACCTCCCAGACATCCCTGCTCATCCCATGAACAGCATCTTATCACAACAGGTGGAGCGCTGGCGTCTCGGACCAACCAACTCAAGAAACTGCTCGTTTTTTCCCCTTCTTTTCACACCAAGAACACAAACCACGAGCAGGGCCACAAAGAGCCCCCCTCCCCTGCTGCTGTCCTGCCCCAGCCGCCGGCGCAGCCCCCACAAACATCTGCCAACCTGAGAAATCTCCGGGCGTCACGTTGGGCGAGTTTGTAGCCTCTGTTTCAGTGTAAGACAACGTGGAATCTGATAGATCTGAAAAAAAGTAAAAAAAAGGGGGAAAAAATGCTTTTAGTCCTCCTGGGTTTGCCAGCACTACATGAGCACCCCCTGGCTCTTCAGCTTCCCACCACCTCCCCCAGAGAAACTCTCCACGGAGCCAGAAAGCAACGATTAACTTTGCAGCTCTACCACGCAAATGCAAAGCTTGAATTGCCTCGACCACAAAAATAACTCCAGTTAAGTTGATCAAACAAGTAGGAACTTGGTGCTTACTGGATAAAGTTACATTAAGCCTCTAAACAAGTCAGAGTTACTATACTTAATTATCACCATTAAAATTCTTGAAGCTGTTTATTCTTGCTTCCTTCCTTCCTTCCTCTTTGCTGAAGCGAAGGAAACTTTGTTTTAACAAGTTAAGAGTCTTTGTTATTCTCTCTTGCTTACACCCCTCTAATTAAGTGCTCAACTGTTTGCTCACAGATTAACTATTATTTTTCCAATCAAACAAGCCAGTGAAGCAAATTTCAATCCCTGGCTGTTGTTTTAATAAAGTCACGTGTTGCTCACTATCATCTCTCCCTGCAGCACAAGCACTTTCTAAAGGGAATTAACTTGGAAGGGGGAACGCAGGGAGGGACAACTCCTTTTTTTTCGCCTCCACACCTAACAAAAAAAAAAAGAAAAGAAACCACAAGCAGCCACTTTGGCTTTGCAGGACACTCTAGCCACGGCCCTGTGGTGACGAAGGCGCCGGTCCCTCCGATGAGCACTGGGTGCCTGCGTGGCTGCACCACAGGGAGATCCCAGGGCAGGACTCACCTTTGGCACGGGACAGCTCCCGCCTTCCCTCGGGGCTGGGTGGGACAGGCAGGAAGGCTGTCCCATTCCTACCACCCTGCCAAACCCTGTCTGTCTCCTCCCTGTCCCTGTCTGATGGGGAGCAAAAGTGGCTCACATTGGTCACAGTCAGAGCCACTGGCCAGAGATGAAGGGAGAGATCCCACAGCTGCACTGATGCCAGCAAAAATCCCCCAAGGCACATGGGATTCCTCCCTTCTTTCCCATGTCTTTGCTTCCCCTTTAACCGAGCAAGAAGCAGGCACTGAAAAGATGGTCAGGATGCAGCGATGCCCACTCCAAACATCCCCAAGCCAACGTGTGGCACACAGGACCAGGATCCAAGGCTGCCAGGCTCTCCAGCACCCTTCAGTCTGTGCCCAGCCTATCCATCCCAGCAGCTTTCACTACCTTTGCTCTGAAAACCTTTCGTAATTCTCCAGGAAAAGTGATACCCTGCTCAGAAACGACACAGCGCCGAGTTTCAAAGACTTTATGTCTCATTGTAATGAGCAGAGGAAGGGTAGGAGCCGGTTCCTCCGTGGGGCAGAGCAGCCAGGGCTTTATGGAAATGGAACCCAGGAGCTCCCACTCCCCCTCTGCTCCATCATCCCACAGATTACACACGCAGACAAAACATGACGTCTGGTAACCTTTCATTACGCCTTCATTAAAAATAGAGCTTCATATTATTTTGGAAAATATGCATGTGTCTACACGGTAATTTGGTAGGATAAACTCACATCCATTTACTTCTTAAAGCCTGTCAGGTGATGCTTGCTCAGAAATAATGAGGAGCCATAAAATCCCGACTTGTTGGCTTTTGCCTGACGTGCCAGGGAGGGCTGTCTCAGAACCAGCACCGGGACTGCACCATGAAAGAGTTCCCGGGAGATCAAAAGAGAGAAAACACGTACCCAGTGGCTTTTGCTCATCATTAGGAGACAGCCGAGAGTAGGGAGGTGGTGGAGACTCTGGAAAAACAAAACTATAGGTTAGTGCTGTGTTCAGTTTATCAACAAACCCTCCCGCTTTATCTCTTGGGGTAGGAACTTTTCCAAGGTTATCAACACCCAGTGGAAAAAAACAAACAACAAAACACTTGGAAGCAACTGGAGACCAAGAGTTTTCCCAGTTTTTGAGGAGTAGGGGGTCCACCTTGACCACTCAAAGTGGGCTTTGGTACTGAAAACACTGCTGAAGTCTCCCCTACACCCCTGTCCCATATCCGTGCCCTGGACAGCCACACAGAACATCACGTTGCTTCCCAAAGAGCAATGTTTCCATCGTCTGCACTGGGAGACAACCTTCCAACCATGACTGCAACTCACATGGACTTACCAAGAGCTCCCCAAACACATTACAAGTACTGAAAGAGGGTGTTGGGCGATGAAAAGACACTCCTCTCCTGGCACATAAAGGCTGACACCAGAGCCAGGCTGGCTCCAGCCAACAAGCCACCAAATTTTGGTCCCTCCCAACAAAGGCCTCGGCACACGAGTGACTCAGCCCCAGAGGCCTCCACGGTCCCACTCCCCCTGACCTCCATCCCACAAAGCTCCCGAGCTCGGCTCTGAGCAGCAGGACTGCAGCAGTCATGTGCTCCGAGTTCAGCGAGTCCTTAGAAGTGCTTTGCTGAATCAGGTCATTCAACTGGCTCTTGCTGTCCTTTAAGGGTCAAGACCACGCGAGAGGCTGATGAAGGTCCTTCACCAACTCCGTGCCTTGATTAGAGGGCGTTTTGTCCCTCGCCACAATATGACAGTGATGTGTTTCTCAAACTATTACTTGCCAAAACTGAATGTGCTGCCAGGTGGGCTATGTCCTGGCACCAGCACTGAGCAGGCACTGACTTCAGGGAGAAACTGCACTGGAAATCAATGGCATCACAGTGACCCCAGACTACCGAAATGTGGGTGTGCTCCTCAGCTCCCACAGATCCAAAAGGCACTCAGCCCACAGCTGCAGCTCAGCTTGGGTGAGTTCATCAGAGAACCTCAGCATCCTTGTGGGATGGCTCTGGGGTCATCTACTGCTTCTATGAAAAGGTTCCAGAAGAGGTTCCCCATCTCTCCTACTGGAGCAGGATGCTCTTCTCATGAGTGTCTAAGAGTCTTCAAACCAAAAACAATGGAGCCAAAGTCCCCATCTGGATGTAACAGCCCAACCTGTGCCACACCAGAGCCAGGGCTGCTGCCACAGGGCCTTCCCCAAAGCACCTCAGCTACGTCAGGCACAGTACCCTGGGTGGGAAACATGAACACGGTGATCTCTGCAGGGAGCCACTTGTGAAAAAGGGCACCAGGACCTTCTCTTGGCTCCTGCCACCAGCGCCCAGCCGGCGCGGGTGGGGCCCTGGCACAGTCACCCACTATCAGAGTGATAAGGAACCACTTGATAAAGCTCTGCTTTCTACTACTCCCAGCACAGGGCTGGCAGCCACACACGGCTGGGAAAACCACCACGGCTCCAGCAAAGTGACTGGGAAACTTTGCCCGTCTCTAAAATAAATGCCCCGTTCGTACAAACGCAACTCTCCTCCAACCGGAGTGAAAAAGCTGCCTCCATCCAGCCTCTAGCGACCTTCGGGGGAAGCACGCCCAGCAGAGACATTTCTTTGAAAGAAGTGATGCAAAGCACAGAGTGAGGCAGGAGCCCAGACTGTAAAATGAGAAAGAAAATCCAAGTCCTTGCCAAAAAAATGGGACTGTCCGCATCAGAGTGGTTTGGGTTGGAAGGGGCCTTAAAGGCCAACTCGTTCCAGCCCCTGCCATCCACCACTAGCCCAGGCTGCTCCAACTTGTGTCCCACCTGGCCTTGGGCACTTCCAGGGATCCAGGGGCAGCCACAGCTTCTCTGCCCAACCTGTGCCAGGGCTGCCCACCCTCCCAGGGCAGGATTCCCCCTAATACCCCATCTATCCCTGCCCTCTGGCAGTACAAATCCAGCCGTCCAGCTTTGCCGCAGAGTTTTTATACATCCCTGTAAGTATCGTTTCCATTGCTGCACCTCAAGCACCACCACGTCTGTGCCCCGTGTAACTGTCCCCAGCTCACATGGACGCACCACCGCGCGCTGCTGAGAGAAACAAAAAACTCCCCCGAAAACCAAACCAACTCGTTGAAAACTCAGTAAAAAAACCGAAGAACCCTCCCGAGAAAGGCAGGAGCGCCTGTTCCGGCGGGGGTTGGGGTTCTCCCCGCAGCCCCCCAGGCGCCCTGCGGCTCTCGGGGCGGCGGGGACCGCCCGGCTCCGATACGGGCGAGCCAGCCTGGCGCCAGCGGGATGGAGACGCCGATTATCGCCCCTCCGGCTCCCGGGCCGCGGGGAAACTCCGCGGGGAGGGGGGCAGGGAAGGGAAAGAAAAGGAGAAAAGGCTTTTTACGCACAACTGGAAGCGCTGCCCGCAGGGGAGCGGGGGATGCCCGGCGGGGACCCCCGGCCAGGCGCATCCCCCGCCGCGGGTGTCCCCGCCGCGGCAGCGCTGCCCACGAGGGTTCAGAACAGCCCAGAAAAGGGGCCAAGAAGCCCTTCCGAACCCACAAATCGCCGGGTGTTTTTTCGGGGGGAAAGCCCAACCGCCCGCGGCTCACCTGGCCCACAGAGGCGGCTGAAGTGGTAGGGGTTGCAGCAGACGGTGGGTCCGTCGGCGACGCCGAAGCTCTGGCACTCGCAGAGGGGCTTCAGCTCGGCGGGGTGCTGCAGGTCGGGCCAGCGGAACAGCTTGCCCAGGAGGAGGTGCGGGGGCGCCGCCAGCCCCCCCAGGCGCACCTCGGTGCGGGCCACCAGGACGCAGCCGCCGGGCATCCCCCCGCGGGACTCCACCGCCTCCAGCAGGCTGTCCAGCGAGCGCTCCTTCAGCCGCTTCAGCAGCGAGTAGGTGACGGCCTTCAGCTCCTGCTCCAGCAGCAGCAGCCGCGCCCGCGCCTCCCGGCCGCGCCGCTCCGGGGAGCCGCCGTCGGCCGCGCCGTCGGGGCCGGGGCCGGGGCCGGGGCCGGGGCCGGGTGCGTGTCCGTGTCCGTCGGGGGCGGCGGGGCAGGGCTGCGCGCCGGCCGGGCCGCGCTCCGAGAACAGGCAGCAGGTCACGGTGCGGCCGTCGCTGTCCGGGGGCCCGGCGGGGCCGCGCAGCCGGGCCCCGCGCCGCTCCGCCATGGGGTCCCCCCGCGGCGCCGCCGGCTCTGCGCGCTCCTCCGCGCCCCGCCGCAGCAGCAGCGAGCGCGCTACCGCGCGGAGCTCCGCCGGGCCGCTCCGCTCCGCGCTCTTGCCGCTCCCGCCGGCTCCCGGGTCGTGCTGGCCGCTCCTGGCGCTCCCATCTCCGCCGTCCCTGTCCGGAATGACGCGGCTCCTCCAAAGTCGCCGCACCAGCCCTGAGCGTTTGGACCTGAACATACGACCCGCGGGCGGCCGGGGGGTCGCGTCGCTCTCCGCCGCTGCCCCCGCCGCCCTCCCCTCCTCCTCCTCCTCCTCCTCCTCCTCCGCGGGGCTCCTCGCTCCGCCGCCGGCTTCTATCTCATGGCAGCCGGGGCGCAGCAGCGCGGGGTCCCCGCGGCGCTGCCCAGCGGCTCTGGGGCCGCACCATGGGGGGGCCGCGGGCGCGGTGCGGGCATAGACGGCGCCGCGGGGGCCGCGCCGTGCCCTCCTACATCGGCGGCCGGCGGCGGGGCCGGGGGCAGCCCCGGCGCGGCGGGTCGGGGCAGCGCGCCCGCGGGGGGCGGCGGGGCTGCCGAAAATAGGATAGAAAACGAGGAAAAAAAACCCCAAAAAAACAAAAAAAAAAACAAGAAAAAAAAACCCAAGTAAAAAATATTAAAAAAGGCCAAAAAAGAAACCAATAATAATAATAAAAAAAAATAGGTAAACAATCAGGAGTCACTCAGAGCCGCAGCGGCAGCAGAGGCAGCAGGGCAGGCAGAGGCAGCGGCAGAGGCAGAGCAGGCCGGTGTGCGCGCGTCCCCCGCCCGCATGGCACGGCACGGCACGGCACGGCACGGCACGGCACGGCACGGCACGGCACGGCACGGCACGGCACGGCACGGCACGG
>JAWWTY010000016.1:2078440-2128218 GCA_035222235.1 Margarornis squamiger
CAGTGGGAAGCCATTCCCTGTGTCCTGTCCCTCCATGCCTTGTCCCAAGTCCCTCTCCAGCTCTCCTGGAGCCCCTTCAGAAGCTGGAAGGGGCTCTCAGGTCTCCCTGGAGCTTCCTCTTCTCCAGCTGAACTATCCCAGCTCTCCCAGCCTGGCTCCAGAGCAGAGGTGCAGCATCACACCCACTCCTAACATGCTCAGGGCATCCCTGAGGTGTGACAACACCGTGGTCACCGTGGCATGGGTGGCTGCTGGCAGGGGTGGCAGCATCCACAGGGCTTGTGCCTGCATTCCCAGGGGCAGCAGAACTGCACATCTTCTCCCAGAGGAGCTGGGACATCCCTAGCCTTGCCAGGAGATGCCCATTTTGAAGCATTTAAACCCCAGCTCAGCGAATAGTTTTGCACTGGCACTCCTCAAGGTTTTGCCATCCAGTGATCCCACCCAGGGATCCCACCCAGTGATCCCATCCAAATCCCCACGGGATCCACGGCAGGTGCTGCCCCTGGGCCTTGGGAGGTGAATCAGGGCCACAGCAGCCAAATTGCTTAGGGAGAGTTGAAATGAAGTATCCTCCAAGATTGATCAGAATCAGGAAGGAATAAAACCCAGACAAAATCCAATAGAAATTTGCCAAATGCTACGTTTCACCCGGAATTAATGTTAATGGGTTAATGGGAATGCAAAGGGCAGGAGCTGCTGAGTTTCCAGGCTTTTCAAGGCCCTTCCCACGAGTATCTGCTGTGGGTGGGGACAAGCTGACTCACAGTTTCCAGGGCTGGAGTAACATTTCAACACCCCGGCGCTCCAGCCTTGGGGACTGATGGCAAAGAGCACATTCCCAGCAGAGTGGTTGGGAAGTTTTCTTGACAAAATGTTTTCTTGGGTCAGAAAATGTCAGTCTGGCAAAACCAAAACTTTTTTTCTGTTATTTTTTTGGTAGCAAACTACCAGTTTCCACAAAATGCTGCTTGGAAAAGTTGTCTGGGAGCAAGCCTGGATTTCTGGTCAAACCTACAGGGGTAAAATCATCTCCCAACAGGTCATCATGGGTGGTGATGGCACCTATCCACGGGGATCCCCATCCCAGGACAGGCTCCTTGCTTGGAGCTGGGACAGGGACTTCTTTAAATCCCTTCTTGGTGGAGCTGGGCCAATTTGTGTAAATAATTAATCAGTTATTTGGGAGAAAGACTCCAACTTGAACGATGGAGATGAGAGCCCTGGTCTGAGATGGGGGGGACTGGGTTCAGTTCCCTGGTCTGGGTGAGGACAAACAGGGATTGAGAAGCACAAGTCAGGCAGTGCCACGAGTACAGGATTATCCCCTGTGCTGCTGCTTTCGTTTTTAGGAAAACAGACTCAAGGCATCCCAGAAAAGCCCTGCTGCAATCCAAGGAAAGCACTGGTGTCTCAGGTTTCCTAGGACAGGAAGGCTGCCTTCATCCAAACCCAATGCCAGCCTCCACAGCAGAGAAAAGTGGTTGTTTCCCCTTAAGAGAAGATTAATTTCATTTTTTTCCCATGGGAGAACAGGCCAAAGGGACACCTTGGCTCTTGGTCAGTCACAGGGCACATGGTGAAACATGAAGCAGGTGGAGCATCTTCTCCTGCCTTTCCCAGTGGTGCTGAAAATCCTGTCTGGGAACACCAGTTCTCTCTGAGCAGCCTCAGACACCTTCAGAAAACCCAGTGTCACCTCAGCAAAGCAGAGAAGGACGAAGAGCTCCAGGAAGGGTGGAATCCTTCCCTGGTGACAGGGGGAAGGTGATGGGCAGCCCATGGGCTTTCTGCTGGCCACAGACACGGGGCTGCCATCAGACCTTCCAGTGTCTGTCCTGATGCCACTGACAGGGAGTTTCTATGTCCTTTTGAATGGATGACCTAATAAAATGAGGCATGGGAGTGGAGGGGATGAAGGCATAGGTACCAGAGCAAGAGCAGAGCAGTACTGGAAGGGAGCCCATGAGAAAGATGGAGAGGGACTTTCCACAAGAGCCTGGAGTGACAGGACAAGGGGGAATGGCTTCAAACTGACACAGAGCAGGGTTACATTGGATATTAGGAGGAAGTTCTTCACTGGGAGGGTGGGCAGGCCCTGGCACAGGGTGCCCAGAGAAGCTGTGGCTGCCCCTGGATCCCTGGGAGTGTCCAAGGCCAGGCTGGATGGAGCTCTGTCTAGTGGAAGGTGTCCCTGCCCATGGCATTAAAGATGACCTTCAGAGCCCCTTCCAACCCAAACAATTCTATGATTCTCTAAGATGGAGAAGGGGATGGGGAGGAAAAGTCACATTCAGCCACTCCAAGGAGGGCGCAGCCTCCGAGGGTCCTGCAGGAGAGAGATGGACATGCCAAGTCCAGCCACCCACCTGCATGGCAGTGTTTTGGGGATTTCTAGACCCACAGAAACTCTGCATCCACCTCAGGCTCAACCCTTCCTTCCTCAGCTGCAGGAGGACCGCTCCTGTCCTGCTCTGCCTGGGGGAGCTGAGCACTATCACCCCAAGCAGCTGCTGTGCTCCAGCAGAATGGAATTACCAGCAGAGGAGCCACCTCAAATCACACCAGCCCTCACAAACACGCAGGAGTTTGTCCTTTTATCAGCATTTACTCAGCAGCCTGTGGAGACAGTCTGCCTTTCTGGAGCCTTTTCCAGGCAGATAACACCCAGTTCTGAAACTGCCCTTTACTTTTCTCTTGGCTTGGCTTTGGTGGATTGTCATTTTTGAGCTGGAAAGGGACTATTTGAGTAAGAAAAACAGCCCAGCTCTGTGTGCTGCCACCACGCTGATCCAGCAACAAAATGTGTAATGTGCCAAGCCCAGTGTCCTTAAAAAAAATAAATCCCCCCCCCATATCCACGTTTACCCATACAATTTGCAAACACAAAACTGGAAGTTCCCTAAAGGGGGGGGGGGGGCGGGGCAGGATTAAAAAAAGGAGTATTCTATATGGAGCTGGTCTAGAGAGCAAAGAGAGTACATCTAAATGTATATATATATATATGTGTGTGTCCAAAATGGATTTTAATTGAGGTTTGTTGTGTCCAGTGGTGCTCTGCTGGAAAAAGGAGCTAAAAACACAGTGGGGCTGGAGGAGAAGGAAGGTTGAGGAAGACATCAAAGCAGATGTGAGAAAGGTCACACCTAAATGGCAACCTGTCCATTTCTGCAGTAGTTTGCCCTCCTATTTCTGATGGTATTTTCTGGGAAGAGCTGGTCAGAGCCAACTAGGGCAGGCTTGTAAAAAGATAATTTTTCTCCCTTGGAAAACACAAAGACAGACAGACTGGGCTGCTGGCTTTTCTCCCTTCCCAAGATCTGCTGCCCTGGGCAATTTGCTGCGTTGCAGCAGCTCTCTGCTGGAGTGACTGGCGTCTGGGCCGCCTCAGAGCAGACGCCAGTCACTCCAGTGAAGAGCTGCTCACCACAGCCTGGGTAAATATTTTCTGCAGTGGTGCAGCAGCGTCTCACAGAGCAGCACTGTTATTTCCTAGGCATCTCCAATAATAACTCGGGGAGAAGCAGCCACAAGACATTAGCAAAAGCTGCTGCCACTGACCAAAACTTTAGAGAAGCAGGACCAGAAGTGAGAAGAGAATAGAAATAGGCAGTGAGTCACTGGCTGGAGAGGCTGAAGGCAGCAAGGGAAAATTAAAAAAGACAGGCTTCAAAAGCTGCTCCCGGGACGCGACTGCGGGATCAGCACGCACTGCTCTGATGCTTCCCCAAATGTCTTGCAACCTCAGAATGGGGATATGAAAATCATTATGGGAAAAAGAGAATATTGTCTTCTCTGTTTTGAGCCTGGACCAAAGGTAGCCAGAGGCACTCATTGCTAAAGAACCAGAAGTACATCTCTTTTTGTGTTGGAGCTGTGTTTTGAGTGTCTCTGCTGGCAGCAGCATCTCCAGGGCTCGCTCATGCAGAAGTGTGTGAAAATAGAAAGCAGGATTAGGGAGGAAAGGAGCTGACCCTGAAGGCATTGGCACCGCTGGGTGTTACTGGGAGCAAATCACCCTTAAATAGACACCAGGACACAGCAGGATGCAGTTTGGCCCAGCAGTAGCACAGTAGTTACTTAAGACACCCAGCCCAGGCTTTGCTGAGGATGGAGATGGTGGTTGGAAGCCAGTTGGGTCTCCAGGGAACCTTCTTCATCCCATTGCCACGGCATGGAATGAGCAAACCCCTCTCTGGGCAGGCACCCTGAGGGGCTGGTCTTTCTGTGCCTCAAACTGTGCTGAGAAGCTGTGTCTGTCCAGGAATCTGCTGGCTCTGACATCCCAGGCTGCTGTGAGAGGATCAGAAGCAGCAGCTCCTTCCCTAAGGCTCCGTGGGTGCCAGCAGCACTTCTCCCTGCTGGGAGCCATCCTGGCCACGAGCACAGCCACACATGGGCATGCCAGGCAGCTCTGGGAGGGCAGGTCCTCTCTGCAGACCCCTTTCCATCCCTTTGGAGCCACGACTAGGATTTTTCATAGCTGGACATGCATTTATGACACTCAACCCTTTCACTGGTATTCTGGTGAGCCAGCCCCTTGGAGGGTTAAAGTGGTGTAGCACCTATGACCTTCCATGGACATGTCCCTGCCAAAATCTGACCATTATTTACCTTCTCAGGTGGGCAATGGCCTGGGACCATCCCTCAGTGTCCAGCCTGATCCAGCACACTGGCTCTTGTCCACCCTTCCCAAATCCAGCCCGTGCTAGACCCGACTTGGCCCAAGGAAGGAAAACTGACCTGCTGTCTGGAAGCAGCTTCCCATGGCCCATCAGGGTACCCTGGCACAACGTGGGATGAGGAGGAGAGGATGCAGGAGCTGATGCTTGGTGACAATACCTGGTAAAAAATAAATTTTATATAAGGTGAGGGGGTTTTAGCTCTCAGCCTCTTTTTATTCAGCTGGGAAATGACTGATGCACAGTGATCAGATGTGGTGAACCGAAACCAAAAAAGAAATGAGGGAGACAGGAAAGTGTAGAAGAATTCATTGAGCTGGATCAGGAGATCAGGAGCTGGATCTGCAGGAATCAAGTCCCAGCAAAGCTTGTCCCACTTTTCATGGGACAATCTCTCTTCACTGAGCATCACCCAGCCCTGTGGCAGGGCCAGCTGGTCAACACTAACTAAAGACGAGAGTCACTTAGGGGGAAAGACAATAAACTGTGTTGCATTTAAAAAAACACCTCCCAAAGCCAGGTTAGGACCTGCCAATACATGCCAAAGCCACCTCCAGCTGAGGGCTGTGCCCATGTCCCCTCCTTGTGACACGGGGTGTGACAGTGACCTGGCTCCCAGTGCTGTCCACACACATGGTCAGTGTGCAGGACAGGGTGCCATCTGTCCCCACATGAGTCATTCCATCGTCACCAGCCAAACAACAAATGCTCCTCACGGTTGTAAAGCCAGGGTGGCATTTTTATTAGCTGAGGTTTCCTCCTTTTATTTTTTTCCTCCTTTTTTATGGCCTTATCCACAAATGCTGAGAGCCAGAGGGAATTATTTGTTACTTACATTAAAGCAAGAAGCCATCAGACCACAGCCCTCCAACCACTCCCCGTATCATTATTTTCCTCTTTTTGGAGTTATATGAAGCTCATTATTAAACCTTAGCTAAGGCAGACATCCTAACAATGCACCCAGTGCTAATAACTGCTAAGCAGCATTATTAATTATTGTAATTACAGCATTTAAAATCTCTTCTGATTATATTAAAGAGAATACTTTCCTACTTTTCCAACCAAAAAGCATCCACAAATGTAGCTTATTAACACTAATTCTGTTCTTATTGGTAAAACTATTGTTAGATTTCAAAGGCAGCTAGGCTGGGTCCTAAAAAAATAGATCATGCTGGGATGGCGGGGCTTGTTCCCAAACCCTGATGTGGGGACTGGAGGGAGCTTGGCAAGATGAGGAATTCAGAGCCTGGCAGCACCCACTTGGGAGGGGCATAAATCCATACACCCCTCTTACAAATTACACCCCCCTAAAGCTGATTGCAGCGGGTGCTGGGGGTCCACACGGCCTTGGGGAACCAGGATCACCTTTCCAACGGGGGTTACGTGCGAAGGGTGGGAATAGGAATGGCAGGGAGCACCTATAGGCTCACCTGGGGTGAGTTCTGGGCACCATACAGGACTGGGATGCTGGGACAGCCTCTCTCATCACTGACCCCTGCTTGCAACCTTCAGTGGAATTATTCATGCTGGACCCAGACACCCAAATGGCCACATAAACACCGAGCCGCACTTTTAATTAAAGATGTGCCGAGATAAAAAGCTGCAGAAAACAATTTTAAACAATTAAAAATAATATTAGAGGTGTTTGTCTACCCAATCTGCATGTGTTCTGAGCAGCTCAGGGAGGCTGGCTGCATTTGTACCATTGTCAGGACTTTTTGGAGCGATTGCCTCCGCTCCACGGGCAGGATGAACCCGCGTCCAGACGTCTCTTTGCTCCAAAGAGTTAAGATTTCACTTGTCAGGCTGTTTTTGTTTCTATTCACATGTCAGTGCCTGTCATTTATTTAGTCAATGGGACATGTCCAAGGGATGGAGACAGACTGGGTTAGTCATTCTGACCGTGGGTCGCCAGTCACTGCAAACTGCCTGAGGTCATTTCCAAAAGCGCCACTAACAATGAGAGGGAAGTTGGGCCCGGGAGACCTGCAGGAAACGCCGCGGAGATTAAAGACACAGATAGTCCTTTGCAAAAGTACACTGGAGGAATGTTCCCTATGTTCTGTCAACAGAGTTTCTTCCTCGCTCAAGACTGTCTATTTTAAGTCTGAGCTCGCACCAAAAATGGAAATCCTTGCTCAATGGCTATCGGTGGATCTGGGGTTTCTGGGGCTGCCACAGGGCCACGGCCAAGGAAATGGGCCCTCCAGCTCGGCTGGGCTGCTGGAGCAGCTTCCAACAATCCCTCCTTGTGGCAGCTCTGAGCTGCTTGAAGGACAGGCTGGCAAACCCAGCCGGAGCCCACGGTACCGCCCAGTGTTGCCCGTGAGCATCGTCCCCACCGGTGTCCCCCCAGTGTCCCCTCTGATGTCCCCCCAGTGTACCCCAGTGCACAGAACCCCAGAACGGCTCAGGTGGGAAGGGACCACCGCTGGGGTCATGTGGTCCAACCTCCCAGCTCAGGCTGGGTCATCCCAGAGCACCTGGCACGGGATTGAATCCCGAGGGGCACCCACGGGCACTGCACCTCAGCACACAGGGCAGCACAAAGCCCAGCAGGGCTGCCAGGCCACGGCTCAGCCTCACAGAACTCCCTCCTGCTTTAAGGAAGGACTGGAAAAGAAGTGCTGAAACGCAAGCAGAAGTATTTGCTGCAGCATCCTGGGCTGAGGTGGAGCCCTGCAGACCTGGGGGAATGGGAGTCTCCTCTGGCAGCCGTGTGGGCACCAGGGCAGGGCTGAAACACAAGGGCAGCTTTAGGGGCAGGGATGCACTCGCTGCTTTTGAAGCACAACAGTCCAGGCTGCTCTTACTTAACACAAAAGGTACCTCTGGATGTTTTGGAAAACATTAATAGCAACCACATGATTGGTGGAAAACGCTGAGTTTTCCATCCAGACACACTATTGTTTTCAGATAAATACATTCCATCGAGATTTTTTTTTATCTGGACTTTCTGCATGTGGCTTCTGCATCTCAAGCAGATGGGACCAGGGGTTTGACCACAATGGTGGCCCAAGAGGAGGCACCAAATCCAGCAGGTTTGGGAATTAGGGACAGCAGCTAAACCCTGCCCTTGGTGAGGGTGCGACCACTGGGGAGGTGGGACAGGGGCTGCAGGTAAGGAAGGGTCGGGACAAGGTGGATCTGAGCTGCTCTGCAGGGAGAGGGGAAAGCAGAACATGCATTTTGTAGAATACAAACATCCACCACAGGCACGCACACGAGAGCACCCGAATTCCTCAGCGTGCTGTTTACGAAGGCACTCAGAGACACGACACAGTTGCTGTAGATGCTTCCCCGTGTTGCTGAAGATTCGAGTTCCAGGGCAGTTGTCAGCGTCTGCAGCCGCTGGCGCTGGTGGTGCCGAGCCCGGGGGCTGCTCGGCCAGGGTCTGTCTGTGCTGCAGGAGGGAGATAACGCAGAGCCCCCAGCGCCGGCAGAGCCGGGGCCGCGAGCGGGCTGGGAACGATGCAGAGGCACTGGGGGAATTGGCTCTGCCTGCAGATAAGAGAAGCATCCTGCTCTGAGCTCGGGGTAAACAACTTGTGATACACAGGCCGGTTATCTGCTGAGGCCCACGGGAGGAAGCGGATCCGGCGTGACGCTCCGCACGGAGCGGGGACGGACACCCAGCCGTGGCTCTGGGGAGCCTGGATGCTCTGGGGTGCCGGGCTCACAGCTCAACCAGCTTGCAAAAGGGAATGGAGGTCGATGGATTTGTCTCCAGGAGGAGGAACGGGGCTCCTGGTTCATTGGTGGCCTCGTGGTTGCACAGGTAGGGCTTGAAGCACCTCGATTAGAGCTCACAAAATTGGGCAAAATCAGAAAGATGCCAGAAGAGACACGAACACTCTTTGTCAACACAAAACTGCCAACACCAAGCATTTTCCCCACTAACTACACAGAATGCTGAACAAAATGAGGTGTGTTTTCATTGATAGGGCCAGGAAAGCACCCCCAAGCTGGAGAAGGTGGTCTAATCACAGCACGGTAAGATTTGGGAGAAATAATGAGGTCACAGCCACTCCCTTGTGCTCCTTGTGTAGCTGGGGGGTTCATCTCTGCAGAACTGAGCTCTGGCACCTTGGGGAGCATCACTCCCAGGTGGCACCTTCTCTTGGGGAGGGCAGATGGAGTCAGGAGAGGTGAGGGAGGGAGCAGGGAGAGCTTCCACCCAGCCCAGAGCCTGATTTACAGCCGAGGCCTCGGGCAAGTCACTCACTAGCTCTGTGGTTTCATTTCCCCATCTCTAGAATCTCGGGTGACGTGTGAGGGGGAATTAACAGTCAAACTTTGTTTTTAATAAACATTTCAAGATCTGCCTCGTGTTTTACGGGTGTTTCTGAATGATCTTCCTGGCCTTGCACAAGGGTCTCTCCCTGCCAGCTCTTAAATGCCAGCTCCCCTCCCTGCAGTGGAGAGATGGCCCTGCTGCAGATCTGGCCCTTCACTGAGGAACAACTAAGCTGCCTCAGCTCACTGTAAAGGCTTGTGAAGAAAGTCCTGTGCTGGACACCACCAGGAACCACCAAACCAAAGGGTTCCTCTGTAAAAATGAAACCAAAGCAGCACCCAGCACACGATGAGCTCTGAGCAACCCCCAGTACTCCAAAATTGTCCATTTCTGGGTGAAGCACAACTAAAAACTCTGTCTTCACCAGCCCAGCAGGATTTGGAAGTGAAAGCACTGACTTGAAGCTACCCTGAGCTGAGGCCAGTGGAAATTCAGTGTGGGTTTGACCCCGGCACTGTGCACGCTTTAGTCTCTGCCTGTTTATTGTTAAACTCATTAAAACCATCAGAGTTTTTTGCATCTTAAAAGGCTTTTCTGGCCTCATAGAACATGTGAACGCTTCAGAAAGAATCTGTGTGCAACTGTATAAATAGTGACTAAGGAAGAGGAATTTGGTGGTGTTCAAAGGCGGCACAAGGAGCTGCTGAGCCCGTGGTGTGACGAGATCATTTGCCTCCAGCCCACGTGGTGGCCAGCTCGCCCTCCCTCAGGCAGCACTGCTCGTGGGGCATCAGCTCCTCCACCCACACGAGCGATTTGAAGCTAAAATTCAAAATTAACCCTCCCAGACATGCCCCAGCCCGAGGTCGGTCACTGCCTTAGAAAGTGGATGTGGAATTTCAACTGGAAGAAATTCAGAGCGTTTCAAAATGCGGCATTTTGAGTTGAAACCATCTCCGTTTCCAACTGACACTTCACTCTATTTTTAAAATGCTACAAACTTTGGAGAGCAAGTCCAGCCATGCATCCAACCAAACCAACATTTTTGTCCCTCATTTCCCAGAAAAACTGTAAATGGTTTGTTTTACTCAGAGCTAGAACAAAAATTTACAACTGCCAATAATCCACTCTTATCCCAGATTTAGTGTTGTGATAAACCTTCCTTTCTGGAAGTGCTGGAAGTTGAAGATGTCATTAAATGGATACCTTGCATTGTCACTAAAATCCATGATGTTGGGTATTCCTGGAATTTCCCAAACTCATCTCAGGCCCTGTCTGAGGGATGTTTGCAGCTTATTCTCCCTTTGCAGGAAAATGAACCCAAGAGGTAAACTTAACTTTAGACTGGATGTTGGCAAGGAATCCTTCCCTGGGAGGGTGGGCAGGCCCTGGCACAGGGTGCCCAGAGAAGCTGTGGCTGCCCCTGCATCCCTGGAAGTGTCCAAGGCCAGGTTGGACGGGGCTTGGAGCAACCTGGGCTGGTGGAAGGTGTCCCTGCCCATGATCTTAAAGGTATTTTCCAACCTAAAGGATCCTGCTGTACATGAAATGAGTCTCCCTGCCCAGCAAACACCTGGAAGCGAGGATGGGAATTCCTGTATCCTGCTGCCTTCCCAGGGGACGAGCACTCAGATCCCACCAAAACCACACTGTGCTGCTGCCTGTGGTGTCCCCCCTGTCACTTCTCTCACTGAGTGCTTAAACCAGTGACCTGGCCAGGAACAGACTCATTTCCACAAATCAGTCCTATTTTATCCCTGAACACTCTCTGTGTCCCTGGGCTGTGTCCCTCGTCCTCCTCCTGCCAGGCCTGCTCTGTCTGGGGTCTCCTCTGCTTCTCATGAGAAGGTGGAACAATGCTGCTTTCTGAGCACCCCTCCAGCACAGAGGAGTTGGACATTGTTTGCTTTTCCTGTTTTGTTTTGCATGGAATAACTCCCCTCCATGGAGTCACTTCGGCTCCAGAAACAAAGACTATTAATAAACTTAACTGCTTTGGAGAGTCCAAGCCAAACGCTGGCCTTAGAGGGGAAACAAAATAAAACCTACAATTGCACGGAGCCTTTTCATCCCTGTGAACCTTCTGAGGCACACATAGTGCTGGAATGTCACCACCTCAGCAGTGACACAGGGAGCCATGGACCACAGCAGCCCAGCCTGCTGCTGGGCCGAAGCAGGTCTGCAGGCACAGCAGATGCTTTCTCCAGGTTGGGTGCTCTTGGGTGGCTTCTGTCAGCTTGTTTTTGGTGTCCAGATGGTCCTATCAAAGGGGAAGAGAGGTGGCCCTGTGGTTAAGGCACAGAGCTGGGAGTTGGGGTCTCACAGGAGGTTGGGACAGTCCTTTGGTATCAGTGTTGCTGCCCCCACCAGGTTCTGAAGAACGTAAGCTTTAGGTTTTCAAAGGAACAGCAGCTCAGTTATTTGGGACTCTAAGGTCCAATTGAGCAGGCAGTGGGGATGAAAGCACAGCTGTAGCCTGTGCTACCATCTTGCTCCAGGCACAGGACCAGACTGCCAGGCTGAAGCCACTTCTGATGAGACCAAGGGTGTCCAGCAGCAGGAAACAGGCAGGGATCACAGGAAGAGGCCAAGAGCTGCTTTGGTAGTGGGTGAGGTGACATTTAGAATCTAGGAAGGCAAGTACAACATCCAACCTACAGATGGGACCAGAGGTCTCATGGAAACAGAAAAGGAAGAAAACCATGGGTGAGATCTTGCTCCAAGTGATCCAACTGCCCCTCCTTGGCATTAAGTCCCCCGACCAACACTGACATAGGTCACCTCTATTTCCTTCCCTATTCTTCAATGAAATGCCTGTCTGCCCACAGACGAGGGCTGGTACCTTCACCACGATCATCTGTACTTGCCCTTGGCCTTCAGAACATGTTGTTCCTGTGCCCCATCTGGCAGCCTGGGAGCACGTTCCCCTTGCTCCCCACAGAGTGAGGCTTTGCCTCTTCCCCAGCTTTGTGTGCCTGATGTGCAGGAACTTGCTTTGGCACCATCAGATTAGTTGCTGTTAACATCACTTATCCTGCTGCAGTTTCTTCCCAGTGAGCAATGAAACATTCCTAATCCAGGCAGATTAAAGAGAAACATGTTTCATCATCCATCCCTCGGCTCCAGCCGCTCCATGGGGAGGCGAGAGGCGTTTGGCTCTGGGAATTGCTCACAGCTCCACCAGGCTGGAGCCACAGTGATGGACACACAGCCTGCCAGTCTCACACACATGGGGGTGTTTAGCTGGGAAAACAATTGTCCCGGGGCTTTTCCTCCCCCTGCTGCAGATGTTTGGTACCCCGTGAGGACCCAGCCTGAAGGGGCTGCTGTTGGCAGCACACACTGCCCACATTGCCCCGTCAGCCAGACCCACCAGTCTGAGCCCCTCTGAGCCCTCCTCTGGGCTCACCTGGGAAACTGGGAGATTATACTTGGCATGGCCTCATCCAGAGCACACTTCTCATGTTTTAACCTGGTCTTCTAAGAAAACCAAAGCTTGTGTAGCTGTTCTCACAGGATGTGACTACCTGCTCGTGTTTCCCCAACCACAGCAGGGACTTTCAAAGTCATGGGTCAATCAGCACCTAATTTGGCAGCAGCGTGGCAGGCTCAGCTCTGCCACAGCTCAGGGGCTCCATGAGCATTCCAGCTGGGAGCAGGACAGCCTCTGGGCACTGCTGCTGGGCAAGGACCAGGCTACAGCTCAGAAGATGAGACACCAAAGAATCCACTGGCAGGATGGAAACACTTTGTCAGAAAAAGCTGGAATTGGAGGCTGCACTTTTGTTCTTACCAGAAACCCCATCACAAGGTAAAAATAGGGAGGAAACCAGAGCTTCAAAATTTCTGCTGCTCATGGAGCAAATTACTTTTACTATCATACTGAAACATGTGGGGGAGTACCAATGGCTTTCTTAAACCTCCCTCTGGAAAAGGTGGTGGCCACTGACCCCACGTAAAACACAGAGTCTCCCTCCAGCCTTGGTCTCTCCCCACTGTTTCCCATATCCCTTCTTTTGTCTGATCCCTGGACAGTGGGTTCTTGGAGCAGGGGCACTGCCAGTTTCTGAGCTCCAGCAGGACCCTGCTAACCCATAAATAGTTCAGGGAAGTTCCCACTTTTCTGAGACATGACTGGGCACAAGGAAGCAGGAACAGAGGCAGCACAGACTGACTGCACCCTCTGATACCAAGCAGAGCTTGTGCTGCTCTGCTGTGCCACGACAGTGTGAACCCGTTTAGATTCAAACCCAGCTTTTCACTTGCCACCAAAATAAGCAAATTATGGAATTGCTATACTCCCCAAACCACAGGGTTGTTTTAATGACCTTCCATTTAAGCATTAAGGAGTGAAATGTCTAATCCTGTCGAGTGTGTAAGAATGTGACTCATTCCCTTAATGCTGTGAGCTGCCTCCTTTTTGGCAGCTGCAACTAGAGCAGTGTTCAAAATGCCAGGCTTTGGATCTGCTACATGAAAATGATAAATAAATTCTAACTGCAGGTAATACCTCATGTAACATGTGTGTGTGTGTGCAATAATATTATTCCAGTTGCCAGGCAGCAAACAGGAGGCACCATAAAAGAGATAAACCTCCTGAATCATGGAATCCTGGAATGGTTTGGGTTGGAAGAGACCTGAAAGATCATCCAGTTCCAACCTCTTGCTGTAGGCAGGGACACCTTCCACTAGCCCAGGTTGTTCCAAGTCCCATTTAACCCAGCCTTGGACACTTCCAGGGATGGAAGTTGGGCTTATGGTTTATGTTGTGTTTATCAGATGTTGCCCAATGATTAACACTGAGATTTGCTGTGTTTGAACAAAAAGAAAAAGATGATGATTTACAGCAAATCAGGGCTGCGTTGAAACCTCACAGAAATCCCTGAGTGTCCTGCCACAGGCAGCCCTGAGCTTCCCACTGGGCTGGGAATGGACAACGTGCTGGGAGAAATCTCAGCATTGTGGCTGTGATCACCTCCCACATGGGGGGTTCTGCTGCTCACAACGGTGATGGTCTTCAAGTCAGCTCCTTGAATTTACCTGTGATATAAGCAGGGAGCCAACAAGCAGGAACAGCCCATGGCTGTGTGTGTTTAAGTGCATCTCTTGGTCATGTACCTGCTTGTTTGTCCACATCTACACACACTGGGCAATTAACAGGCTGAGCTCGCCCCTAATGGGTTTTCATCAGCAGAACCCAAACCACTGAGCCCTCCCTTGCAATTCTCCAGCCAACAGAGCTGCTGCCTTAGTCTTCCAGCTGGAAAGGGATAATTGCATTATCAGGGAGAGCCCTTGAGATCTCCCAGGAGATGTTCTGGAGCTCACAGGATCAGGTTCTAAGCACTCATGATTCACTGGAATAAACAGTGGGCTGCGTGTTTAAACCTGGCTTTCAAACTGGCTCCCAGAAATGAATGGCCCACACTCCCCTCATCAGCACGGACAGGATGTCTGTAATAGGGGTGGTTGGAACGTCCTTCCAAATCAAAGCTCAAATTCTAAGCTTGCTTCTAAAAGCTGGCCTAACCCACGCAGAAACACAGGCTCCCAGCAGGCGTGCAAGAAATGCATTTGCATTTTTCCTTTCTGGGCACTCTTTCAGCTCTACTCTGGCTGCAGGTGATGCCCCAGACCCAGCCAGCCATGCATGGCATGTTAGAGGTGGTGCCACCCATCAGTCCCCCACAATTATGCTCCTTTCTCTTCTATGCTAAGCAATGCATTGCACCTGAGTTGGACCCACTCAAGAACCCCCTGGAACTGAGCAGCAGCTTCACTGAGCTTAAGTTGGCAGCTTCGAGAAATCAGGAACAAACTTAATGTGAAATCTCATAGTTATCTTGCTGCAAAATTACTGGGGTACAGTTAATCCATGGAGAAGACAAGAAGACAATTTTAAAAAGAGGTGGAGGAAGCACAGAGCAGGAGAAGAACAAAACAAGCCCCAAATAAACTCTCAGCACTGAGCTGAGGGATGTTATTCACCGAGTGCAACCTTTGCTGCAAATGTCACCCCTGGTTTTTTCCTGTTTGAAGATCAGCTCAGTTAAACTGAATTTCACACCTACTACATGTAACATCTGACTGTGTGTGGTGTCCAAGCTTCCAGCAGGATCCCCAGCAGCCAGAGAGGAGCACTGGCATCCCAGCCCTGGGTGCCTGCAGCAAACAGCTCCACTGAAGGCCTGACCCCTGGATTTAGGGATTTAAGGTTAAGGATTTTCAGTAGGAGTCTCTTCTGTGCCAACAGTTATGAACCTCCAGGGCTCTGCAGACATTTCTATCAGTCCTGGCCATCACTCAAATCCTTGCAAACAATGACTAAGAGAAGCCCACACATGGCTATGACCGAGCCCAGCCTGGCTATGTCACACGTGTGGCCGTGGTGGGGCTGCCCACTCACCGAGAGACCATGGGCACCCAGGGCAGGATGCACATCTTCCAACCCAAGGGACTCACAGTCTGGCCCCAGGGCCACCTGCACTCACGAGGCCAGGCAGCCAGCGTGGAAACCACTCTGCCAGGAGAACAGCTGGGGCACCCAAGCTGAAAAGACCAAAGGCAGCTTGGGTCAACATACCCACAGTCTGGTCACGCCCCCACGGCAGCTCTGACAGCCTGTGAGTCACCAGAGAAGATTAGAGGAAAGTTCCCTTCTGTTTTAATGAATGAATAAGCTCTAAGGTTTTTCTAGGGTGTGGAAAAAGATAAGGCTTAAGGAGGAAATGCAATTGTCTGTGTAGCCTTCAGGTCTACCTAGTGCTTCCAGCACGTTCCTAGAAACTGCTGGCATTTGATCCTAGAACTTGGAGGTGCCTTGGAATCATGTTCTGGACTAACTGGAAGCAGCGTGCCTGAGATCCTGATTGCAGTGTGTTTCACTGGGGAGGCTTTACAGAGTCTGAGGAAGGTCTTCATGTACTGCCAAGTCCTAAAAGCCCTTAGCAGGATCCTTCAGTGGAGCTGTCAGCATGCTAATGGTGGAAGAAACTGTGCTGAGCCTACAGGGACCCCTGGAAATCTGCAGGGGCAGCAGTGGCACCAGAAGCATCCACCACCACATAGCCCAAGTAAGGGGCAGAGACAGGCAGGACCCTCAGTCCAGCTCCCAAGCAGGAACCAGCAGTGCCTACGTAGGTTGAGGTGACTGGTTTTGCTGGTTTACACCTCCAAAGGTTTGGATCCCATGTGGGTGGGAGTCCCACAGAAGAGCATCTCTTTGGGTCTGCACAGTAGGTGTGTGGACCAAACCCTACCAGCACTACCAAAGGGAAGCGAGAACCTGCTCCAGTCCCACCATGGGGATACACAGAGCTCAGAGCTCAGGCTGGAGCTTCATCACGTGCTGCAGCCACCTTGACTCTGCCTGCAGGGGCCTTTGAGGGCTCAGCCCACCAGTTAACCTGCAAGGGCAGGGCTGGCACTGATGGGGACCCCAGCAGGGCTCTCTTGGAGCATCCCTTGGAGCCTGAGTGGCTCCTTCACCGCAGGTCGCTTTCTCCTATTTCTGTCTCTCCTTTGAGAGGTCTGAGGTGGGTTATCACATGGGCTGTGCTCTGGCCAGGCAGGCTCCCACCCTGAGGAATGTGGAGCCTGGAACACCACAGCATCCAAGGGTACATCCTCTTCTGCTGGGACCATATCTAGAGCCGTGCAAGGCAAGGCTGAAGCTGGGCAGACAGCAGGAGCATCCCTCACCCTGAACTCTGGGCTCCTTGCAGCATGAAACCATATATTAATTGTCCCCTCGCTGGCCCCGTGAGATGTCTGTGAGAGATGCAGCCAGGAACACTCCAGTGCACCCACTGGGGAGAGGCTGTGCTAGGGAAGATTGCAGCCTTCCCCCTTATCTGCCAGGCACTTGATGAAGGGGCTGGCGTCAGTCTGGCAACTCTGCTGGCTCCCATTTAGCACCAGAGAGCTGCCTATCAGCAGCGCTGGGGCAGATAGCACAGGGACTATCTAATCACATACCTTTGGCATTAGTGCTGCCATATATTCCTCCCCTTTGCAATCAGGAGACCCGGCTGCACTGCCTTTTCACAGGAATGAACTGTCAACAACCCCATCCTTCCCAAGGCCTAAAAATGGGTGCTTTATCACAGAGGCCAGAAGACTTCTTTTCTTAGACTTCCAGGCAATGGCCCGAGCAGACTTGGAGCCCCCATGAGCGAGACATTAAGGAGACCTTTCCGAGATAACAGCAGTTCACTTGGCTCTCTCAAGAATGCCTGATGGCTGTTCCTTTTCAAAGCCCCAGTAAGGAAACCAGCTCAATTAGAGCATATCAAGAAACTTTGTGTCTCCTGGTTTGTTTACCTTTTATCAGTGCCCTTAATATGCTTTCCTGCTTTTCCAAGGGGAGTAGGAGGGCTTTGCTTCGTGAGACCTCGCTCGAAAACTCCAGTCAGAGGCAAGTTTTTTAAAGGACCAAATCAGAGTTAATAACAGGACGGCAAACTTTGTGTGGCTTGGTGTTTCACTCGGTTTGGCTGCGGGATTAAATTTCATTTTGCAGGAGTATATAGTTGTGTTTAGCACATGGTGCCAACCTGTAATCTCTCAGGTCGTGTTTAAATAGTCTGTGTAACTATTAGTTCTTCCATGAGCCAAATGCACATTAGGACTTGTCCTAAATGAAGTGCCCGGTGAAACATCCTCCCTAAGAATGGCATCTCACAACATTTTTCCAAGCCAAGCCCTGACTCGGCAGCAGACTGGAGTTCAGCAGCTCTCGGAGCCTGCATTATGCCATTAATTGCGGGCGTAATTAACGATGGCCAAATCTCACAAAAGTGCCAAATTAGATTTCACTTGAGACAAGCAGATGGATTTTGGATGAGTGGATCAGGCCAAACCCTGCCCGCCACTGAAGCCTGGAAGTCTGGTCCCAGACTGAGAATCAGATTTGCAGCCTTCACATGACTCAGCTTTCCAAGCTGGAACGAGATGCTCAAATGCCCCCAACCAGAGATCTGGAGACACAGTTCCCTTCAGTGCTTCTGAAAATACAGGTTTTCTTCTGGAGGTTGGTTGGTTCATCCTGCTTTTATGTAAAGGGTTTTGTTCCTCCTGCACCTCTCGCTAGAACCCTGCCAGCGTCCTGCACTGCCACACAGATTCCTCTTGTGCTGAGAAGGGAAAATAGCACCAGAAAAAGGAGAAAATCCTCCGTTAAAATATGATTTTAAACCCTGGATAAATAATCAGAGGACTTTTTCCTATTTCAGTGGCTTAGTTCCCACCTGCTGCATCCCAACATCACACTGAGCTGTTCAAACCTTGCTCTGTGCCCTCTGCTTCCCTCCATCACAGCTGAAACTTCCCTGATTCATCTTTGGGATGATTTCAGGGAGGGGGAACACAAAGCCTGGCCACCAAAGTGCAGCTCCCAGCTATCTCCATCTGTAACTGAGGGGCTGGGCTATTAAACATCCAGCCTCACCCTGTCCCTCCAGAAAACTAATTTTACTCATTTCCCACTGGGAGATAAAATGCAGGTCTGCTCCCATTCCAGAGTCCTTTGGCTGGGACACAAATAGCTTTGGAAACACTCTTATCTGTGCTCAAACATCCTTTCAGAAATATCTAACAGCCTGCAAAGGGCTGTCTTGGTACCACTAAGCCTCTTCATATGAAGAATGGGAGCTCAGCCCACAACCAGAGCTTGTCAAGGAGATTTGCTTTCCTCTTAACACCAACATCCCACAACCTCAGAGGGAGGAACTTTTTAGTTGCAGGAGAAGCTTCTCACAAAGAGCACTCACCCCAAAAGGAACCTGCCCACACATTTTGGTTGGCCCTGAGGGCTGAGTCCTACACACAGTCACGCTGAGGTGACACTGCCCCAGCCACGCCCCACAAGCTCAGTGTAGCTCCTGCCTGGAGTGCTCCTGTTAGCCAAGACAGGATCCTCTGGGATCCCCTGCTTTTCACATGCCTGACATTTGTGATGGGCCCTCCAAGCCAGGCCTAGCTGCAAACAAACCAGGTTGGTATCAAGCGCCGAAGGCAGGAGCGGCTCGGAAACGTGGGCATGTCGAGACCAGGTCTGGAACAGCTCTGGGCTGGCTGGGACATCCTCAGGTTGGAGTCCCCGTGCTCTGACAGCTTCCTGAACCTGACCTGACTCTCATGGCAGTGACACTTGGCTCATGTGGGTTTGGATTTCACAACCAAAGCTTTGGCACCGCTGCTGTGACGGTGCCAGAGAGGAACAAGCCGTCACTAACTCCTGACACATCTGCTGCCCCAGGACATTCAAACCCTGTCTGCATAAACCATTAGACATATTTTTGAGGAAAAAAAAGGAAGAGCTTGGCTTTGCACAGCAGTACCAGTGAAATCCCAGGGTGCCCCTCCTCTCTTCCCCTCTGTGGCAGCCAAACCTGCTCCCTGCCCCTCTGCAAAGGGGCTCTGGGACCCGGCAGTGCTGGCTGTGAGCCGAGGGCCGTGTTTGGGTGCCTGTCTCCCTGGCAATGTGCAGGGCCAGGCTTGGTGGGAGCTGCTGAGGTGCATTTTGGAGCCTGCCTTGGACTCCTGTCTCAGCACACCTCAGGATTTCCTCTCCCTTCATCAGAGGACAGGGAGCGATGGGAGCACTGAGGGTGGCAGCAGCTTGGTGGGCTCCCATCCTCATGTGCTTATCCTGAGCTCATCCTTAGGATTAACCCAGCCTTATCCTCATTGTAAGGGAGTAGGCAGGGCCATCACAGAGCAACGGAGCTGCCCACGGGGTGGATAAATGTGCCACGAGAGAGGCAGAGCTGGAAGAGGCTCCTCCTTATCCAGCCTTGCACTGAGGACTGTTCATGGCACGGGTGCTGCCGCTCAAGGAAGCTCCTGATGGCTCCCAATCCTCCTGCCTCATGCTTTGCCTGGTGGTTCCCAAATCTCCTGTGCTGTGGAGCATCAGGAGCCCCTTGCAGACAGACCATCTCCTTCCCATGGCCTCGGGGGTCAGCGGCGCAGCCGTTTGGGAGCCACGGCTCTGGTGTGGGGAGGATGCATTTCCACTGCCCTGCACTGCACACTCTGCTGCCTTTAAAGGCTGACACAGTGGAGAAGCAGAACAAAATGTTTGCAGCCCACTCTCAAACCTCAGCGGCTTCGTTTCTCCCCCCAGGACTGGTGTGAATGGTCAAACAAGGTAGCAGCGAGCCCGGCCGTCCCCTCCTGGCCCGGAGCCTGGACAGAACCATCGGCATGTGTTCCATCAGCTCTGTTAAGGAGTTGTCTCCCCCAACTCTCCAGCTACCTTGGTCCTTTGGCAAAAAGCCTGTCTCCCAGTATTCCTGAGGTTAATCCCTCCGGTGATGGCATTTTCTGGTGAGACATGCTGCTGTCACCTCTGATGGTGGCTGCAGGATGCAGCCCGAAATGCCCAATCATCCCTTAAAATCTGCAGGATTTTGTAAAGAAACAGCAGATATTTTTTTCTGCTTTCACTCAATAACATGGACCAGCTTGCCTGGATCACTCCCTGCTCTGAGATATTTAGAGATGTTTTATTGTCCTTTATTTTCCCTCTTGTACATCCCCACTGCACACCTTCATGCTAGAAAAGGTGCCTTCCCACGTGCTTATGACCCAAAAAAAGATAAAGGGATCTAACATCCTCTGCACTGCATGAAGTCCATCATTTCCCTCACTTAATGGAACACATTTTTCCGTGCCTTCACCCCAGCTCTGGAGCTTGGAGGCCGCTTTTGCTTGGCCCTGTTTTTTATGCACTTTGTTTCCTTATCGCACCATATAATTTTCAGACAAATGAAAATCTGGGTTTTCACTTGCACAAACACTTGGCCATAAAAAACTTGTCATTGCCAACTCTTACAAATGTCTCCTCATAGCTGATGGGGTCTGTAAAGTCCTGAGAGACCTGTGAATGTACCAGAATCTCGACTTTCCTATTTGTCAGGAGTCGTTCTCTGGCCTTCGTGGTTACAGGGAAAAGCAAAAACCCCAGGAACCCCAATAATGCCAAAGGCAGAAGGCAGAGAAAAGAACTCCCTTGTCACAACTTAAAAGAATATGCATTTGCAGGATTTTTAGTGGGATCTGGTGAGTTGGGGTTGGCAGAGGCTTGGGAACAGAGCCCAGGACCTGCTCCAGCACCTCCTTTGGAAAGGGGGTCCAGTGCAACACCCACTCCCTGCTGGGGGCTCCCACCCTGAGAAGAACCTCACCATGGACTCAACATCACCCTTTCCAGGCCGTTTTTCAACTTGCTACAAAAACTAAAGATGCATTGTATGCACAGAGTGCCTTTGCCAAGATAAATAAACTCTGAGATGCCTTTTTTTCCCAGGCATTCCCAAATGAACACAAATATTAACAATTGCTGCATTAGACCCAAACTCCTGGGAAATAATAGAAGGAGGTAACACTGTAACCCTGTCCCTTAAATCAAATGCACCCCTGTCTATCTGCAGCTTTCCATCCCAAAGTAATTAATAGATAAGTGATAAGACAGAAAGTAGTAATTCCTGGAAGCAGGACAATTAATTGTCCCGAAAGGCTGTGGTACTGTTTGCTTTCCCTGAGGGGGATCTGGTGGCAAAAGCTTCATTGCTGGGGAGGGGAGTGGTGGGAGTTAAAGATCAGGGGTCCCTCTGTTGCAGAGGAAAAGTGCAGGATGGAGGGTGAGGGATGCAGAGCTCAGGGGACTTTTCTATCCATCAGTGCAACTCCATCCACAATGGACAGACAAGCATCACACCGTGGGGGCTTCTGAAATAATGGCACATCTCTGGGACCTGCTAATTAAAAGAGGTGGGACAAAAAGAGGGGGACAGGAGATTGCACAGGTGTGTTGTCCCAAGGAGCCGTGCCCGGCTTTGCCCCAGCTTTGCTCAGCTTTGGCCCAGAGCCACAGAGACACGAGCACATCCAGATTCCAGCCCTGGATCCTCACACCCAAAACTGCAGCAAGCCCCTCTCTGCTGCCACACAACTGCATGGGAGCAGAGTGTGCTCGCTCAGCCCCTGGAGAGCAATTGCAGGCTAATAACATGTGCTGGCATGTGCGTTGGGATGTGAAGTATGTGTGTAGGTGCCTCTGGAAATGTGTCCCTTGGAAAACACCCCTTCAGCCCACAGAAGTGCTGTTCAACAACAGGAATTCCTTCAGATCTCTATCCATTCAAACTCTGAAGCCACTTCTTGTTGCTGTGCCAGGCAATAAACCAGCGATAAATGAAGGAATTTACACATCAGACATCTCAGATTCCTCTCCCTCCTTTCCCAGGAGCTGGATGAGGGGACAGTTAATGATCCTAGTTTATGGTATAAATATTTTGACAGAATATATTTTGATACCATAAATTTTAACAGTTCTGGCTGGTTTTAAACTCTGTTTTTCCCCAACCAAGAATCTGTGTAAAGTCATAATATCTAAAGTGTTTCTTAAGGAGCAGAACCTGTCCCTAGGAAAACATTCTCCTTCCCTTAAAATAATATCACTCTGCTTGACAAAGAAAGTTCAAAATGCCTGGAATTACAAAGCATTCATGACTCAAAGCTCTATTGTTCCATCTTGAGGTGAGATCTTTATGTTTGTGTGTAGGATCACTTGCTCACAACATTCCCAGTGGGCTCCCGTTACTGTGCAGCTCCGAATTCCAGCTGCACCCACCCCTGCAGCACCTTCCCAGTGCAGGGAAGTGGTGCTGCTCTTCATCACACTTGGGAAAACAAAGTAAAAATAATTTGATTTGTGATGAAAGAGCAATTTTAAGGAAATGAAGGAAGAAACTGAGCATCAGTGTGCAAGGAGTAAGACCTAGGGATGGGTTTATCCTATGCACAGATCCAGAAAGAGCAGTCAGGATGTTGATGCTGCTGCATTTGTGACTCTTTACTGCAGGACAGCCCCTCTGAACCCACACCTTGTCACTCCAGGTGGCACAGAACCTGTGGGGCACAGAACCTTGTTTGCTGTGTTGTCAGTGCCAGGCTGCCAGCCTGGGGTGCCAAGACAAGGGGGCTCTGAGGATGTGAGAGGTGACAGCTCCGTCTGGGAACGTGTCCTGCCAGAAAGTGGCACCTCCACCTGGCTGCTCCCAGCAGCAGGAGGGTGGCTGTGCCAGGTCAGCACAGAGGGAGGAGGGAAAGCTCTTCCCACAGCTCCCAGGTGTAATGGGATGAATGAGCAAGCTTTCCCTTCTCCTGCTAAAGAAACCATCCCCCTGCACCCTTTGCAAGGCTCTTGGTCCCTCCTTGCTCACCTTCTGAGCCCAGTTTGCAATTTTAAGAGGAACAGAGACCTTGAGACCTCCAATTTCACAGCAGCTGCCCTGTGGTGTGGGGCAAGAGGGACATCTGTCCCCTCAGGTTGTGACCAGGAGCACAAGGGACTGACCAGCACCTTCCACTGCCTGTCTCATGGGAGCAGCAGGGACTGAGATGGGCAAACCATGGGAGATCATCCAGACAGGATTATTAGAGGGACAGAGACTACAAACCCCAGTGAAACCAAGCTTCATTAATGCCCCTTCTTAATGAAAAACTGGCTTAGTTACACAGCTGAAAAGGAACCGGTTCAAAAGAACAACTCTCCAGTGTTTCCTGGATGTCATTACTCTCAAATAGGTCTGTTAATGGGACAAATTTCAAATACCCTGCAACTGAAGTTTAGCTGGATTTGGGGTTTTAGAGTGAGCTGGGGCACACTTCCCACAGCAGGGATGAAATTCTCTGCAAACATACAACTAAAATTCTCCGATTGTACTAAAAACTGCCACAGCTTAATCTTCTGCAGCAATTTTTGATGGCCACATTTTTCTCTTTCCTAGGGAAAAAAGCCTTAATATCTACAAGCAGCAGAGCCTGTGTCAACCTCCAGACATGCCAGCTCAGGGCTGAGAACTAGATAGGCAGGGAAATGCTGCTGGGAGAAGGGTCTGGCCAGATCTGCTCCCAACTTTCCCATGCACAGAAGTGAAACGTGGACCCCGGCACCTCGGTGTCTGGCTCCAGCCCTGAAGTGGTTTCCACTGGTTATAGAACATGCTGACAGGCTCTTCAGATAAGCAGGGCAAGGCAGGGGCACTGGGAGCTTGGCAGCCAGAGCGTGGCTTCAGGAGCAGGCTCTGAGCCCCAGCCCCAGAGCCTGGGAGCAATTCCTGTGCCCAATTCACCCAGCCCACGAGGCCCTTCCATAACTCCAAGCTTGTTCAAGTCTCCAATCCGTAGTGCAGCACACTTGGAAGCCCTCGAATCCATTACTGGAAATGGAAGAGGAATGGGAAGGCAGGCACTGTTGAATGTGAACAGACTGCCATGTCTGATCCCAAATGTGAAAGGATTCCAAGCTGTCCGTCCATCCTTGGTTTTTACACTGTGGTGCCCGAATCCCTTCTCATATGGGATGGTTCCCAAACCTTTAATGGCATTCATGGAATTTCTCTTCTTTCTGAAGGATACAATTTCAATGAGACCTGGAGCTCCCACTGGGTAATTTTTTCCAAAGCAGTTCAGATAATTCCAATTAAATCTATTTAAACACCCATTTAATGATGCTCTTTCAGGGACGTGGGGGAGGCAGAGATTTTCAGATGGCTCTGATTTGGAGTCAGATGCAATTTTGCCTCTCTCTTGCTTGCACAACTGACCATTAGGAAAATTGTTGGTGGCGTCAGGATGGTTCTACCTGTGTTTTCAGTCTCTCTTACACTATTAAAGAACTTCCATTTCACAACGGACGCGTCAGTTTTGAAAGCACAGAAATTGCTTTATAGCACTGTAAAGCTCTGCTCGAGATAATAGTCCCTTTTATCAAGGAAACTCTCTCCCCCCTCTTAAGATATTCCAGGGAAGCAGGCAGGTGCCAAGAATTCCAGCAGGGTTCCTGCCCCAAGATCCCCCGATGGCCGTGATGGTGTGGAGTGACCACGTTTGGGTGGTCAAGTGACACGATGACACTTTTTGGGGAGAAATAAGCAGGAAAAGATCCAATGCCTTCACCAGCTCAGGGTTCTGGCAGGGCAATGCCCACAAAAGGGGGTTTGTGTGTGAGTTTGGGGCAGGAGCTGCTTTTTGGGATGGTCTCCCCATCCACTCAGGACACGCTGGTTCCCTGTTGCTCTGCCTTGAACAAACCCCCCCCAAAGGTGTCCCTGAGCGGGGGGAGAGGCTGTCACAGGGTATTACTTCCATCCTTGTAATGTTGCTGAAACAGAAGTAGAGGCTCTTTCACACACACAAATTATGCTGTAGCGTAAACATAGCCTAGAGGAGCCCACTCGGATTTCAAAGCTGCACGGCACAGCCTGTGAGCCTCACACAGTGTTTTGCACACACACACACACACACACACACACAGGGTTTTAGTGACAATGAAAGGAAAGCTTCTGCCCTAACACCAAACCAGAGTCAGTAAGTGCTGCTCTGCCTCTTCTCCAGCTAAACTCTCCCTAATCAGCGGCACAGCCCGAAACAGAGGTGGAAAACAGAGCGTGGGGCAACATCTTCCCCTGCAAAACCTTCCCTGACCCAGTGGCCTCCCAAGCAGCCCAAGAGGCTTCCTGGCCATGGGTGCCAGCCCTGGGGTGCTCAGAGACCGTGGGCAGCGCCTGCGCTGACGCAGACCGTGCATGGACACCAAGGCTGGAGCCACGGCGAGGCCCTCGCTGCAGGCTCCAGGCTCCAGCGCCAGGGGGTGAAGGTCAGGCCGGAACAAAGCTGAGCTGCTCAGCAGACACTGCTCCAGGCTGCAGTGGGGATTTGCCCCGGGTTACAGTCACCCAGTTCTCAGGATCGCACTAGCCCAGGTTGGACGGGGCTTGTGGAAGACGTCTCTGCCCATGGCAGGGGGTGCAATGAGAGGAGCTGTAAGGTGCCTTCTGACCCAAACCAGTGCATGATTCATGTGCCTCTTGCCCAGTTGCAGAAACATGATTCACTCCAGCAGACTAATACCTCAGAAAGCTCAGATCAGCCCGAGACAGCTCGGTTTCCGGCAGCTTGGCATAATTGCTACTGGTTGATCACCCAGACTTTTCAGCTTTGAACTCACTTTTCAGTTGCTCATCCATCCCCCCCAGACTTACGACAGGGCGCAGTTTGGACAGGAAAGGAGCAGGTCCTGAACTGCCAGCGCCTTCCCAAGCCCACAGCCTGCACATCCCAGGGATGCCGGGCGGGCTGGAGGGGCTGGCGGGACACAGCACAGAGTAAACACCATCCCACATCAATCAGGGCTGCTCACCAAGTGTATTCCCTTTCACGGCTGCCCTCATTGACAGCAGGGCCCTCAGGTTTGGAAAGCCTCGCTATTTGCTTTTACCTCCCTGTGCAAGGGCTTTGCACATTGTTAAGGAGGGTCTCCTCGAGGTTGGGTTTGCCCTCTGTCGGAGATGGATCTTCCCAATTTCCCCGGTGTGAGCCAAAGAGGTGTTAATGAGAGCAGGGCAAAGGAAAGAATCACAGCCAGCCCAGAGTGCTGCTCCCGGGCTGTGTAAAGAACCAAGCGTTCATGGGGAAGTGGCTGAACTGGTTCCTTTCCCCGAAAAAAGCCCTAAGAAGAGCTGTAAATGTTTTTGTAGAGCAAATGTCAACAATGAAGGACTCTCCTCCAGCAGAGACCCAAAGCAAAGCCCCGGAGAGGCACGTAAGGCGGAATTTAAAGCAGGCTATTTAAATCTCAATTCACAATTACACTCGTATCAAGGAAACTTAATTATCTCTATTTTACCATCTTATCTCCAATATGATTTCTCCAAACAAACAGCAGTCTGGAAAGAGCCAGTAGATAATCCACCCAATCTCTGGTATCTCAGTCGGGGAAGTCAGTGCCTGGGGCAGCGGAAAGGGGTGGGAGGGAGCCAGGAGCCCCAGATTCCCAACGGGACCTGCTGGATGCGTGCCTTGGTGTGGGGCAGGACTCCTGCTGAGCCCTGGGGCTGCCGGCTCTGGCCTGTGGGGAAAAGGGATGGTTGTGTGGGCAGAGCCAGCAGCAAGGGAAGAGGCTCCACAGGGCCACCAGCCCAGGACAGTGCTGTGCCAGCCAGATGTGCACAGCTGGCGGCTGAGATGCTCCTCTGTGGGTTATCAATGGAGGGAGAAATCACATGTGAGGGAGCACTTTGGGACTGTGGAGCAGCGGGGTAAAAACAGTTTTTTCAGTATTCCTTTGAAAGGGAGGGCACTCTTTGGATTCCATTTTTCCTAACCAAGAGCTGGCCAACAAATTCCCATTCTAATAGTTCAGCAAACATCAAGACTGGATCCTGTGTCCAGCATCTCCTGTCCTTCAGTACAGATGGGCTCTTGGACACTCCCATAAGGTCAAGTTCTCTGAAAGGATGCTGAAAATTTGAGGATTGATCAATTCCCTCAGTTAAAGCTGTTCCCACACAATCCTTTTCCCCTGCTGCATCCCAAACACAACCACCACCCTACAAACACATGGGAAGTGCTGACCTAACTCTGGCTCCAAGGGCTGCTCCTGCTGTATCAGTGGTGATGACAACAGTACTAATGACTAATTCTGATAATAATTAAATGTCAAGGAGGAGTTTTCGTCCAAAATGATACCATAAGCACAGGGGACATTCTGAGATAGACAGAACAAAGTGCGTGGAAGTTCATCCGTGTGGAATGTTTCCTATTTTCACACTTGCCAGAGGCACCCAGAGTGGGATGGATTAAAGATACAGTCCCTGGGACTATTTGGGAGCCACATCTTCCTCGAATAAAAGTTCTTTTTACAGACCAAACATCACGATTTAACATTGCATCTAATGTGGGGTAAAACTGCCACTAACACAAGCAGGGCTGAACTGCTCCCAGTCCCCCAAACCTTGGAACTGAGACTGAACAAGCTCCACCAGAGGTAGCAGTGGGTCCTCGCTCTGGGCTCATTCATCAAGATCTTCATCCAAATCCTCTCCCAAAATCCTTGTGGACCTGCAGGCTGATCTTCCACAAACTGTCCCAAAGGAATTTTCATGGATATTAGTAATCTCATAAATATTTGTATTTATTTACTTGTTTTCCATCTGGAAAATGCAAACCAGGAGATGGGAAATTGCTTTTTTGACCTCACCCCCAACATTGCACTTGTTCAGAACTGGAATTCGGACCCACAGCTTTTCCTTTTAAGATGGGACAGAGTGAGGGAATTCCTCTGAGACTTTCCCAAACCAACAGCTTCCTAAAAATAGCTGCTCACATTGGTTTTTCGGCCTGAGGTACTTTGCATTTCAATGGCATTAAAGGGAAGGTGCATTTTTATGCGGCAGCCTCTTAATCTTGTGAGAGATCATTCCTCAAGAGCCACCACTCCCTGTCCCACTTGAAGGGTTCCATCTCTTGTTTGTTTGTTTTTGCAGTCGTTGTTGTGTTCACCAGGCATGACCATGGTGTGAGCAAACTCCTGTGGCATCACCAGAAGGGCTGAGGAGACAGCTGAAACAGCCAAAGTGAAGAGTTGGCTGTTTTCTTCAAAACCTGCAGTTTTCTTCAGTGTAGGGGAAAAAATGTCATTTTAGGGTAACTGTTGAGAGCCTTAAAAGGTCTCAGAATCATAGCACAGTTAGGGTTGGAAGGGACCTTGCCTTGTTCTCTAATCAGTGAGTTATTTGTGTATTGGTTTGCTGTGATCTGCTTGAAAATGAGAATTAAGCAGCAACCTAAAGAGTGGGGAGATACACAAACCACGAGTTGTATTTTCTGTTTGGTGATGATGCAGAACTCAGACAGGACTCGCAGTGAGTCCCAAGCCAAGACAACCCACCCTACCCAGGCATTTCCCAGCCCCTGAGCCTGGTCACCTCGGGCTCCCTCCACACACTGTGGAGGGAGAGCTCTGTGCATCTCCAGTGGGCACTGCCTAAGACCTTAATTACTCCCTAAGAGCTTAATTAATCCCTGGAGGTGTTCACCTGCATTCCTGCACTACAGAGGGAGCCAAGCTCGGCTTCAGGCACCCCATGCAGTGAAATGCCGAGGTGAGTGTGGGATGAGCCCGCAGAAGCTCAGAACTGTGCAATGAGCTTTGGGCACTGCCCAGGTTTGGACTCTTGCCCTGCAGAGAATGATTTTCTCTCTGCTGGACTTTCTGTGCCAGCTCTCTCACCAGAAAAGTGGCAAAGGACATTCCATGGCAGAGGGGGTGAAATGGTGCTCCCAAATCCACTCGGGAAGTAGTTCTGCTGTTCCAAAAGAGCAGGTCGACTCTTCCATCCTTACGTGTGCTGGGATGGTGCAGAGGAGGAAACTCAAGCACAGTTCCCTGGCACAAGGGCTGAGCTGCCACAGATCAGTCAGAAAGAGGGGAAAGTTGAGCACTGAATAAGTTCATGAAGTTTTCTGCAAATGTGCCAGAGCCAGATCCTGCAGGGATGGGTGCAGGATGCCAAGCACCATTCCCACCTTCCTTTGCACCATTTTCTCTCCCTCGTTATCACCCATTGCTGGTTCAGTCAGACCTGGCTGAGGTCACAAAATCTCAGAATCACTGAGGTTGGAGAAGACCTCCAAGATCATCCAGTCCAACCTTTGACTGACCACCACTTTGTCAGCCAGCTCTGCTATGAGTTCCCTGTGCATGTGAGCCTTTGGGTGGGATTGCTGTGCCATGGGAATTGCTGTGCTCTGCCCTACCTGGGGGATGGCAGGTCGCCACGGTCACAAGTTCCTCCTCACTGAACTGTTCATCCCTTCTCCAAGGAAAACACCCTTTTTATGTGCTAAACCCAGCGTCTCCTTCCAAAGGTAACAAATTAAAGTGTATGGAAGTTTGAAAATACCTTAAATGCTGGGATAAGCAAAACTATAAAAAGCTGAACACCACAAATCAGGGACTGTGCTGGAGCAGGAGACTTGGAGGGAACCTGCAAAACCTGGGATTGTCTGGGTGAGGGGATCCTGGTTCCTTGGGGTTGTCACTCCCTGGTATTAATTCATCACCTGGGAACAACCACGAGTAGCTTCTGATTCCTGCTGTTGTCAAGTTTGGGTTTTACTTGTTATTTTTCTTTATTTCTTCTAGTTCTGCATTCCCAGAATGTATTTTAAAATAGTCCCTGCAGTGAAAAAGTTCTTCAGGACTTCCAAAAAAGTTCCTTACAGTGAATTCACGTTGTTTGCTTCTTCACTGCTCGCCCAAAGTGCTCTTTTTTTGTGGTGTGTTTGCTCAGAGCTGTTGCCAAAACGATCTGCACGATGTGCCACTAAAAACCTCAACTCCTGCCTCGTGAGCTGCAGTTTGCACAGTAATTTATGTTTGGGTGGAAAGCACATTTTCCCATGCCGAGAGGGACAAAGGGACATCTTCACAAAAGGCTGAGTGGATCTGTGTGTGTGAGAGAGAGGGAGGAGCTGCTTCCATAGCATTCCTGCTGGTGTTCATGGCCCAGGGATCAAACCTCTGCCACTCGTGTGTGTGATGAACCCACACCACTCCAGACTTTGCAGACAGCTGAGTTTTGGATTTTTTCACGCTATCTTGGAATTCTGTTGTACAATTCCTGCCAAAATAGCCCCAGTTTGTCACAGGAATCACCAGAACTGTATAAAAGGTGCCCCATTACTGACTCGGAGAGCCAAGCATTCCCACAAAACCTCTGGGCACTCTGTACCCACAGCTGGTGCTGCAGATTCTCTGAGCTCAACCTCTCTATCCTCACCCGTAAATGTACTCAGTATTTCCTTTTGGAAACCTTGTTCTAGAGAAAACAAGAAGGATGTCTGAAATGAATCATAATCTGAAGATCAAAAATGTTAGATTTTCTCATAGAATGGTTTGGGTTGGAAGGGTCCTTAAAGACCATCTTGTTCCAATCCCCAATTCTGGGGGGTTGTTGTGTCCTTTACACAGTTTCCACTTTCCTATGCAACAACTGGCACAAAGACCAGCCCTGAGAAGCACCAAGTCCTGCAGAGCCCCAAATCTCAGTGTCTCCTCTATCTGAAAGCACCTTCCAAACCATTCAATGCACTCAACAGCAATGAGTGTCCAGCAACGGATGCTTCACCTGAACCCAGTCACCAGGTGCTGCCCCCTTCTCACCCTGCCCTGTCAGGTGATGCAGGGGGTCACAGCACCTTGTGGGATGCCCTGATGGACCTGAAACAAAAGTCCCCCTAATTCAGAGTTCAGAGTCTCTCTCAGAAGGGCCTCCTGAGAGCTGTGAAGCCTGTTGGTCCATCCCCACAACCCATCCCCAAGCCAGACCTGCCCAAAGCCCCACAGGACATTTGTCACCAGAGGAAGGAACTTGTGTTTCTCCCCCCATTTCTGTCTCTAATGTAAGGACCACAGAATTATTTAGGTTGGAAAAGATCCCCAAGGTCACCAAGTCCAGCTGCCAACCCAGCACCACTACCATGTTCACCACTGAACCACGTCCTCAAGTGCCACATCCACACATTTCTTGAACACTTCCAGGGGTGGTGACTCCACCACTTCCCTGGGAAGCCTCTTCCAGGGCTGGACAACCCTTTCCATGAAGAAATGTTTCCTGTTATCCAACCCAAACCTCCTTTTCTCCAGGCTGAGCTCCCTCAGTTGCTCCTCATAAGACCTCTGCTCTAATTGCTATGTGCTAATAAAGCTATAATTTGTAATCCCAGTTTGCTCTCAGTGTGTTTGCATCATGAGCTCCCTTTGCAAAGAGGGATCACCAGGTGAAAATGAGTTAATGAGACAGAAAAAATATCCCACTGGTCTTGCAAACACGAGAGGAGAACCAAGCACGGGGAACACATCAGGAGGAGGCAGAGGCACCAATGACCATGTCCTCAAACGCTTTCCTTAGCTACCATTTGGTAATTGGTGCTGAGAACATCAAACTAGAACAATTGGGGAAGCAGCAAAGAAAAAGGAATAAAACCCCAAATAAATAACGAAAGCAGCCCGGGCCGGGACAGTCCGAAGCGGGACGTTTAAACAGGAAGAGCATGGCGTCGGGGCGGGCGGAAGGGAACAGAGGGCTCCGCTGCTGCACACACAAACAAACCAAGCACAGCAGAGCCAAAGCAGCAAAACACTCCCGGGGCTGGCCCTGCTCAGCCCCAGCTCCCGGCTGTGCCCCACGCCCTGCCCTGCAGGGACACCCGCCAAGGGATCTCCCAGCGCGGCTAACCGGGCAGCAGGGACGCGGCAGGAGCAGAGGGAGCAGCAGTGCCCGTCCTGGGGTGCCTCTGACCCCTCGGGAGGGGCTTGGCAAGGGCCACATGAGGGGCAGGACACGTGGCTGTGCCCTCTCCCAGAGCCAGGCTTTGCCTCTCAACCCACGGCCCCACTGTGCTGCAAACACACGGGAGGAGCGATGCCTCCCAGGCTGGCTGCTCCAGGGAAGCAAATTCCCTCTCCTCCACCCTCTGCACGGGCCAAGGAGCCAAATGTCGTGAAGGAGAAGCTACACCCCTGTCCCTGCTCCATGCCATGCTCTGTGCCATACTCCATGCCATGCTCTGTGCCATGCTCTATGCCATGCTCCATGCCATGCTCCCTGCCATGCTCTATGCCATGCTTCCTGCCATGCTCCGTGCCATGCTCTCTCCCATGCTCCATGCCATGCTCCGTGCCATGCTCCGTGCCATGCTCCGTGCCAGCAGAGCACACTGGGCTCTGTGTTGCCCAAGGCCTTTCCTGCCAGTTCAGTGCTCCTTCTCCTCCCCATCCCGGCGTGCCAGAGACCTCCCAGCTCTGTCCCCAGCACAGCTCAGCACTCCCAACCTTCTGGGGAGCTGAGAGACGCCAAGAAAAGATCTAATGGCCATGACTGCTCATGTAATTAAAGTCTGGGTTACTTTTAAACACTGAAATCATCCACAGACCTCAGCAAATGGCCCTGAAGACATGAATAGCAACCTTCAGATCCGCAGCCCTACTGACAGCCCTCAAGCTGAGATGGGGACACAGTCCATGGTCTCCTGGGGAATGTGGAGTTCATTCCAGTCACTCTGATTGTTCCTACCACTCTTTCCCAAATAGCACAGCATTCTCAGGAGATGAAGAGAGGATGGCTGTTTACACCACATGCCATAACTAAACAGTGCTGGAGGATTATCTTATCTTCCCATCAGGAGTCAGATGTGGAGGGTTCCTTTGTAAAGCCCAAACGAGCCCCCTGGAAGTTTTCCCGAACATTGTTTTACACATTATTTTATCCAAGGAAGTGAAAGGTCTCTCTTCAAAGAATGGGAAACGTATCACTTTTTTCTCTTCAGATCTCTGTGAGAAATCATCCTGAGTGGAGCAATCAGTGGAAAGCTGAGGGCCCTCTCCTGCACAAGGGGCTTGGAGAGTCGCCATCCATCGCTCACACTGATGGGAATTACCTCCAGAACCTGGAACAGGGAGTGGAGGTCAACCTGTTCTCAGCGTGGCTGGTACCTCAGCAAAGGTCTCCTCCAAAACCCCTGCTCCACATTCTCCATTTCATCCTTTTGCCTCCCCATCAAGACTGCTCCTTGTATTAATTTGAGAAAAAAATTAAGAATGTGCAGGAATAACCATAAGGAACTGAGACTTTAAAAGGGCCATGGAGAATTATTAGGAATAAATAGTCCCTGCCCCATAGAGAGCACGTTGAAACACCAGCTCACCGAGTCCTTTCAGTATCCTGTAATTTGCTTATCTCCATATTTATTGTAGGCAGGGAAGAGAGGCCCAGAGAGATGCCATCCCCTGCCCAACACGGTACAAAAACCTGCCTGAGAAGGAGGAACCACAGTTTTGGGAGAATCCAACCTCTCTCCAAGTGAACCATCACCAGGGAACATCCTGGCAAAACTGGCATGTTTGAGCCACACAGCTCCTTATGGTATTCCTCTTTTTTAAGGACAACTATGACAGAAAAATGACTATTGTCACCACCTTCTGAGGGGACACATTTTCCAGAGTGACAATAATTTATCTGCAAATGTACTGATTTTCTACAGACTCCTACTCTTACTGCCAGCAAGTACCTGAGAAAACTGACTCTTGCCTTGATGTCCCTCAGAAGGGCTGAGAAACATGGGGGGGAAAAAAAAAAGAAAAGAAAAAGCCTAACTATAATGACAAAGAAACAGGAAAAGCCATTATATCCAGCAATAAAAAGACTGCTTCCCCCCCTTGTTCAAAACATGATCATATTATCTTAGCAACCAGCACAGCCAAGCAGACTTTACCACAGGAATTGTATAACCATTCCTAAAGAAACGGGAAGGGGAAAGCATTTATTCCTTTCTATATTTTATGACGTGAGAGCTGATAGGATTTGCTCAAGTTGGGGCTGCTCATAGAGAGCCAGAGTGGGTTTCACACTCATTGTTTTTGCTTTTTGCTGCCCATACACCGCAGGGCAAGGTAGTTTCCTACTGCTGGGGTTGGAAGGGCCTGGACCCATAAGAGTCTCTCTGTAACATTCCCAAATGTTGACATGTTTGGTGCCTGTTTTGTCAAGCAAACCTTTGCAATCTCCTTCAGAGCTGTCTGGGGTGCACTAAATTAGTGAGTTGTTCTTGCACTCGGTGCTTTCTGCCCGGCTTAATAAAAAGCCCTTCAGGAGAAATATATATCCATTAAAAAAAAAGGCTTTTCGTGCTATATAAAGGCTGCTCTCAGCTCCAAGCCCTTGGAAATGCTCTGCAGTGCTCACATTCCATACCCTGCGTGGCCAGAAGGGTTAAGTTGGATTTACAACTCTTCGGAGCAATTACACCGAGCTGCAATTTAATGGTAATTCCAGAAAGAGCATCTCTGAACAAGACAGGCATGTTGGGAGAGCCACAGCACAGGAAGCTCTTCAGGCAAAACATTACATAGGCTCTTAATGAGGGTCATTGACTGCTCCTGGAACGATCTTATCAGGATGGAGAGGCAGAGTCAGCACTTGTCACCCTGCCCTGGAAGGGCACGGGAGGGGATGGGGTGGGATGGAGATCCTGCCTGGGTGGGTGATGCTGGATGGAGAACCACGTGCTGTCAGGTTGGCAAAACGTCTTTTCCTGCTTTTTATTGCTGAAGGACACCGGGCATGGAGAGCTTGCCCTGCCTGCCCTGTGTGTGTGTTTGCTTTCTGCTCTACCTGGGCAGAGCAAACAGCTTGGCTTCTGCCTCTCAAATTCCAGCAGGAGGAGGTTTCAGCCTGAACAAAAACTTGTTTTCACTGCATTTTCACCCTTTTACTTCCCTGCAAGATTTCAGTTCATGTAGGGTTTCACAAAACATCCCCACAGAGCTGAAATTTGGGGCCCACAGTACCTGCCAGTTCTCCTCTCCAGCCAGTCGAAGCCCTAATTGCAGGGACTGGCCTGCTGAATGCTTAAAATCTGAATAATGAATTACTTATCTTTGCTGTTGAGGCAGAAACATATTAGGCATTACTTGCTCCAGCCTCAGATTCCTTGACTGGGTTCCAGCTGTAAACATTCAACAGGAAGAGGTTAATTTTTTGATTCAGTTAATATAAATACTGAAAGGTTCCTTACTTCACTGTCCCACATCACTGCAACATACATTCTGTAATTAGAAGCATATTTTTCTGATTTCAAGGTATATTTTGCCAAACCAACAAAAAAGCATCAAACTCCAACATTTCTGCCAAAAATACCCACTGTATAATTTATGCCAAATCAACAAAAGTCTTCTTTTGTCCTTCCCAAACCACACTAAAGAACGGTTTGTTAAGGAGTCCAAATGTTAAAGTTCAAAAAAAGCCCTCTATTATACAGGGTGCAAGATAGAGAGGAACAGCAAGCCCAGCTGATGGAAGTGAGCATCTCTCTGCCAGGAATGGGATCTCTCTTGAACTCTGGTTATTCCCCTCCACCCCACACACACTTCTCCCTCTTTTTTTTTTCCCTGCCTTTCCCATTTTCCTAAAGCTTACTTAGCATCTGGAATGTGTAGGCAGCAATCCATGTGTTTGCAGTAAACTCTGAAAGCAGAGCCAAGCAGGACCACATGGGCAGGTAGCCTGGAAAGCCAACCTGGAATGATGTCCCCAAAACTCTTGGACACAGCTAAATTATGAGCAACAACATGGAAAATAAATAAATAAAACAAAGCACGAAAAAGGGAGGGTTTTGGTGATAATTAAGCTTTTCCTTTCCCCGACTCGAAGAAAAATTTTAATTAGAAGTTCAAGCATTTGGTTTTAATTCAGCCTAATGCACAAATGGTTTATTTCCACACAGCATATTTTCATGGGCTACGGAGCAGCCTCCAACTAGGAAGCCATTACAGCCTGTGATTACAGCTTTGACATGCACTTGGGGTATTTGGGAAGTGGTGGCAGAAGGGCTTCCCTGACAGTCCTCCCTGCTCACGAGGGTGGAGCCATGTGCCATTAATTACACAGGCTTGGTACACACAGTTAACAAACATTCTCTTGTTTTTAAACAGACAAATTCAGTAGTCTTCCCATATCCAGCACCGATATTAGCAAGTGGCACCTGGCCAGCACGGCCAGCTCTGAGGAGAATTGACCTCAGACCATCTGCTCACACTTTAAGGGACTGCACCACCACGGAAAGCTGTTGGGATGAGCAGTGGACAATGATGCTCAATCTGGCCCCATCACTCCTTGCCATGGAACCACGAATGCAGAGGGCCCCTTAAATAATAATTCCTTATTTACAGAGGCATCAAGGATGCTCCAGTTCTGCTTGAAACCGGCCAAAAGCCCAAGAGCCTTTCCCTCTGTGAATGCAGCCTGGTGTTTGCACGCTCGGGTTGCTGATGGTGCTCATTGCTGGAAGTCACTCAGAGGCACCAAATCCCAAGGACTGGGTGTTCATCAGCCCCTCAGAGCCCCTGGCCCCCTCCCACCACCCCTGCGTGGCTCCGGGATGGGGCTCAAGGGGCCCTGCAGGGTGTAGCTCTTAGTGAAGAATGTAGAAGTTACACTATTTGGAGAATTTCTTAGGCTGAGCCAGTTGGGTGTGAGGAAGAGCCGTGTCTGTAACCGCATCCGACTGGGATTTTGTGTGGAACTACGGACAGATATGAAAGAGTCCAGCAGGAACAACACACTCAGCACCATCAGCTGACACTGCCCAGAGAAGCTGGGGCTGCCCAGCCCTGGAAGTGTCCAAGGCCAGGTTGGACAGGGCTTGGAGCCACCTGGGCTGGTGGGAGGTGTCCCTGTCCGTGTCAGGGGTGGGATGGGATGAGCTTTAAGGTCCCTTCCAACCCAAACCATTCCAGGAATCTGTGATTCTATAATTTTGGAACCAAGTGAAAAATGACAGGGAATTTGGAAACTTTTTTGTCCATTACAAAGGATCTTCAGTGAAACAGTCCACGAAGCAGCATCTGGGGAGAGAGGCTTATCATCTTTCCAGTCACTTTTGCAAAAATTCCTCATTCATTTCCTGCTGGCTACTGTCAGAGAGAGGGTACGGACTCGCTGGGCCACATCCCAGATCCCGTCTGTGTTCCTAAATACTTAGCTTATCTCTCTGTGTCATGGAGCTGTGATTACACAGCTCGAGGGGCTAAAAATATTGCCAAAAGCTTTAAAAAGAGAGGCATGGTTTTCATTTTGTAACTGCCCCAATAAATGGAGATGACTGGACAGATGGACACCAGGGTAGGGCCAGGTGGTTGCAGCAAATCAGGATGGGGCCCCACTCCCACCTAACACAGGTCCTAAAGGTGCCAGGGTGCCTTTCATGCTCTTGTTGGGATGGCAGAGGTGGGGGGGAAGCAGCAGAGCCACCAGAGCAAACTTCTTTGGGTGACCAGTTATCACAGCTGCATTTCTTTAGGCCTGGCCTGTGTTGGCTTTGCTCATAAGCACAGCTTTGGTCAGCAGATTGGACTGGAGAGCCAGAGGAGGATGTGGGGGCACCTCTTGGCTCAAGGGTGGCTGAGCAGCCCCTTGTCCCAGCACTGATGAGCTGGGGGTGAGCACTGAGCAGCTGGTGCAGGCACAGAGCACAGGCCCCAGCAGCCCCCAAACCCAGGTCCAGACTGCCAGGGATTTCAGTAGTGAGCTGGGGGGGTCAGGAACAGGGCACCTGGCACAGGAGGAGGGGAAAGAAGCCAGGGTGAGACCTCTGAGTGAGAGCAATGGTGCAGAGAGGAGAGCCAGGGACACACACGGGGCTGGGTAACACATGGCTGCAAATGGAAAAGAGTGAGGAACCAGGGGAGATCCCTGAGCTGTTCACTGAGGAACCAAGTGAGATCCCTGAACCCTTCACTGAGGAACGAGGGGAGATCCCTGAACCCTTCACTGAGGAACCAAGTGAGATCCCTGAGCCCTTCACTGAGGAACCAAGTGAGAACACTGAGTCCTTCACCAAGGACCCAGTGGAGATCCCTGAGTTGTTGCCCAAGGAACCAGGGCAAGGAAAAGCAGGGGCTGCTGTTCTCCCCATCACAAAACCCACCACAAGCCTGGGAGCCTGCTCAGAGCTGCAAGAGGAATCTGAGTGCTGGCAGCTCTAAACTGCTGAACTCCACCAGGAGTGACCTTTCTCGTTACCTCCAGCACTATTTAGACTGGCTGAGCTTCCCTGGCCCAGCAGCAATCACACAGTCTCCATCTGCCCACTCCACACCAGAGTTATAGCGTGTGCTGCCGAGGCAGTCTCTTGGGTTTGTTTTTTTTCTTGCAATCTTGACTTCAGCCCAGCAAGGGCTCCTGTCTCTAACTCGCCGCTGTCAAAACAACTCCAGCGGGGAGATAAGGGAGAGAAGACTTTGAAGAGGCTCCTTCCTGCAAGCTGCTCACTATCTCCCCGAGACATTTGTCAGCATCCCCTAGGAAGGGCAGCAGACTTGGGGCAGCCAGGAATGGTTCCTCCTCTCAAGCCCCCAGTCACATCACAACGCGGCATTTGAAATGGCTCGTGAATCCCAGATAAAAAGCCAGCGATTAACGTCTAGAAGGAACCTCTGTTTTCTATCACCAGATGTGGCCGTTTCCCAGCAGGACAGATATTCATTCATGGGAGGACAAATATTTCTGTCCATTTTTCCCAGCTTTCTTGCTTCTCTGCTCTTCACAGTCACCTTTCTCCTGATTTAAATTAGGCTGTGGCTTTGGAGCTTGCCCAAATCCACCCCCAAGAGAAAATAAGATTAGAAAAGGGATGTGATTCATTTGGTAGTTTCCCCTTTCTTACATTTTGCTTTGAGTGAAGCATCAGGAGACAAAAGCTGCCCATCCATGACAACCTGTTTCTTCACAGGAGGACACGATGCAGGGCTGCTCTGCCTCCCCATGCCCATGTGGTTGCTCACTGCTGCCTCCCTGGCACGGCATGGATGAAATTCCCTCTTTTCCCCACCCCACAGCCCAGCTGGGCTCTGCAGGCAAACACAGCTCCCTTCATCTGATAAGTGAATCATGTCCAAACCGAACCAGTTGTTGCCATCAGGGAGAATTCACCCCTTGGCTGGGCCAGGTGGGTCATTCTGTGCCTCCTGGCCATGGGCAAGAGGCTTGTTTGGAGTATTAATCAATGCCTTTGAGCTTGCAAGTGGCTGAGGGTTTGGGTGGGTTTTTTACACCAGCAAACCACATATTTTGAGGACCAATTTTCAAGTTCAAACCCGTGAAACAAGGGGATTTGGAAATATTTCCATCCCAGTTTTCTCGGTCCCTGATGGAGAGCGCGAGCCCACAAACCACCCAGAACTCTGTGCCCTCAGTCACTCCTCGCCGTTGGGTTATTTCATGGCCTTTAGCTGCAAAGTCTCCTTTTACACTTGCTCCAGGATGGGGGTTACAACAGTGCAGCAGGTCTGGCTGCTCTGGGAAATGTAACATCTCTGAGAAGGTCCCCTTGGCCCACTGGAGTTTCCCCGTGACCAGCAGTGACGGCTGCACTCCCACGGGAAACCCACCACCAGCACATCCCCACACTCCCACGGGAAACCCACCACCAGCACATCCCCACACTCCCAGCACTGAGCAAGCCCCAGACGCATTTTCTGCTCTAGTGGAAGGTGTCCCAGCCCACGGAGAGGGGTTAGAACAAGATGACCTTTCAGGTCCCTTCCCACCCAAACCATGCTGGGATCCTGGGACTCCAGGGGCTCTCTGAGCAGAACGGTGCAGCCTTTGAGGCCGCCTGGCTGGAAGCTCAGCAGCTCCTGCTAGGAGTGCCCCTGGGATGGGCTGTGGCTGGCCATGGCAGGGAGGTGTGGAAGGGGAGACGCCGAGCATGGGGGACAGGATGGAGGGGTCGCAGCTGCCGAGCCCAGCCCGGCTCCACCGCCCCGCGCCGCAGCCACCGCGCTTCCTGCAGCGGCGCTCCCCACGAGCCGCTCAGCCACAGCACAGCCACTGCTGCTTTCTTCTTTTAGAAACGGGCAAACAAAACACGGGAGTGGGAGCTATTGAAATAAACCCCCCCCCAAAGTCTGCACAGAAAAGCGGCTCCGTGGCGGAGCGCCCTGCGCGGCCGCAGCCCATTGTTGGCCCAGGCGCCCGTGCCGTTCCCAGGCCGGGGAGATTTGCCTGGTGCCGGCCAGGTCTTTATCCCACTGCGCAATTAATGCAGCTTCCCCCAGATAAACAGCGCTTGTTTAACTGGGCCTCTTGATAGGTCCCAGCAAGGCTTGATAACATGGATGGTCGGATGTTGTCAGGACGAAGGAGTCAGACATGCTGGCAACAAGCTTTTCCCTTTCAAAGCACACATGTTTAGAAAAGAAAGGGCTGCGGCTGCTCGTGGCAAAGCGCGGCTCAAATCTCGCTGGGGCATCAAACGGAGGCAGGGGCAGGGCTGGGGCTGCTCCCTCGCCAGGAGCCAGGCTGGTCCCGGCGCTGGCAGCCAGCTCCCGGAGTTCAGCACCCCTCCTCAAGCCATTCCCAACATGATGTGCTCAAAAGTAGGAGCTGAAATGTTCATACTGTGATTTCCACCCTGACTAACAGCAGCAGCAGAATGAAAAATAAAAATAATGGCTATTTTTAATTTCTCTTCTGTTTTTGCCCCCCGGCACGTGTTTGTGTCAGCTCTCCAAAGGTCTCCACAAGCCCCAGTTTCTTAATTTAGTAACTTTTTTACTTTATCTTAAAGGCCCTTTGATTTGATTGTGCAAGAATCTCAGTGCTCATTAAAAATAAACTAATTATCTTTGGCGAGACTTGGGATCAGGACAGTGACAGTGCCGCAGTAGCAGGAAAGCTCACATGGAAGTGATCCCTTTATGGACCAGGACTGCCCCCACGTTCCTGGGTGCCTGGATTTGGGGTGCACCCTGCTCCCCTGCCTCCCCAGGGGATGGATGTGGGGTGGTGAGGGTCACCCCAAACACTGCTTGTCCCACTGCTCAAGGACGGCATGGAGGCACCTGGCCAGGACTTCCCGTGGGAATTTCCAGGACAATGAACAGGGATTTGAGGGCACCTCATTGATGATGCTTTGGGGTCTCTCCACCCAGACCCCTCTGTCATTCCTTGGAGCCAGAGGCTGGGTTATCTCCACCGCCCTAAGGCCACCCCGGTCCAAACACTCCTATCTCCCAGTTCCTCCTCTCCCCTGCTGAAGACATCCCTTCCTTTCCCATCTCTCTCTTGGAAACCACCCTGTTCTTTCCATACTCCCTCTTTCCTTCCTTCCTGCCTGGCTGCAGACACTGCTCCCCCAAGTGTCAGTCCCTTATCTGGGGGCAGGATGTGGGGGGAGCACGGCCTTGGTGCTGCAGTGATTAGATGCTCCTCTCCTCCCAGCCTGTCCCATCCTGCACAGCCTCCCTCTCCTGCCCACTCACCAGCCTCCCGCCTCTCCCAATCCCACTGGGACGTGTTTTGAAGCAGGCAGCACGTATGTGGCAGCTCCCTGCCTGCCCCAGGGTGCCCATCTGGGAGGGACAAGGCACCCCTGGGTCACTGATGGGACCAGGGGAAGATACAGTGACATCTCAGGTGGGGACACCTGCCTGGCCCGGAGGAAGCTCACCTGGCCTGCACAGGGGGAGCAGAACTGCACCTCAGGTCAGCTGAGGTCCCCAGCATAATGTGAGGGAGCTGCAGGCATGGGTCAAACATCCTCCTAGCACAAAATCCTCCCAAACCACCCCAGACCCCAATTACAGGGGTAGGGCTCCTTTCAAACTGGCCTTAGGCAAACCGGAGCAGCTTTATTAAAATAATAAACCCCTGGTGTCTCAAGCAGCAAAGTACAGGGCAGAGTGATCAGATAAAAGGTGAGAAGATCTGTCCAGTGACCAGGAGTGTGTGCAGAGCCAAGGGAAGGCCCTGAGCCCTCCTGCAAACCTCCCTGTGGAAAGATCAGCCCATGGCCCCAGGAGTTAATCCCATGATAGGGTCCTTTCTGTTGTGGTCCCCAGTTGGGCTGGCACCTCTCCTCTCAGCTGGCAGTTTGGGTTTGTGTTGTTTCAAAACCTCCACTTAACAGCCAGATGAAACAGGTTCACACTTGCAGTGTGCAAACCACACGGCCAGCAGCAAGAGTAATGGCACTGGGTGTTTGCTGAATGAAAGCACCAAGCGACCTTCATGGGCTGGTGTTTGATGATGGAGACCACAGTGAAGGAGTGGCACTTTGCAGCCAGCCCAGGTGACTGCAGAGATTCTGGCTCAGGGGCATCACCTCCCCTTTGTTTAAAAAGATATTGATCCTTCAGAAGAAGGGGCAGGTTCAGAGAGAGGAAATGGCATAAGGAAGGCAAAGATGATTTATACCAACTTGATTTGATTTTGTTGCCTTAGTTTTTCTCTGTGACAAGCCACGAAGGCGCTGTTGAGGCAGATGAGGGCTGCACAAGTAATGGCATGACCACATCCTGGGGCCATTGGGCTCTCCAGGTGTCCCCCCCTGAGGCAGGTGACCAGTGCAGGTCACCTTCCTGTGAGTTCCCACCAAACACAAAACCCGCTGCTGCCAAATGCACTTTGTCCTTTCTGTGTCTCTGGAGCGGACTGGACCATAAATGTCTTGCTCAGAAATTGTATCAGTGCTTTCAAAAGGTAAGAGATAACATTTGTGAACCAGAGCTCCAGGGGAACGGTTCCTCATTGACCTGGTAATACTGTTGTTTGGGAAGAGCAGAGCTCAAGCCTGGGCAGGGCTGTGGAGCTGGGCTGGCTGGGTGGCCCATGACAATCTCCATGGACTCTGAGGGCTCTGCTCACACCAAACCTACAAACTCACAGCCTTTCTAGACCTGGAAAGCTTTTCCCTTCCACACCATCAGCCCACCCACCGCCATGGAGGTGGAGGCACCTGAGACCATCATCCACGCTGAGGGACACCTGGAATCCCATCCAACTTTCCTTCCTGCTCTGCCCTCGGTGTGGACTTCATAGTTCATTTTTTCTGGTAGGTTCTTGCACAACCAACCACAGCAGTACCTGAGCAGAGCTCCTGCCACACTGAACAGAGCGCAACAGTAAGCAAAGGGCAAATTATGCATTGACTGCTGCTGGCTTTCCAGAATGACCCCAGTGCACACGGTGATAGCTGGCACACCATGGCACTAGCCCAGGGATCCCCTGTGCCTGCCAGGTGGCCTGGGCCAGCCTGAGCCTCACTGCCCAGCTTGAGGGCACACAGAGCACCAGAGCACAGAGAGAAGAGCCTGCACGACAAACAGAGCTGCCCAAAGGGCCTCCATCCAGTGCTGACAGCTGAAACAACACGGAGAGGAGCCTTTGGCTCCCTGAAACCACGAGGGGTGACTTGAGACTCCCTTTTGTGACACAGCAAAAGAAAAGCAGAGCTGATCCAGGGCATGCAATGCCACAGGATTCAGTCAAAGCACCTGCCAAGCCCCCAGCCTGCCTTCCCCAGGCTGACCATCACATCCCTTCCCTGCACAGCACTGACCATCCCGAGGCATGGATATTAGAAATATGACACAGAAATTACCAGCGCCGTGTTCCCCTCTCCCTACAAAACTGTGCTGAGTAGTGCCTTCCCTTTCTGCTCCACCTCTTACACCCCAAGGAGTGAAACAGCTCTTCATGAGGCCCTAGGCTGCCCTGAAATGTCTTCACTGGAGGACTGAAGCTGGTCAATGGAGATTGGTAGGAGGAATCCTACTCCTCTAAGGGAGTGTATTTATGAGGAAGTCATTACGAGGGAGGCGGGGAAGAGGGGCTGGGGACGCTGAGAGAGTCCTTTCATTGATCAGATTATTTTTAGAAAACAAATTTCCCTTAATGGGTTTATGGTTTCAGTGAGAAGAGCAGCTGGTGCCAATGTTTACAACTGTGAGTCACGTCACAGAATCTCGAGGCAGTGGAAAGTCTTATGAGCGCTGGACAATGGTCCCACTGAGCAAAGTTTGCCGCGCTGTCCGGGAACGCCGCCTTGTCAGGCTCGGCCCTGAGGAACCAGCCCTTCCAGTAAACAGCAGCAGCCACCCCACCACGGGCTGGGCACTGGGGAGCTGGCACTGGGGCAGCTGGAGCCACACGCCCCAGGAACACACCTCTGGTCACAGGCACAGGGAGAGCAGCATTTCAAAGGCTGGTGTGCTACCAGATGGAAGCTCGTGCGTTTCTGATGATATAAATTCCCTCTTCGTGTCACAACAAGTTAATTTTTGACTTTGGTCACTCTACAGTGTTTCCTAAACATGCCTTTGTGTGTCCCAGCCACACCAAGCCCAAGACCTGCCTGCATTCAGAGCTGTGGGCTCTGGGGACAGGGCAGCCTCTGTCTCCTGCAAGAGAGAGGACAGGAGAGAGCAGGGATCTCCTGCAATGGTGTTTTCCTCTAAGAGGACACTCCTGAAGCAAATGCCCCAGTTCTTTCCCACTGCCACGTTTGGTTTGCCTCTCAGGGCGGCCTGCAGAGGATGTGTGAACAGATGCAAGTCCCAAGTTCAGGTGGGCAGGAGAAGAGGCTGTGAGCATCTGCCCTGCTGTTCTATGTTTTCCCCCATATTTTCCTCACCTTTTCTAATCTCAAGGAAGTCCAGGATGGAAAAAAATACCTGGTTTGACACATCAGAACCCTTCCTGCAATAAACCCCAGCTGAGTCATGTCATCCAGCTCCAAGTCATGCCATCCTACCTCCACATCCTGCTGGCACCTTCCTCCTCCCCTGCGGAGCTCCAGCAGAGCCAGGACAACTGGCAGGGAAAGCAGGGGGTCCCCAGGGAGGGACAGGCCACAAGCTTCTTGCCAAGGAGCCTCCAGTGCCCTGACCTGCTCCAAGCCCCAGTTCCACCAGGGATCAGGGCCCAGCAGCCCAGGTCAGCCTGGTCTGGAGGACATGAAGCACACTTTGGCTCTCTCACATGTTTGTTTTGCTCCTTCCAGTTTTCCATCCACAAAGCAGCCAGTAATCAACACCCGAGCAGTAAAAATCAAAGAAGCAGTTCGCAAAAGTGTTCAGATCAGCCTTGCAAAGCTTTAGTCGGGTTTGACTTTGTTCAGCACATGGATTTGGCTAAAGCTGCCCTCGGTGTGCAGGGCCTGTGGCTCTGCTGGCCTTTGGTTTAGGAACAGGGGTCACATTTTGGCACGTTCTCCCAGGGCACCATTCCATGGGCTAACGTGGGCTGGTCACACCCAGCCAGCTTGCAGGATTAGGTCAACAGAAACTCATTTTTTAATTGTTAAGAAAGTCAGCCCTCAGGGAGAAGTATGTGGGATTAACCGAAAAATCAAGGACAACTTGGGAGAGGCCAGTCATTCCTTAAAAAAAAACCCAGAAAGACAAAAAGGATGCTGACCATTATGGAATATCGCCCTGGAATGGCACAGGGTGAGGCACTTTCAGTGGGGTTGTGCATTTTTGGGCAAGTTGAGGATCTGAGTCAGAGCTTTCCAAATCCTTCTGCTCACCCTGGCCGATGAGGGCATGAAAAAATCCCTGAATGGACCCAAATGTCCTTAGAATCAACATCTGGCTCCAATAAGCAGCCCGATGGTCATGCTCTAACAATGTTTGTTCCAAATTAAATCTTTAACTAAACATTTTCTGAAAAGGGGTTTTGATAGCAGAGTTGCAATAGCGAAGAGGCTGCTCGTGTTTGTTTTTACTAGAGATCCCAATTCCCTGGGGTTTAACTCATCCTCACACATTCTTTTGGGGCTGGGATTGGTGAAGCGGGAGGGATTTCTGCCATTAGAGCCAGATTTTATCAAGGCATCACTCTGGGGATTTTAACCTGCAAACTCAAACCTGGCACAGCAACAGGGGAGATGCTTGTGCTTGTCATATTTGGGTACTCCCCCCTCCGTGTCCAGGACAAAGATAGCTACAGCAAGGAAGATCAGGACAGATAGCAGGACAATTATAGAAAGGATTATAAGGGTTAGGTAGAATTTCCATCGTGGGATGGAAATTCATGGATGCCACCTGGTCTAGTGGAAGGTGTTCCTGCCCATGGCTGGGGGTGGCACAAGATGATCTTTGAGGTGCCTTCCAACCCAAACCATTGCCGTGATTCTGTGTTTGCAAGGAAATACTGGACCCTCCCCTGCCAGACAACGGCTGTGCCCTGTCATGGGGATGGACAAGTGGACACTGACCTCTTCCCTGTGCTGACCAGGGACAGGACCTGAGGGAGTGGCCTGAAGTTGTGTCAGGGCAGGGTTAGGGAAGTTATGAAAACTCCTCTTTGGAGGCTCCAATACTCATCCACCTTTCTACATTCCATTCCCTCACCCTTCCAGCTACCAAATGCAACCCTAAAGCTGACATGGGGTGTAACCCCTGGGTTTTGCACCTCAGCCCCTCTCAAGGGCTCAGGGTGGGATCCCAGCCCGGACAGCACCCACAGGTAACACCACACACCAGCCAGCCCTGCAGACCTTGATTTGCAGGGTTATTTTGTTCAACTGTCCCTTTCCCATTCAGGAGCCGTTTCCTGGCTTTGCTGGCACAGGGGAAGGACACTGGAAAGTGCAGCTGTGGAGTCTGATTCCCATTTAGGACCGAGGGCCCCTTTACCCGGCTCCAGCTCCACTGAAAGGCTTAAATGCAAATGGGAACCAGGCCCTTGGAGGGCTCACTTTGAACAGGTTATATTCTTACCACTTTAAACAAACTCTTAGGAGAGGGGGGCAACTGAGCCTTAACCAGTACAATATGGCAGGGGCTGATGTTTCAGGCCTGATCTTTCCCTTGTCCCAGCCCTCCCGACAGCCTGGGCACTGCTGGGGAAGAGCTGGAGGGTCGGGGTCAGGCAGCCAACTGCAGCAAAACAGAAATCTTTCTTTACTGAATAAATATAAAGATACTGTATGTGAACAAAAAAATGAAGCGTGTTCCACAGAGGATTTTAAAGCTTCCAAAAATATTCCCTCAGCCCTTGCCAAAGGTAATACAGCCAGACTTTCCATGGAAAGCATCATTGTGCACGGTGAGGTTCAAGGAGGTCGCTCTGCTTGAAGTGCACAAACAGCCAGCGCCCTGTCCCGTCCCTCCTCTCCACACACACACACACACTCTGCCACCAGGAACAAGTGGCCTCTTTTTTTTTAATTAAAAAAAAAATAGAAAGAAAACAACTTGCTTCCCTCAAAGGTGGTATAGAATTCACCGTGGCTGTGCAGCGGTAGCAGCTACAGCTTGTATTTACAAGCAGCCCCCTTAAGAGGACTTCAGCAGCTGTTTATAGAACACCCCGACACCAACAGCTTTGCTCAGGGGGTTCTGTATTTTTGGAGGCTTTTCTAAGCCCTGCTTTCTTCCCCATCCCCAAAGCCGTGGCTGTAACAGCACTAAGGAGGTGGGAAAGGGGCTGCTGTGAGGTTGCTGCTCACACAGGCTTTGCTCCACACTTCTCGGAGGGCTGGAAAATAACCCTCTTTTCTGCAGTTGCTGCCTTCCACCTAATTATCCCCAAAGCTTTGACTTGTAAACACCTGACCTAATTCTTTCCACGGGCAGTTTTTAATAAGAGAAATTCTTCAAAAGTGTCTTTATGATGCATCACACCATGTTACCTTGTAAATAAGCTGTGGGCCAACCCAGCCTTTCACGGCGCAACCAGGCAAAGACACTTAGTCACTGAATATTCAGCATTAGGGAGAGGCACCACAGTGAGGTCAGCAGACCTCAGTCCTCAGCTCTGGAGATGGACTCGAGGATCCTTGTGGGTCCCTTCCAACTCAAGGTACCCTGTGATCTGAAAATCCACAGCTGAGCTGTGGCAGAAGGTCCTTAGAGCTTGTCCTAAGAGCAACACCCTGTCCATATATATTTCCTGTCACTTCTGAATCACAAAGCCTTCTATAAATATAGATCAATGAAGCTGCAAAGCTTACTCAGGTAGGGGGTGTGGGTGTAAATAGAAAATGAGCACTTTCTGGGCTTCCTTTGCTCAGCACCACTGGTACCCTGTGCTGGCCATTGGATACAGCCCAGCATGGAGCCAGCCTTCCCATGCCCTTGTGGAAGGACAGGGGGCAAAACCCAGGAGCCTCCCCAGGACATCAGCAGCAGCACTACACACCAAGAGATGGGAGGGGAACCTGACCTCCCAGTGCCCCATCTCATCCTCCACCCCATGTCTTCTCCCTGCACTCTGGATAGGAGCTGATTCTGCAAATGCTCCCTATTTGCATTCTGCATTTGGATATATTTGTATATATTTGCCCAAAGCTGAGGTTGTTCCTGCAGTGCACATGCCCCTAAATTCGTGGAAACCCCGTGTTCAGCCGGGCTGAGCCTTGGCCCGGTGACACCTGGGGTGGCCCAGGCGAGGGGCAGAGCCCCAGGAAGAGCAAGGGGCAGGGAAGGGATGTCCTCAGCCTTCCACAGGAGAGATTCCACCTCCTGGCTGGAGGGAGGGAGTTAAGGAACAGGCCTGGAGAAAGAGTTGCCGAAAGCATTGCAACACCATAGAAGCTCTGCAGGCCTTTGATCTCGGAGCTGTTCTTGAACTGTCACTTTAATGATGTGTCAAAGACTAAAAAGAGTTGAGATTAAGAATACTGGAGCCTGAGGAGAAGGAGAAGGCCATTTTAAGCCCTCTGGGTCTTCGCTGGGTTTCTGGAAGCTTTTAGATCCTCGCTGCACGCTGTGCACCAGCACAGAGCTGAAAAACAGGTCACATTTTGGAAGTCCTGCCCCAGAGTTTGCCTCCTAAAAAGCCTGCACGGGCAGATCCCTGCCTGCTCCAGACGTGCACGTGCACGCTCTGCTCCAGCAAGTTTTTTTGCACAAAAGGCCAAAGTGAGTTGTTTTCCCGAGTTTCTCCACGGAATTCTCTCTCCCCTTTCCAGTGTGCCCCTGAAGGGATGCCATGGCTGAGCTATGGGACCCCGGTGGTGGCTGCAAAAGGGGCAGGTCTTCCTTAGAACAGCCCCAAGTGCAGGAAACAGCGGCAGTTTTATCAGCCTGGACTGGCAGGAGGACATTTGGGCTCTCTGCAACTGCATATATTTCATTAATATCCCAGCCAGCTTTAATGGCATTACCATCAGGTTAATCTACTTTAGATTAATGAACCTTAGTTTCAGCCAGGCAAGCTAATTAAGATGATTTTCTTTGAACTTGTTCTAATGAATGTATTAATATCATTCAGGGCTTCTTTTGGAGCTACAAGCATGGCCATGTTATTCCTGAGAAGAGGCCAAACATTTTTTATTAGGGAATCATGTGCTGTGCAGAGTCTGGGACTGCCTTGCCTTTGTTTTCTCTGTGCTGCACCTTTGCAGTGGCTGCACAGAGAGCAGCCCTTTGCTTTGCAGATTTTGCTGGGGCTCCACAAGTCAGAAGTTCAGGAGTGCTCTGAACACACTCAGGATCTGTTAAAAAAAGGCAGGCAAATTTACTGCCGGCTGGCTCTTGTGCTTAAAAAGCATTTAAATTTATTTAGCTACTCCTCCACCTCCATTCCAACGGAGAGAGATTCAAGTATAGAATCATTTGGGTGGGAAGGGACCTTGAAGCCCATCCAGTGCCACCCCCTGCCATGGGCAGGGACACCTTCCACTAGCCCAGGTTGCTCCAAGCCCTGTCCAAC
>JAWWTY010000016.1:2128318-2255614 GCA_035222235.1 Margarornis squamiger
TGGGCAGGGACACCTTCCACTAGCCCAGGTTGCTCCAAGCCCTGTCCAACCTGGCCTTGGACACTTCAGGGATGGGGAGTCCACAATATCTCTGGGCAAATTCAGGTACAACTACTGTGTGCAAATTTATCCCCCTGCACTCAGTTTGCAAACCTTGTCCCACAGGAGGAGAACTACAGGAACACTACAGGTAACACAGGAGCAAGGCAGGGAAAGAAGGGGTTGCTGGTGCCCCTCCAGGACTGGCACAGTGAGCTGGGCTGGCTCCCAGCATTGCCCTTTCTCCCAGGTAACAAGCAATAGGACAGGAGGAAACTGCCTCAAGTTGTGCCAGGGGAGGTTCAGGCTGGATATTAGGAGAAACTTCTTCACTGAAAGAACTGAAGGCATCGGAACAGTCTGCCCAGGGCAGTGGGGGAGTCACCATTCCCAAAGGGATTTAAAAGATGTGCAGATGTGGTGCTCAGGGACAGGGTTTAGTGGTGGCCTTGGCAGTGCTGGGTTAATGATGATCTTAGAGGGCTTTTCCAAGCTAAATGACTCTTGGTGCGGGGCTGGGAAGGCACCAGAGATGGGAAGGGGCTCCAGGGCAGGAGCTGTGCCGAGCTCCAAGGGGGAGAAGGTGGTAAGGAGCCCAGTCCAAGGGGTCTCTGGTGTGCAGAGCCGGGCTGGGCTGGCAGGGACCTGGCCCTGAACCAGCCAGGGCACAGCCCAAGGGCTGCTGGGCCACTCAAACACAGCTTTTCCAGGTGATCCCGTGGCAGCTCCCGTGTGGGAAAGGCTGCAGGACCAGGTTCAAGGCCAGAGTTCAGCAGAGGGAGAAATAACCTCCAAGCTGGGGGGGCTGCCTGGGACACCCCCCTGGGCACCATCCTGGGCTGGCTGAACAAACAGGGGGAATGCACAGGGATAAACCCCGTGGGTCTGTCTGGCCTCTTGCACTCCACCTTCCTGATAGGGCTGCTGGACCCCACGGCCCTGGGGAAGCCACCAGAGAGGCTCCTGCATGTCCCTGTTCCCCAGCCCCACAGACACCCCTCTTCCCACTCAGCTCCTGCTATTCCAACCCAAGGCTTCCCATCCCAAGCCCCTGGATTTGTCCCTGGACAGCACAACACAGGGCTGGCTTAAATAAGCTCCTTAATGAATTGTTAGCCAGATGAAATGAGAAAACCACAGGTCCCATCTCTCACAGTCACCACCCCTCAACATAAATTAAATAAACAGCCTGGAAACAGTTCTCTAAAATGGTACTGCCACACAGGTGTCATTCAGAAGTGAGGAGCATGGTTGCTTTTTTGCTGATTTCCCTGAGTAACCAGCCTGCAATCGATGTGCCAGCCCAAGGTGGAGTTTATTTATAAATGCACATTTATGATGAATCATTGGAGGAAATGCATTCAGACTGGAGACAAAAGTCTGCAGTTGCTAAACCAAATAGGAAATGCTCTTTACATCTGCCTCTTCAGTTGGCATCCACTTCCCCTCCCAGTCTCCTTTCTGCTGGATAGGGCTGTTTATTTTGGGGCTACTTTTGTTTGCAAAACCAAACAGATCTTCTGATTTTTTTTATATTTATCTAATTTTTTTCTTTGTAAACAGCATTTCTCACTTATTCAAGCCCCAGATTATTAACAGTGGAAATCAGCTCACCTTCCTGCACAGAGTTGTTTACTCTCTTCAGGGAAAGCAAAGCCACAGAGTGGAAACAGGGTGGAAAAACAGCCTCGTTAAAATGATATAAAAATAAGGACAATGCTGGAGCTACCCTGCCAGCTACGGAAGAATTCCCATCTATTTTCTATGAAGTTTATTTTACATATTACTAAACTGAAATTAATAAATCTGTAGAAGTCATTAAATGACTGTTCTGTGTCTCTCAGGCCAGGCTGGATGGGGCCCTGAGCAACCTGATCTAGTGAGTGGCATCCCTGCCCACGGCCCTGGGTGGAACTGATGAGCTTTATGGTCCCTTCCAGCCCAAACCACTCCACGATTCCGTGACTCCCTGAAGAAGCTTTCAGGTGACAGGTCCCACGTGGTGACACTCCCATTCATTTGCACTTGGTTCCCCCCAAACTGGCCCTTCCAAAGCGCCTCCCACTAGTGGAAGGTGCAGATTCCTGTGGATCTCCACGGGGACACCACGGTGTCCATGGAGATTCCATGCAATAAGGAATATTGCAGAGCTGGAGGGAGAACCCACAGCCTTGAACGCTCCCCCTGCGCCTCCCACCCCGCACGCCGTCAGCCCTGTCCCCCCGCAGGTTTCAGAGCTCTGCTGCTGCAGTGAAATATTTACCCTGCTGCAATATGAGCTGATGGGAGATAAGGAACAAACTCTGGTTCATAAACCTCTCCTTTCTCCCAGGGCTGGTGCTCCCTGTGTGTGTGTGTGCATATCAAACGTGCACATGAGCTATTTGATCACCGCTACTCGGCGCTGAATTTTATGCAGAAAGCTGGCATGGCCTTTCTTTCCTCCAGGAGACTTTAAAATCCTTCCAGCCCCACTGGAGAGAGAATTCACACTGCCAATTCTTTTTTTTTTTTTTTTCCAAAGGTTTTATAGAATGTGCTATGCGTGCAAAACACAGCCTTTAACTGTTAGAAAAATACAGTCATTTGAAATGCAGGCAACAAAAATAGAGGCACACAAAACCAGCGACAGAGAAGGGGGATTTGATGCCCTCCAGCCCCACCGGAGGAAGAAGCACCCTGGTCACTGCTATCAATGGCAAACACGACATCTTATTTCTGGAGGGCACAGCAGCGCCTCTTGTTTCTGCTCGCTTTTTATAGTAGGGTGAAAAAATAACAATATTGCCGTGGAAAGATGACGCCAGCAAGAACTTCCCGCTGTCAGAACAATTGGAGCAGTCAAGGCAGACCCGAGGCCCGTGGTGGTGAGGGACAAACCTTCTCCCTCCCTTGGGCTGAGGGCACAGGACTGCTGGAGTCTGTGGTTTGTCGGCACCGGAGGGGCAGCGCTCGTGCCTCTGCAATCTTGGCTTTGTGGAATGCTCTGCCTCCTCCTGACCTTCGGAGGGTGGATCTGGCCAGCCTGGGACAGCTCTGGAGCAGCTTTGCTGCTCTCAGGAGCTCCTCAGTGCTTCGAGCCCCTTCACTGGCCCATGCAAAGCCGTGGGAGTCTTGCTATTTATTTTCCTGCCCCGAGGAGCAAGGCTTTGTTTGGGAAGGCAGGTTTAGAGACTTTACACCCTCCCAAGCAATCCCCCAGCCTTGCCTCTGCCTGTGCTTTTCCACAGAATGGCTTTTTCCACGCAGCCACAGCGGGCAAGCCCTGCACACCAGCCCTGCTCGCTCCGAAGGGCCGTGGCACATCCTCCTCCTGCCAGGTCTGGCCCCAGGAATGGAGCTTTGAGCAGGGTCAGGGTTGCCCTGCCAGCCCTGCCAGAGCCACTGCACAGCTCTCAGAGCTGCCCAGGCACACGGTGCAAGCACAGCCTGCTCCCGAAATTAAGAAGAGCTGTGTTATGGCTCCTGCCAGGAATAACGTCAATGAGTGTTACTCTAGGAATGGGCTCTGGGTGACCAGGTTCAGTGCCATTTTCAGGACACTGAGGGGAACTTGCTGTTCTTTAAAAAAGAAATAAAAGTAGTTCAACTAATGAAAAACTGATAAGAAAATCATTCAAACGCCAAAAATTCTCTCTCACACAACCCGAAGACTAATTCTTGCAATACTATATATATTTATTGGTTAAAAGCACATACCAGCCTGTCTAAATCTGTGATCGGTGCCCAGTTTATAACACCTTTGTGGCTTTCAGTTTCTCACCCAGACACATCAAAGCAGGGCATACTTAGCCAAGGAAAACTTCATTGTTAGTATTAACTCACTCCAAGAAAAAGATTTTTGGAAGTTTGAGAATTTTTCACTTCACGGCAATTGTTGATTAATGAACCTCAATGGACTAGAGCCTAAAAGAGGACTTTGTTAATAAAAAATGCTAAACAGTCCAGGCAGAGTAAGGAGATACTTTCTTTGAACCCAACTGATAGAAAGGAGTACACAAAAAAAGAACTGTGAAGATGGATTTATTCAGTGTGATCCTGTTTGCTTTCCAGTTCCGCCTCAGGCTATTTCTACTTGCAAAAAACCCCAAACAATTGCTGAGGACAGGAGGAGAAATCAAAGAATCACAATAAAGCTGGGAACATTAGAGCTCTGGGAAATCCTTAGCAGTGATTTTTGGGACAGGCAGAGCTTTACCCCTCAGCTGTTGTATGAGAGCAGGACCAGGGATGGGAGCACCAGGATCCCGGGGGCTCTCCCTGGGCCTCTCATGGCTTTGCTTGGAGAAGGCATTTAACATCTCTGAAGGAAAATGTATCAGTCTGAAAGTGGGGTTAAAGGGAATGACTCCTCACCCTGGGATGATCCAGGCTTTAATTCCTGCTTACACCCTGGTTTAGGCTTCCCAGCAGAGAGGTAATGCAGGGATTTTTGCTCTGAGCAGATGATGCTGCTGCTGCTTGAGTTAATCACCCAAACCAGAGGAGATGGGGTGAGGGACCTGCACACGCAAACCAAGCTCGTCCCTTCCAACCCTCCCAATTCTGTGACCCTGTGACCATCAGGGGAACTTCAGACCTTCTCCTCCAATCCCTGGGGAAGGCAGGAAGGGCTCTAAGGAGCTTTGGGCCAGCTGTGAAGAAGCAGCATGGCCTGGCAGGCAGAGCATGAGGTCAGGCTGACCTCGGCCATGTCCTTCCTCTGCTCTAGAATCCCAGACTGGTTTGGGTTGGAAGGGACCTTAAAGCCCACCCAGTGCCACCCCCTGCCATGAGCAAGGACACCTTCCACTAGCCCAGGTTGCTCCAAGCCCTGTCCAACCTGGCCTTGGACACTTCAGGGCTGGGGCAGCCACGGCTGTGGTTTAGAGCTCACTGTCCTCCCTCATTTCTAAGTGTGCTGAGGTGACTGTGAACTGTGATCACCAAAACTCCCAGGCAGCCCTGCTTAGACATCAGTCCTTGGAGCCCATGAGGGGATACTGAGCCCACCTTGGGCTGTTCCAGCCCACTGCCAGAAAAGCCCTGCTCCTTTCCTCTGGGAGCCTGGGGAGCCAAGTCTTTGTGTGTTATTTTGAGGTGCCTGTTGCAGACAGAGGGAGCAGCAATGTAGCATTATGGTGACAGGCTGTATATTTAGGGAGTCAGAGGAAAGGGCTGCATTATGGAAATTATATGGGAAGGGAGATGCCCAGGCAGGGCTGGCTGTGCTCTGCACTCTCAGATCTCTGTGTGAGGGGGTGGTTAGATGATGGGAAGAGGCTGCTGTGTACTGTGGAATGTCCTTTCTGCCTGTAAGTTTCTGAGAAAGAAATGAGAATTGTGTGCTTTTATTAAATTCAGTATTTGTGTCCTTCCTCTATGATAAGAAGCAGTCTATAAATCATGGAATAAACCAGCTGTAAATCATCATCCAACCTAGTAAAGCCTCTCGGGTCTTTAACAGATTTTCTACCCCCACTACTTCATAAGCACAACCCAAAATGTCACCCAGATACTTCTTCCCAAGGCTGGGTTTTTCATTTTGGGCTGGGAGTCTGAATTCACAACAGATCCCAGGCAGCTTTTACCCCAGATGGGTGTTCCAGCACCTCCACGGTGCTGTGCCTGGGCTCTCCCTTTGCCCTTCAGCACACTCAGCAATATGGGCAGACCTATTTCTCTGCAGCCTGGACCTCTGATTCCCACAGAGAACGGCTCTGATGGGGCAGCAAGGCAAGAAAAAAGGTTGGAGCTCAAGCTGCTGGCAGCACATCCCCAAGACAGAGCCATGCCCCTCCTCCTGGGAGCAGGGCAGGTGCAAAGCCAAGCAACTACTTTTGACAGGTTTTCCCCTGTTTTTGGCGTGCTCCCTTCACACCCATGGAAAAGGTTGTGTATATTGCAAGCTCAGCATGGCTGGGCACACTGCTGTTTGCTGTGTTCCTCCAGGCTTGGCTCTGCCCCCTGAAGGACATTCAGCCCATCACTCGTACGAAGTGCTCCCTAAACAATGAGAACAACATGCAGGACCTCAAGGTCTGGGGTTTAGATATGATATTTCAGCTGACTCACAAAGTGTCTTTGCAGGAAACCAACAGTTATAACATCTCATGGGGCCCGTGCACCTCAATGAAGTTACTGCCACAGGTTAATCACTTTGGAACCTCCTACTCATGCTGGAGAGAAACAAAAAGGCCACCAAGACAAAAAAAAAAACCCAGAAAGCTCCAGGGATTTTATCATAAGCCCCAAAAGACAAGTTTTCAGTAGTGACTTTGGGAGAAAGATTCACAGCCTGTCAATATTGTAAAGGTAACACTTAGAAAACAAAGCTTAAGTAAAACCCTGATAATTCCAGTCAGGAACTGAGTAAAGCTTAACTGCACGTGGTTTATGTCCTAATTCAGACTTCTGTGGATCAAACCATGGACACCCATAGGCTTGCCTTAAGTCAGGAGAAGGAACAGGAAGGCTGCCACCAATACAAAAAAGGTGCCATTTGAGCTTGTCAGCATTTGAGCCTTGTGGCTGAAAAAACCCTCACCAAAACATGTGAGACCAAAAGCAGAGGGGTTGTTTAGCTGCACATTGGATCTAGAAAACACTTTTGTACCAGCCTAGCTAGAACCTTGGCCATTATAAGGTTTAGACAGAAGAGACCCTTCCTGCACCACCCAAAGGTCCCTCAATGCACCCCTGAGCTGCAGAACACCAGTCAAACCAGTTCAAACTCCCCAACTTCCCTGCACTATCAAGGCTACACTGGTGCCACCAATATCTACAGGGGTTCTATATGAAAGACCTGCTTTATTTTCATTTCCCTTTCCCAGCCATTCCCTGGGTTGTCTCCAGCCTCCAGTTCTCCTCAATCCTGGCACCACAGAGGGGTGTTTCAAAGGACTCACCAGGGCAAGCAGTTCTGGATCCCAGATCACTTCTACTTTGTCTTTCCTATACTTCTGAATGGCCACTGGTTCCATTTCCCTCACAAAGTCCCATTTCCATCATTATTTTCCCCAGCTGTTAATTCACCCCCAGCAAACCAGTCAGATAAGGCAATTACAGGTATAGAAATATTAGCAAACAGCTCCAAACTACCCATCCTCTGCAAGCTGACATGTCCAAACCATGTTAGCACTGCCAGGGGAGTCTTTCCAGGAGGTTGACTAAGAGAGGAAACCAGATGCAGGGATGTCCTGTGACAAAGTCAACACTACTAGCTCAGCTCATGGGAGACGTCACCTTGAGGTGAGAAACCTGACTGTGGTGTGGACTTGTTTGTTGTGTCAAAGCCATCAGAGCAGGGTCAGGCTGCCAGGATGAGCAGCCCCTGTGCTGCACCAATAATGCAAACACAACCAACAATACTGTCCTCCCAGCATTTCTCCCAGGAAATGGAAGCTTTTCCTTCAAAGCCAGCCTTGCACACTGAATATGCAGCCAGCTGGCAGTACCAGCCTCTGTTTTGCCTTTCCTGGCCATGTACCAAAGGGGTTGGGGAACCCAATTCAAAAGCCAAGCAGGGGGATGAAGGGCTGCCTCTGCCACGCCAAGAATGCTTTTCTTAGACAGGTTGAGAGGAGACAAGTTGGAAGAAACAGAAGCATCTTTGGCAAACCTGGTTCCAGGGGTTTTACTGTCAAGATGTTGAATAAATTAAATAAATAACAGGGGGACTGCAGAACATCCCCAGCTGTCTTTCTCCGTGGAAGGAAGATATGCTTTATGCTCTGTGAACATCCCTAATATCTGTGAAGACTCCCATCCAAATCCATCCTTACCTTCGTGGAATGAATGCTCTGACACTGAAACTAAATTCTCTGGTGTTTCAGCAGGGGACAGGAAGATTTGAGGGCCAGAACCAGAGCAGGGAGTGACAATGGCACAAGGTTCATCCCAATGACCATTCTCATCCCTCCATTCCAAAGCTCAGGGCAGGGCTGTGGGTTGGAGGCGGGAAGGGGCAGCTGAGAGTGCCCAATTCCTTCTTTTTTCCAGCACACAGCCTGCCTGCTGCCAATTCCAGGTGTTCAACAACAATGCAGCAGTTACTCCCAAGCAACACCTATAATTTGAGTCACTGGGACATTTCCTCTGGCGTTTCAAAGCACATGGAAAGGAACGTGAAAACCTTTCATTAGCCACAGGCAGGTTGTCAGAATCACTCAGAAGGGCCCTGAAAGTTTTCCAAAAAACCTATTGATGTCTCCTAGTTCCTGGTAATACTGGAGCCCATGGATGTGAACAAAGCACTGACTTCTCCACAGGAATGACTGCAACCACTCCTGCCCTCTGGAAGGGTTTTAACACCAGAACATCGTGTTCAAATCACTAATCCTCATAAGGCATCACCTGTGCTGTCTTAGGAAGGGAGGAGGGATTCCCTAGCCCCTGGGAATGACAGCTCCTTTTCCCAGGAAGGGCATGTCAGGTCAGAATTGTAGGACTTTGCTGCTCTGCTGCCCTGTCCCTGCCATTTGGGGGAAGCCCTGCAGCCTACCCTGCTCCTGTGACCCACAGAGAGCTGCACATCTCTCCCCGTATTCCACAGGATGGATATAACCTGCCAGATTTTATGTTTACTGTGGAATTTCTACACAGCTTCAGGAATCCCTGTATTTTATGAGAAAACAGAGTGGCATAGAAAAACATTCTTAGTTGTGGTTTATTTATACAATTAATGGTCAACAGAATATACTGTACTTCTATGCACTCCACCTCCCTGCCCCCAAACCCAGTTTTGTTTGACAGACAGTTTGGTTCCACCCTCTCAGGGGGTACATTAACCTCTGCAATTCCATGGGTGAGTTCAGAATTGGCATCATCACTCCTTCTCCTGCAAAGAAAAACCCAGAGAGCTCAACCCTGAGCCTGTCTCTCCCACCAGAAGGGATCCATTGAGCCTCTCTTTCCCACTAGAAGGGATTCTTTCAGATGCATCCCTTGGTACCATCCTGCAGCTCAGTGGCAGGTTGAGGTTGCTGCTGTTATTCCAAGTGGGAATATTGCCTCTCCAAAGGCCACGAGCAACTCCAGGGACTGGGACATGAACTGCTCTCTCTTGGGAGCACAAAGCATTTCCAGATGGAGCTCTAAGGCTCTGCTGCTCTCTGCAGAGCAGCACTGAAGGTGACTGGTTCTGTAGGTAGGTTTTACCAGTCCTGTGCTGCTTTCACAAGCTGTGAATCTGTCAGGGATCCAACTCTGCTGTGGATTCCAGCCTGGAAACCCCACCAGAACCACATGCCTGAACTCAGGACACTGAATGTCTAGCCTTGAGGGCAACTTCAAGTCCTATATTTATAAAAAGAGGTCAGAATTTCTATGGGTTTCACAGCACTCCTGCTTTGCTCCTTATTGTACACTACATCATTGGGATGGTCATCCTCCTCTCCTCCTCCCCAGAGCCCTGTGCTCAGGACCAGTTAATGGTGTCCAAAGTCAACAAGAGTCCAGGGTTAAAGAAGAACAAACTTTACAAGAAGATGAAGAAATAAGATATGGAGACAGATCTGCAATGGCAACTTAGCTCAGACTTGCAAAGGGCAACCAACCCCCTCTGAGGAGCTCCTGGGCAGTTTAGCCCCCAACACATCCCAGATAAACAGGTTTAAGAATGGACAAAACCAGTATGAAGAGATGCCTACACTGAGGCTGTCTAGGAGTTTAATTAGATCAATTGGAAACTGATTTTGCTAAACCAGTGCGTGTTTCCTAATGTGGAGCAGACTTTGAATTTCAAGCCCATCAAACCTCATTACATGTATCCTTTATTACAGCAGTGCTTCCCTCCATGCTCTCATGGCAGATTCCTGCCTCCTGAGGTTTGGGCTGGAATGCCAACAATTCAGTTTAATGCAGTTCAGACATTTGAAAGCTTTGCTGAGCTATCCCCAAAATAACCACTGATAGTAGGTGGCAAGCACCCTGAAATGATTAGGGTCTTTCTTGTTGAGGCAAAAAAAAAAGAGATTTGATGGAAAAAAAGAAAAAGAGCAAAACTGATGCAAACAGGATAAGCATTAATGGAGAAAAGGCATGTGTTGGAGTGAAACTGGTTGGACTCAAATGTCTCCCCGAGAGTTACACTGAAAACATCTTTGCAGAATAAGGGTCACTGGGAGGAGAAGGATCTCCTCCAGGAGCTCCAATCTCCATCCACGGCTCACTTTAAAGCAGAGCATCCCTGTACTCAGGGGACCAGCACTGAGGTCAGGAAACACTGAAACTTCCAACCATTAAACAACCTTTATTCTATACTAGTTGTTCTCCTTTCCTTTTTTCCAACAGGACACCTTAACCAAGGAGGGATAAATAAGAAACACACCTCACAGAGCTTCTGTGAAACCCAAGGCATTGCCAGATCCTGGCTGGATTTTAAAATAAAGCCCTTTACAGCTTCAGTGATGCCACATCTGGTCCTAAACCAGAAACAAAGTGAAGCAGAGGACTTCAGCGGGGTCTCTTTGTGGGGTAGCCTGGGAATGGCAGGAGCAGCAGGGAGGATGTGCATATATTATCTCGCTCCAGAAGGGACTAGAGGGGAAAAAATCCCTGTTGTTGGGTTTGTGCCCAAACAGCCCAAAAGCTGGTGGGAAATTTTCAGGCCAGGAGGAAGCCAGAACAGGAATGATTCAGGTGTTGGAAAAGTGTGGCCAGAAAGGTACAGAAGATGCCACCAGACACTGGGAAGATGCTGGCACTGCCCAAGGCAGAATGGAGGGGAAGGGGCTGGAGGGAGCCGGGCACTGAGCTGGGAGCTCCAGGGGAGGCTGAGGAGAAGATGTTTGCTTTGGATTTCATGCCTGTGTTTTTGCTGCAACGCCCCAGGAAGACACAGCAGGGAGGGAACTGACCAGTCTGGTGAACTTTTTATATTCCTTTTGGCCTTTTAATACCCTGAGAAGTGGAGGATCTTTTATTTTTAAACATAGCTGAAGGGCTAAATTAGCATTTTGGCAAGAGAAGCAAGCCTGGAAGGCAGCAGTGAGGGAAGCAACTGTTACCTGGAGCCAAAAGTGAATGGAAACTCAGGCAGAAATCCCACCAGTGCTGGAGTCCCATCCCTAGTGAAGAAGACAAGGGGCCCCAGAGAAAAACCTGCCCAAGCTTTTGCCAAGGCTGCTGAAGCCCAGGCAGTGGGACACACCTGGCTCAGGTGGGATTTCCCCACGCAGGGCACCAGCTCCTGCCTCCTGTGTCCATCACACAGGGAGCTGGAGGCCTCCAAGCCACCCCACCACGGGCTGAGGGCTAAACCTGCACAGTGGGCTGTCCCAGGTATGTTCATGGACATGTGGGCACCACCTTTAGGCTTTAGAGCCCAGCCCAAGCTGCAGCATGCCCAGCTTTCCAGGGTCTGTGGTTGCACAGGAGCAGTTCTCTGGTGTCGGGGCTGATGGCCAATATCCTGCACCCCAACGTCCTGGGATGCCTCCACCTGTCCTGCAGGGCCATGGACACACAGCTCTGGTGTGACCCTCTCCAGGGCCAGGCGTGTTTCAGAGGGCTCTGAGAGCTGCAGGGGACTGTCCCTCTGACCACCCCACTCCCACACCTGCGAGGCAGGTCCAGCTCCACCCCCCAGCAAGGCCTTGACAACAGTTGAGTTCTTCAGCTCCATAAAAATACCTTTTTTTCTATATTGATGTGAGACAATACTGATACCCAGTGGCTGATTAAGTTAATTACAGTTGAGTAAATATCCCCCTTGCTCACCCCCAGGACGGCACCCCAAGGCTGGCTCCCACCAATCATCCTGGAAGCAACGGGATAGTCAGCTCCCTCTCCTTTTTGGAACTCTTCTAGACAGATTTGCTGCTAGAAACTGTTTTTGACTGAGAATCAAGTGCAAGTTATAGCTACTTTGCAGAGTCAAAACATTAGCTAAGGCAAGGGCTGAACACTTTAATCATTGCAGCATGTGATTTGCATTTGCCTTGGCGAGCAAATGCCAAAGAGGCTTTACCAAAACCAGAGCTGAATCCTGCTGAGGTCATGTTATGCATTTTTCACAGCAATGTGCTGCACCTGGATATCAGTTTTTAAATGCAAACAGATATGTTTTATCAATTTGTAGCAGGAAAACCTACGATTTCACAAGACTAGAGAAAGTTGGCTTCGTGTGAATCAGGATTCCACTGAAGGCACTGCAGCCCTCGGTGAGAAAGTTGCTATTTATTTCTCCATCAATATTTTTCCTTCCCAAGAACATTAAATGTGAAAGAATTCATGAACAGCATAACAAATCCCTGTATACCACAGACATTAGACAGCACAGGGGCCAAGCCTTCACAAGGTAAGCCAGCGGGTGAAGGTTGGAATTTATCAAAACATGACAGAATAAACTAGTTAATTATGTTGGGGTGATTGCCAGAGTGCAGCAATCCTCAGAGCAAAGAGCTTCTCAAACCAGCCTGAGGGGAGTGGTAGTTTAGAATTTGCTGTTCTAACCATCTATTTCAGAAGTTTCCTGACCCTCCTCCTGGCATTCCAGTGGGCTGCCTCTTTTCCTGCTGCCATTGATGAGCCCAGAGCTGCCATGGCTGTGACAGCTCTGAAGGGCTGCCAGAGGCCAGCACAGCGTCTCTCTTTGGTCACAGCCAGCAACAAATCCCAAAGGGCCTCAGAATACTGGCCCAGACCTGAGGGCCACCAAATTGTCCCATGTCATGGAGGTGGAGCCCAAACCAAAGCCAAGGCCAACTGGAAGGGGAGTGCTTGGAGAGAATAGCAGGAATACCAGGAGCAGTTCTGTCCCACCAAACCCCCCATTCCTCCAGCTCTCACCTCCCCAAAGGATCCATGTGCCTGCAGCTGTGCCTGGCTCCAGGTCACCAGGGCTTGGACTTTGCTGCCTTAGTCTGGGCTGTAAGTGGGCTCCAGATTTGTCCCTTCCCTTGCTCAACCAGACGTGCTGACTCAGAAACAGTGTGTCCTTGCTTTTGGCCCATGAGCCCCTTTCCTTAGGCATTTGGAATGATCCCATGTTCCATCCCTGAAGCTGCCCATGAAACTTAACACCAAAGACTAAGGGTCTGCCTTAATTACAGGAGATTTCCACCCCCCAGCACAAACTGGAGCGAGGTGATTGCCACAGCTGCATTATTTCCCTCAGATTTTACCAAGGCTGCTTTTATAGCAGTGCTAGAGGTCAAATCCTTGTTATTTCCTCCACAACCTGAGTTGACTGGATGGTACAGTGCACAGCGTTCATTTAAGCCAAGCAATAAAAGATACACCAGCAGTACTGTTCTCCAAAAGAGAACTGAAATAAAAGCAATTGATTAAATAGGAAAAGAGACATGATGAGCTTCATTGCAAGTCAGATAAAGCTTTTCCCACCATGGTGGGGTGAATAAACCTCCATGGCACACCAAGGTCGGTGGTTCCCACCGTGGACACTACCTCCTGCAGACACTTCCCAGGGGAAGGCAGGTCTTCCTTCCCTCCATCTGACCCCTGGGGTGACTCCTCTTACGTAAAAGAGCACCCCATCCCGTGGTCCCAGTGTTCCAGAGGCAGTTCCTCATGGGGGAAGGGGTGTTCCCAGACTTGGCAGCATCCCTGCTTTGGGAATTTAGCAGGACTTGGCTGGTGGGACAGAAAGCAGATGTCACTCAAGCCATCCATGCAGGAAAGGGCTGCATGTCCCTCGTGCCCCTTGGCCAGCAATAGACAGTGTGCACAGTGGTGGGGTCAGTAGAAAGAGACCCAGAATATCTGCAGGAAAAAGCAGCCTTTGCTCTGGCCTGGCAAGGGTTTAATGAGATCTGCCACAAACTGCGTCAGAACGTGGAGAGGATTTTATTCCCTGTAATTGAACTGTGTTCTTGCCTGTGTTCTCCGTCCCGCCCTTCAGCGCTCTCCTCTCTGAAAATTCCTTTGTTCAGCCTAAAGAGACATTTCATTAAATAAGAAATAATTTCTGGGAGTGGTAATTACAGCCTTTTTTCAGATGGATGATATGTAGCTGTTCTGTTTTCCTTTCTCTTAGCAAAAACAGAGAGAATCCCAGTGCCTTTCATGAGGTGTCAGCTCTAGCCACCCAAACTCCAGCAGGTTGGTTTTGACCAGGGTGAGTTTGTTCTCTGGAATGACTGAAGTTAAGCTGGAAGCAAAGATATGTGGCAATGCTCTTGGATGATCCATCCTGCCTCCCTGAGCTCTGCTACCCTTGGAAAGGGCTTTTTTAACATTGGTTCAAGCTGATCCTCTTTCTGTTTTCTTCACTGTGAGCTCAGCACGTGGGAAGGAAAAGGCAGCAGGCTGGGAGAGGCAGGGGAGAAGAGCCAGAGCCTGGATCCTGCACTCTCCCCACTCCATGGCAGTGGAATTATCCCTCCAAAAAGCACAGGCAGCACAAACCTGAATGTGCTCCAAGGTGTGCTCTGATCAGCTGTTTATTGCCTGTTTTCCAAGACATTATAGCCAGCCTCCTGCACGTGTGGGGGGTGGGTTAATGCCCGAAATTTCTGCCTTTTTAGTTAATGAGACACTTCATCAAGGTCTGGTTTTCATCTACGTTCCTTCTCCTGCTCGGTGCTTTCTGAGCCCCTCACTTTACAAATCAAAGCAATTAGCTGGGCTGCTAATTGCTCGCAGAGGTGCAAAGCTCACAGACACCCCCATACCCACGGATGCTCTCGGGCTCTGCAGCCAAACTCCCACTCCATGGGGAGCTTCCTGGCCAGCCTTTCCCAGAGCTATCTGCTCCCCTGCTCTAAGGCCAAGGCATGCACTTGGCACCTGCTTCTTAGAGCCTGAGGAGGCAAAGGCAGCAGCAGCAGCACGACCTGGAGCAGCTCAGCAGACGTGCCACAGGCAGCTCTGCTTCATTTTAGGCCTCTGAGCATTTGGGTTTAGCCAAACCAGGCATTTTTTAACGAGCCAGAAGCCGGTGTACAAATCCATGGCATGGCACAGCACCATGAGCAGGGACTCTTCCCAAGTGGCATCAGGACTTTCAAGAAGGTCCCACCAATATGTGCAAGACATTCTCCCAGGGAAAGCCTCTCAGCCTGTGTCCCAGGGTGCTCTTTAGGACTGGCTTACCAGGAACGTTGCTGGGAATCACCCTTGGCACTGCTCTGGCCTTGGATGCAGCTCCAGCATCACCCTGCCCACTGCACCACGGTTTCCTATTTAACCTGGTTGCATTCCCAGGCTCACACTCTGCAATGGCCAATCTCAGCAGCCTCAGAGATATTAAATTCCTTGAGTTCCATGAAAACAAACTGCCAGGTAGAGAAGACAGGGTTTTTTGTTTCCCCTTTGGAAGGGAGGGGTGCTGAGGGTGGGCTCTCCCACAGCTGGAGACTCTCCTGGCTGCTCCCCTGAGGATGCCAGGGCTGCTCTGGGATTCCCTTGTTGGAACCTCAGCACATCCTCACACAGCACATCCCTTAATCTGGCCAGAAGCTCTCTGGGAATTCAGGAAAAGTGAGATATAAGTCTTTTCCCCAGCAGATTTCCTGTGTGACCTGGGCAAGTCTCTTATAATCAAGTGAGACCTAAGAAGTGCAAAACATCTTAAATTCCCTTAAGTATAAGTGGAACCTAAAGGTTTCAGAATAAGACTCATTCACCTGGAATCCAGCCAAGCCTTTGGGTTTAATGCCCCTACATTTGCAAAAAGCTGTGGGAGATCCTTAATGCCCTCCAGAGCTCTCAGACTTGGGTTTAGGTTTCAGCTGGAAGCCAATAAACAACCAAAAAGAGTGAAACAGCCACTTTTGTTTGAATCTGAAGGATGGTATTTCCAACAAGCAACATGGAAGTGTCCTTAGGGCCACCTGCAATCTCCCTGCAGTGTGACACAAAATGACCCAAAGGTGTGAGCAGAGGGGAGGAGGAGACAAGCTTAGCATGGTTTCCAACAATCCCCCCAGTCACGCTCCCTGCTCTGCTCTCACTGCACCTTGGCAAATAAAACAGAGTAAGCAGATATGCCCAGCTTGTTTAAGCTCAACTAGCAAATTCCAGCTGGCAGCTTCCAAACCTTGTCTCTGAATTTATTGGCATTTCCAAATGTTTTACAGACCCAGGCCCCACTGGCACCAGAGCCCTGTTACACTCAGTGGAGGGAGGAAAACACACACCTCTTTATAAAGGTGCCAGGTCAGCAGTATCCTTTTTGGGGAAGACACTTAGATTCAGCACCATTCACATGTTTCCAAAGAGCTGTGTTTTCTGCCCAAACTGCAAACAGGCTGAGAGGGAGCCTGGTCAGCCTGAGCTCCTGGACGTGTGTTCAGCTGTGAGTTACAGGGCACGTGAGTGACTGCCCAGCACAGCCCCAGTGCCAGTGGCAGCCTCAGCCATGGCTCCAGGCTGCCCAGTGCTGCAGGATGACCACACTGGTGGTTTTCTCCTGAGGCAGGATCTCATGTTTCAGAGCACAAGGACTGTGGGGACAAGTCCTCACCTGGTGTAAGTCACTGCATGGCCTCACCACAGAGCTTTGCCAGCTGACACCCAAACAGGGGAGGGGATCTCATCCCTGCAGATAAATATCTCAAAGGTGGGTACCAAGAGGATGGGCCAGGCCCTTTTTGGGGGTGCCCAACTAAAACACATGAAGTTCCACCTCACTATGAGGAAGAGTTTCTTTCCATGGAGGTGCCAGAGCACTGGAACAGCTGCCCAGGGAGGGTGTGCAGTCTCCCTCTCTGGAGACATCCCAAACCCACCTGGACACGTTCCTGTGTCACCTGCTCTGGGAGGGGGTTGGACTGGGTGGTCTCCAGAGGTCCCTTCCAACCCCAGCCACTGTGGGACTCTGTGAAGGGCTGGCCCACAGTCCCTGAGCCCACCAGTATCTGCTGTGAGCTGGGGTGTGTTGCTGACTGATGTGTCCCTGGAGGGTTCTGAAGTCAAACACAGATGTGTCCCTACATCCCAAAAGCCTGGCAGGCTGGATGAAGCATCAGTGTAATGCCATCTGAGAGCACAGTGACTGCAATGACAGCAGACATCTGACCTGAAACAAATGTCACGGTGCTAATTCGAGGAAAGCCCAGGAAAAGGTGGAGCAATGTCTTTTGTGCTTCCCAACCGTGCACAGATGGTGAAGTGACTGGGATAAAATGGGAAGAGGGGAAGGAGGCAGCATAGATCACAGCACCAGCACCCTCAGCCCCGGGGTGTGCCCTGGGCACCTGTGACTCCTATGTGGGAGTTTTACTACAAGAAAAGGCATCTCTGAACCTTCTTAGGAAGCCAAAGCCAGACAAACAGGTTCCTCTCCTCAGCCCAGACTGCTCTGGGCTGTGGTGTCAGGCCCTTCAGTTCTCCCCTTCACACTCCTCCCTCCCTGCCCTGGTCACATCCTAGCCCTGCTGATGTGCCTGGGCAGGAGGGGACACACCTCCTGAGCCCTTCCACCTCTGCTGGTTCAGAACCTGGCAGTTCAGTGCCACCCCAGGAACTGGGCAGGGGAAACCTCCCCCTGGCTCTTGGGAAGCCTGATGAGGGGTCACACAGCACCACAGTGTCCTCCCTGCTCCTGCTCCCCCAGCTGTGAGGAGAGCCCAGAGCAGCAACCAGCAGCACTTAGGCTGTCTCAGCAAGCAAAGCCCAACTCCTCCAGCCCTCAGTGTTTTTATGCAATGCAGCCTGGCTCGGGGCCCACACAAGCTTTATTTATCTAATGTCTGCGCTGCGGGCAATGAATTCATAGAGAAGGGATTATTAGAAGACAACACACATAAAGGGGAGGCAAAGAGTAAGTGAGAAGTCCAGTGGAGAAAGGCTTTGCTGCACTCCCAGCTCTCCCTGGACAATGGGAACAGCAGAGCCCTGAGCTGGGAGGGTCCTGAGCAGGGTCCCCATCACAGCGAGGGCTTTGTGCCTTGTGGGGACCCTTCCCAGCATAGCAGGAGGCAGCAGTAAATTCCACTAATTGCCTCAACCCAATTAATTATGCAAGAAAAGATGTAAAATGAAAATTAATTCCATGAAACCAGTCCCCGAAAATTATCCTGGAACCTTAAATCAGTATTTCCGCAACAATTAGAAGTTCCTCTAGGACCCCTTTAATGTGGGAAGGAGTCTCCAGTCACTGCTTCATGTCATGTTGTCAGAAAAAAAGCTGTTTCCTCGAAAGAAAACCACCTACAGAGACCTGATAGTTGGCTGAAAGGATTTGAATTTCCAACCAGCTTGTACCTAGGAGGGAAATACATCCCCCACAACAGCCTGTGTGGGGCTGTACAGACTCCTGGAAATGAAGGAGATAATAAATCAGTGGGATCACAACACTTCAGGATGGAAAAGTCAAAAAATAACAAACCCGTGTGTTTTGTTTTCCCCTGGTTATTCACTGTGGTCTGACATCCCTTGGATTCAGGGCCCAAAATGCCACTAAAGCTCCTGCTTTAACCACCAGAATCTGCCACAGCTACAAACCTGAACTGGGATGGCCTTTTCCTACCCTAATTTTGACATCTGAATGGGTTTGTTTATGGGTAAGTTTAGGGGGTTTTTGGTTTTGCGCTCAGTTCCTGCAGTCTTTAGCTCTTCAGCAAGACAAGGCAAGGCGCAGGCAGAGCCAGGGGTGCAGCTCTGCCTGGGAGCAGCCCTGACTGGGCATGAGCTGCTCACTCAAACCTCTTTGCTACTGAGCACAAACTGAGGGAACAAACTCCTTTTTTTCCTCCCTAATATTATGTCCAGACTACAAACCACGCAGTTCTCACCCAGACCTGGATGGTCTGTTTGAAACCAAGTTACCTCTAAGCTCGTGCTGCTTTGGGAGCAGAACACTCACTCCTGCAGCAGAAAGAGCACTCGAGCTGTGCCTTTTTGCCTCAGCACCCTCACTTTGCTGCCTCTTTCCTCCTCTGAGCTCTAGACAGGGGGAAAAGTGCAACGTAAGGAACTCACATTGCTGGGGCCTTAGTAATATCCGTCAGTAAACCTGTAATTAGATAGGGAGTCGTATTAATCTTGTGCATTGCCTGGGGGACATTGCCAACATGCAGCAAAACCTCTATTGATGAGGGAGGATTCCAAGCATGCCTGGCTGAAAAATGAAAGAGATGAAGTATTTAGTTATTTTACCCTTCCCTCAACCACTCATTCTCAACCCAGGAATACTCTAGACCCCAACAGACTCAATTTTCTCCTGACATCAATGCCTTAACACAAAAGGCAACACGTGCCCAGCCTTTGGGTTCCTCCTCAATGCCTGTTCTAACAGGTATTTCAAAGAAGCCTCAAAGTGTGATTTTTTTTTCAGATGTGCCACTTTTTAATTTAAAACGTGTTAATGGAATGAGAATAGTTAATGCAAACAAAGATGTTGGTCAGTTGTGATAATGGAAGTCATAGCCTGCTCATCCCACCACATGATTCATCGCTCACATCTCATTAATCTGGCATCAAAGATGTGATTTATAGCTGTTCTTGTTCTGCACACTCCACCCTTGTTTCCTGGAGGAGAGGGAATAAACTGTTTTAGACAGAGGTAGGAATTTTTTTCACATGAGTCTGTATGGGGAGGGATTACTCTGGCCCATTACAGAGAGCTGAAACACCCCAAAAAAAGTGTTTTCTTACTGAAAAGGCATTTAATAAAACTGGCATTGTTTCTATTACACCTAACTGCCAACTTCATCACTTCCCAGGACTAGTTTTCTTTTTTTTCTTGGGTTTTCTTTTTTTTTTTTTTGCATTAATCTGCCTTATTAGAATTATTTGATTGCTGAAGATAGAAAAAAGAGGCCAGTAGATGGGAACTGCCCACAAACCTTCCCATAGTTGTTCAATACACTGGACAGAAAACAGCCATGCCATTCTTTTACAGATGTGGGGAGCAGAATGGGCACAACTTTGCATTTTTGCCTTTGAGGCTTGTTGTTCTATTTCTCAGCCAACTGCAGTATCCTTGAGAGAAGCATTCCCTGACAGCCACTGTTTCCCTGGTTATTTTTTAGGGATCAGTAAAATCCCAGAATCCCAGAATGGGTTGGGTTGGAAGGGACCTTAGAGCTCACCTCATTCCACCCCCTGCCATGGGCAGGGACACCTTCCACTAGCCCAGGCTGCTCAAGTTAAAATCCAGGATTTTGGCTTGAATGGAGCAAGGACTTTACCCCAGCAGTGTGAATTACCAGGGGTCAGGAATTATAAAATGTGAGGACTCTGACAACATGAGCTACTAAAGGCAACGAGGCACCAGCTCCAGGGTCTTGCCCTTAACATGATGCCAGCGAGTAGTTTCATTGATAGAGATGTGGCCATACAAGATAATTAGCATTAATTATGCATCCAAGGGCTTTGCATATCAAGGCCAAACTGTTCTGCAGTGCTGTGAGCACAGGCTTGGAGCTCCCCTGCTTTGCAGAACTCCCTCCTCACCCCTGGCCAAGGCACTGCCAGCGGATTGTGCAGCCACACCAACATTATTCAGCACTAATTCCCAAACACTGACAAGTGTGAATGCCATATCTGTTAGGACTCTGAGGAGAAATCCAACCTGCCTCCTGCATTTTCCCTGCGGGAATCCCAGCCACTATGTCACAACCAGCATTTTCAGTATTTAACTTCTCCTTTTTTTTTAATAAAAGGGAAAAAAGTGGCTGGCCCGGCAATGAAAGGCACCCAATGTGTCCCCATGTGTACCTGCAGGAAGTGAACTCCCCAGCTGGGGCACGACTGGCATTGCAGCACAGGACTTGGGGAAAGCTGAATCCAAATGGGCCAGCCCAATATTCTGCAGCCAATATTTGTCCTCCAAGGACATGGCAGGTTCTGAGATGTGCCCACAGTAGCAGCGAGTCAGGGGAGCTCCTTAAAGCCATTCCCAGGGGAGCAGCTCAGGAGTTCAGCCAGTAAATTGCAAACTCCATTTGCCAGTCTCTTTGCCAACACTTGTATTTTGAAGCCAGGGCTTTACACTTTGGTGCCCAAAGGCCCTGAACTGAAGTGCTGCATCTTCCCAACACGACCAAACCCACTGGGAATGGGAATGTGGTGTAATTATAGGATTGATTTCGTGCTGAGCCTGTGTGAAAGAGCTCTGCACTCAGAGGGTGCAGAGCCAACCAGGAAATATCTGAGCACTTCCAAGAAATATCTGAGCATTTCCTGCCCATTCCTCAACATTTCAAATACACCCTCCAAGCCTTCCTCCTTTCCTCCCTTCCTCCCTGGGACATGCCTGAGCCTGGTGCTGGGCTCCAGCTACAAAAGAAACACTCTCTAGACTGAGCAGAGGAACATGGAGAGCAGGCAGGCACCCAGAAGTAATAAAGAGTTTCCAGGACCTTCTTGTGTTGGATAGTAACTCCCAGCAGCAAGTACCCCTCTGTTTTAGTCCAGCAGCTTTGTGTTCCAGAGGAGCTGCCCCATGGGAAGAGTGTTAGCTGCTAAGTTCTGCATATAAAGCTTTTGTAGTGATACAACAGACAGGTCAGTATAATCAAACACTTGTGTTCAAAGAGTTTGGTTTCTATAAATATCATTCAAAAAGCCTTTGGGCCCTTTAAAATTCCACATGTTCTTCTACCATTAAGGGCTGCATCTCCCTGGAGGAAGCAAAGCAAGGATGAAAAATTGATCATATTATTGAAAGCCTTTGACAGCCAACTCTGCTGTCCCAGAAGGTTCTTTGGGGCATCTCACAGGAAAGCCATTCTTGCCCAGCTTAGGGTTTGGGTGTTGGTAGGCTGCTCACAGGACTGCAGCCCCTCAAAGCAGCCAAGCTCTTCCCACAGAGGTGTTGTCCCAAGGGGAAGTTCCACAGAGCTCCCATCCTCTGGAAAACCCGCAGTGCCACAATTACAGGTAACTGCTCCGTTCTGGGATCTCACGGAGCACGTCCATGGTGAGCAAAGCTAACACAGGCTCATTTCCCACTTGTCTCACTCCCAGGCTTTCTCCACCTCCTCTTGCCCATGTGAATCCCTCCCTGAGCGAGGTGCTGACGGGGGCTCTCCCGTTCCCTCCCCTGCCACCTGTTTTCCCCCAGCTTGTAGGAACAGATCCCTCTCTGAGATTTCCCCCCTTTTGCTAAATCTGGTTGAGATTGGCCAGCCAACTCGAAAGCTATTAGACACACACATACACCCCCAGAGGCAGTGTGATCACACAAGGCTCATTTCCTTAGGATATTAGGCAAAAATGCCTGTTTGAAAGCTGTTTGATGTTGGATGCACCTCTCTCCATTTCCTGGTTCTGCGTGAAACGCCAGGCAGAACCAAAGACATCACAAGTAAAAGCCCATCCCCAGAAGACTGTTATTAGCCTTGTTTCTAGAGCAACTCTTGGATGGATATCAAACCAGAACCTCCTCCCCCTCTGGGGTTTGCTCACCCCATGCAGATCTGTGGGTGGCATCTCCTGATGATTGTTCTCCACAGGTCCTGCTAAGCAACGCTAGGGTTTAGTGTAAATAAAAGAGATTTATAAAAATATACAGTAAATACTAGTTTTTAGCTCAGAATGTTAATATTATTGCTCACATCACTGCCTGACTCTTAAAAGAGCCTGGGCATCAGGAGGGACATCCCACTGGTGGAGCAATGATGTTACTCCAAATGGATAAACCAGCTTAGGAACAGCCACTCTCAGCCTCTGATGCATCAGGTGCTTCACCTACTTCAGCCAGTCAAGGTACTAAGAGGAAGTGATGGGAACCAAACCAGTCTTTCTGAACATTTAGCACAGTTTGTATAAATACTGGCAGGATTCTGTTGGTTTGGTGAAGTACAGCCAGAGGTGAAATCCTGCAGAGGCATACAGCCACAGGTGAAATCCTGAAGGGACATCCAGCCACACATAAAACCCTGCAGGGAAATCCAGCCACAGTGGCACTGGATGGAAGGAGAAGTGAAACCCACATGGATGAATTAGCCATGGGGGCTTTAGTCTGGAAAGCAGTGGGATGTGAAGTGCTGCTGCTGGTCCAACACGACTCCATCCACCCAAGGACCATAACTAAGTGGTTATTCCAGCCAGCTGCACTTGTGGTCAGCCCTTGGACTGACACACTGCCTGGTTCCTGCTGTAGGGCATGTTTGCAGCCATTTAGCTCGAAGGGAGCTAAACTCTGCTCACAGCAGAATTCTTTGAAGCCCTTAGCCCCAGAGCCACGAACCAAATGCTGATCCCCAAACCATACCCTCGGCTCCTTTCCCATTCAAATCCCTCCCTGTGGGAGACGCTGAGTTAGCTCAGCTCTCATTCCCTTCAGTGGGAGCTGAGGCTGCCTGGCACAACACAGGATCAGACCTGCACAGCCCAAAACTGCTCCAGCACCTGCAGAACCAGCTTTAAAGTGAGGAGCAGAGCGTGGCTCTGAGCTGGGAGCTGGGTCCATGCAGGGAGGCAGCAGATCCACGCTCCAGGTCATTCCATTAAACAAGAGAGACCCACATCGCTTTCCCCACCGCTGCTGCCACCTCTGTGCCAATTATGCTAACCCTGGGCTTCTTTTCAAAGGAGGAAGCAAAAAACAACAGGCAGTTGAAACTGCAGGAAGAAACTGAAGTGGGCAGAGGGTAATTATGTGAGTTGGGATCCAGCTGAGGGACTGGAGTGAAGAAGCCCTGCTGTGCCTGGGAGGGATGATGGGTCAAACCCACGGCCTCAAGCTCCATGTGCTGTCTGGTCTTTCAGCACAGTATTTTCAGAACAGCCTTTGTTTCCCCACTCTGTCTTCCTGAAGAGCCAGAATTGTGTTCTCCAGATAAGCACACCGCAAAGGGAGAGCGATTAAACCACAAAGATGTGTTTTAAATGAACATTGGCCATCCAGCTGAAACCCACAAACCAAGGCAACGCTCTCCCCACCATAACTCAGGGCACGTTGCATGGGAGATAAGAAAGCTGCAGCTTTAGTTGGTAAATTTAAAACCCACCTCTTGATCTCTCCTGCAGCTGCAGCACAGACAGACCAGGTGGGTGGATGCAACCACAAACCTGAAATTTCCCAGCTTTCATTTTTAATTCAGTTCCTTAAAGTTCTTGGAGGGAAGGGAAGGGATGGGCTTTGGGGTTGGGTTTGGGTGTTGGGTGGTTGGTTGGTTTTTTTTTTGGTTTCCCTGCCAATTTAAACTTCATTTTGTTATGCTCAGTGCTATGTTTAGGCCTCTCTCCAAAGCCTGTCTCCCAAAAATTAAGAGACAATTTTATTACTGCACAGAGGAACTTCAAAAAGGGATCTGATAGTGGGGGACTTTTCAACCTTGCTTAATGAGATCTAATGACTGGAACTTGCAACGAGACGTATTCGACCTGAAATGAAGATGTAATCTTCTGGCTGGGAGGGTAATGACATACTGGAACCATTTCTCAGGGAAGGCACCTCCACCACTGCTCGGGAATCGCACCCTGAAATCAGAGAGCGTTCCCAAAACCAGCACCTCCTTTGGGTCTGGGGGAAGGGCTGGCGCTGGAAGCAGACAAGGGAAAGGGGATGGGCTCAGGCTGGAAGCTCCATTTGCTCTGCTGGAAAGGGGGAAGAGAAGGCAGAGAACACTCCTGGCAGTATCTATCCTCAGTGCCCCTTATTGCCTGCCCCTTATTTGCAGTGGTACCGCAAGCAGAGCTTGAAGCCATCTCCACCACTACAGAAATGAGGTATTTAAGGCTTATTTTTAAAATATTTTCCACTGGAAGGTCCCAAATCACAGTGTTCTCCAGGTATTTCCTTCATTTGGTAGGAAACCCGAGCAGGAGCAAAACCTTTTGCTCTCTTTTTTGGAGAACTGTGCTGCAAAGGCTGTTCTCACCTTTGATAACTGGACAAGGGAGTGGAAGAGGAACAGCAAAGCACCAGCCAGAGGCAGAGAACACACCACACAGCCCCAGGGGGGCTGCAGGAGCACTGGCCACTGTCACTGTCACCTGGGGGACACGCCACTTGGGCACGAGGGGCCAGCGAGGGCTCTGGTTCACCAACCCACACACTAATATATATGTTTGTTAGTGCCAGGGAGGATTCCAAATAGGAGGCAAAAATCCCCCTGCTGATGCTTTTAACGCCCCAGGGAGTGCAGGGTTTGTGTTTCCCTGCAGGGAACACGCTGTGACAGAGCCAGCCCCTACCCCGGGGGACACACGAGCCACGTGTAGGACTCCTTTTCGTGATTCCCAAAAAGAGCTGCTGCATTAAAGTGCCTGAATGGCCCCGGCTCAGGTTACAGGATCTCTCCGGGCTGCTCCCACAGACCCCCTCCCCCAGACCCTGCACACCTTCCAAAGATTTAACATGTTAAATGGGATTTTTTACCAGCTGCAGCCCTGCAAATGGAATGATTTGGGGTGGGATTCCTATGGGCAGGATTTCTGTAGGGGCAGAGCTAAACCAAAGGGAGCACAAAAGGCAGGGAGGGATAAAACCCAAATGGGACATTTTAATCGACAGAGTTAACATCTGAAAACTTAATGGAATAGGGAGGGAATGGTACTTGCTTTTGTACTTCAGAAGGTATTTGTAGAGCAAAGAGGCCCTGAAGGTTTGGGCTGTCCCAGACAGATGCTTCAGCCTCTGCCCTTCTGGTTTTTAATCTAAAACTTATCTCATGCACTGTGTTCTCTTGGAGAAGAGCAGGGATGGCTGGGCATTCAGCACAGCTGGAAAAGGGGCAATGGGAGATGGTGACTCCACGTGGGAAGACCCAGACCCCACCTCTCTGCCCCTCCAGACGTCCCAGCCCTGCAGAGGAGCCACTGGGTCATCAGTGTGGGCACCAACCACTGTGCCACAAACCCACCAAACCAGCCATTCCTGGGCTGTGGCCCCATTCCTCCAGCCATGTGCAAAGTGAGGGCAAACAGCAAAAGGGGGTGGTTTGGTTTCCCAATTTGTAACTATTAAATACACAAAAAATATATAAATCCCTCAGAATTCTCTGAGAAGGAAATAGCCCTCATGTGAAACTATGGATGTTTTAAATTTGAAGGAGTGCAAACCAACAGCAAAACCCCAACTAAAGAGCAAAAACAAGGAAAAGGGAGAATAAAACTCATTTAGGATGAATATTGAAAACAGGAAATGAATTCAAGCCTATCCAGCCCAGCAACATCCCTGCCCTCAGACCCAGCAGCTCCTCAGAGCTCCTTCCACCACCTATACCTGGAATTTCTTTACTAACAAATATAAAGCCAACCTCCTAAACATTTACAAATAAGCACCATTCCTACCAAAACAACAGTCTGCTCCTATCCTGCAAGGCCTGAATTTGTAGAAATGTGTGGAGAAGAATCAAAACAGCCAGGAAGTGTAAGCATTACAATTCACCCAAAAAAGTGAGAGTAAATGTCGGAAATGTTTCACACACTCTGCTCACTCCTGAAAAATGTCCCCCCCTGGTGCTGCTCAAACCCTCTCGTTCAGGGATGACCTGCAGGTGCCTGGAGGTGCCACCTCGTATCTGCAGGTGGAGGAGGAGAGGAGCATCCCTTGTGGCATTTTGGTGACGCAGCTCCACTGATCCCCATTATGCCAGAGGGTGAGAAGCCCTTAATTCCCACCAGGTCTCACTTTCCTGGCTCTTCTCACTGCTTTGCTGGATGTAGAAAGACTCTCATAAATTTTAATGAAGCAAAAAAGGGAGCAGGAAAGTGAGGAATGGTCACGGAGGCTCCACAAATCACAGAGAGCCCCAGCAGATGAGGACATGCCATCGTTTTATGGACTGCCTCAAATCCAGTCAGAACTCCTGCTCTTGGGAGAAAGGAAAGGGCAAGCTCAGGATCTTCCTTAAAGGAAGAAAAGAGACGAGCTGGGAGCAGGCAGGAATGTCTTCCAGTAACACATGCCTTTAGAAGGATCCGATAAATCTTGGCCTGGATTTATTTGAAAAGGAAAATTCACATAAAGACACTCCCTTGATCAACATAGCTTGAGTGGCTTATCTTTAAATCAAACCCAAAAGTTCCAAGGCACACATCTTTGAAATCTGAGCTTTAATGGCATTAAGAGACTCAGAGACCACCAGTTTCAGCCTGAGATCCTGAAAAGCAGGATTTGAACCAAACTGGTTGATTGTATCCAGAACAGCATTCTTGTTTGCAGCTCGGGGGAGGCTGCAGAGCGAAGGGTCAAGCAGGACTGAGATTTATTTACTGGCACTGAAAAGTAAACACCAGGCATTATCCTGATAACAACCTGGCCCTGACAAAGGCCATTGGCAAGGCACATTCTTGAGGAGGAAGAGCTCTGCTTGCTGCATTTTACAGGCAGGGCTGGGAGGGCTGCCCTGTGTGTAACGTGGCAGGAGATGCCAGCAGGGCAGGGGAGGTGGGAGGGTGGACAGTGCTGAGCCCAGCAGAGGCAGGAGCAGGCTCAGGTCTTTGCCAGCCACTCTTTATTTCCCTCTTTGATATAAACAGGACAACAACTCCACTCTCCAAATCCTACTAGGGAAAACACTGCAGATATCCATGTGAGAGTTTGGTTCTCACCTGCATCCACACACTCATGCTCCATCCATCCTACTGGCACGAGTGGGAAAGAAGCTTATTCCAGCAAAATCCTACCTGGGTAGGCTTAGAGCAAAAAACTGGGGAGGATTCTGCCAGGGCAAAAAAAATCCAGTTGAAAATCCTCATGCCTGGGAGGTTTGGGGGTAGCAGCCCAGACCTCAGCAGCAAAGGCACACAAAAGCGCTGCAGAAAGTCCTGCAGCCCGAAAATTGAGTTTCTGGTTATAATACACATGATTTTCTCAGGTGCAGACACAAGTCCCCGGGGGTGGGTCCTGCAGCCTCAGCCCTGGTGAGGAAGGGCACAGAAGACTGAAAAATTACTGTTTTAACTGGGCAGCTTAGGGAGATTTCATATATTCCCATCCCAGCCTGCATCCCTTTACTTGTTTACCTCAGAACAGCTTCTGACCCCAAATACTGAGGTTTTAAATGCTCCATTCCCTGACCCAGGCCATGGTCCCACTGAATGCCCTTTGTTGTCACAATCTCTTTATCTGCCTCATACTCCTGATTTTCCTCACTTTAAGGCACCTCAACGTATAGCACGGCTTGATAAATTTGTGTCTCAAATTACACTAAGAATAAGCACCATTTAATACTTTGTATATTATTTGCAGATTTGATTAACATTTGATGACAATGTGCCTTGGCTGGGAGCCCAGAATGCACAATGCACCTGTCAAAAATGAAGAGGCCTTTATCCCCATCGCCCTCCCTGTGACGTCTGCACTAATCATCCCAATTTGCTGCTTTTTTAATCCAAAAGGCACCTAAATGGTGGGTTTGGGCTGAGGGCTGCTGAAGGTACTTATGGGACAGATGGCACTGCTGAGTGCAATGGCTTGGTCAGTCTCACCAGGATCTACGTGCAGTTTGCCACCCTTTTTGGATGAAAAAGGAGGAGAATTTAGTTTGACAGAGCAAAACAACTGAGAAAAGCAGTGGAGTATGCGAGGCAGCCAGGTGTGCAGGGGGAAGCTCTCCTGGCTGCTGATCTCAAGGGCTGTGCTCCCTCCCAGTTCCACCTTCACATACTGGGGGTACAGGGACCCTCAGGCTCAAAAGAACCAGTTATTTGGTAAAGTTCCTGCCTGCAAACTAAAATTACATCCCAGTTTTCCCAGTGACAGCAGTCTGGGCTACTACACAACTGAATTCAGCAAACACTGATGGACTAGATGTGGCAGAAACATCTGGAAGGACTTCCTGCCAAAGCAGGTGTTCCCAGGAGCTCACCTTCAGCACTTGCCTGGCACAGGAGGGGGGTTCTCTCATTTTATTTGGGGGGGCAGCTCTGCACGAGTCTAAACCTGGAGAATCATGGAATCATTACTGCTGGAAAACATCTCCAAGATCATTAAGGTCCAACCTTCAACCACTAAGCCACATCCACTTGGTTTTTGAACATTTCCAAGGCAGGTGACTCTGCCCCAAGCCCTGCACTGAGCCTGAGGTGGGCAGAGGCACAGAGAGCTGGGACCTGAGGCCCAGGGAGAGATCCCACCCCAGCTGCTCCAGCTGATGGGCAGGACATGGAACAGGGAATGCAACAGCAAGAAAAACTCCGGTCTTTCAATATTTCTTTGGCTGCAAAGACCACACTGCAAAATCCACCCATATGGAAACACCCCAAGGCACGTTTTTCCTCCTTGGCTGCTCCAGCATAACAAAGGCAGCGTTGCCAGGGGACAGACCGTGGTGTCCCTGCAGAGAGCTGAAGGGGGCAAGCAGAGCTGTCCCTGCGTGTGCGGGTCCTTCGGAGCAGCGAAGCTGGAGGAGCAGGAGAGCTCCCACAACAGGCCAACCCCAAACAGGGGCTCTCTCTGTTTAAACACACTCTGTTTAAATTGCCCTCTATCATTGTGTGTTTTGATGTTTCTTTTTGATCATTTATGATCGTTTTTTATTATTAAAGAATGCAAAGCTTGGGGTTACCCCGGTAAGCTGTCAACACAAAAGAACCATTTCTATTTGCTTTAGCCAGCAGCATGTTGGAATTCAAGGTATTATTAATTAATGTTTCGTGTTTTGATCCTGAAAAACCCAAGAAGCAGCTGAGGTGATGGAAAGCTCAACTTCAACTTCTCTCTTTAACTTAAGAGGAGGTACCTGTGCTGGGATAAATGGTTCTGCTGCTGCCAGAAAGGTGCATTTCCCCCCTCACTTCACACTCCTGCAGACACCACCAGGAAAGGGACAGGCTCTGGTGACAGAACAGCTCAGATCTGTCCTTCACTCTGGCACAGAGAGGATCTGAACTCGTCTGCAGTCCCTGTAGTACACTGGGATAACAGGGAGCAGTGCTCCCTCCTTCCCCCTTTCCCTGCTCATCTCCCTGCCTTTTAACATTTTCTTTTATTTACACAAAGTCCCCTGATTACTTTTAATCTTTGTGGACACTGCTGAATTATGTTCTGTAAAGATGTTTAAGGAAACCTCAGCTCTGTTTATACATCTACACTGAACAAAATGCAGTAGGTAGTGCAAAATAAACTTTCCCATAATCCTTATAAATCTGTCTTGTTTCACAAAATTGTTCTGCGTGGGAGAATGGTGAGGTCACTCCAAAGTCCTCATTGCCAAACTCCTTTGGCAATCTTTCCCACCTTCTCCTTGTCCTCACCCCTCTGCTCCCCTTCCCCACTCCGCTCTGTCATCATTCCCCTTGGTCCTTTATTCATTTTAATACTAATTTCAGTGCACCTGGAAGGAAACACGAGGGCAACAATAATGAAAACCTGACAGAAAAGCACATGGCAAGTCTGAGCAGTAAAGAATCCCAGACTGGTTGGGGTTGGAAGCACCTTAAAGCCCATCCAGTGCCACCCCTGCCACAGGCAGGGATACCTTCCACTAGCCCACGTTGCTCCAACCTGGCCTTGGACACTCCCAGGGATCCAGGGGCAGCCACAGCTTCTCTGGGCACCCTGTGCCAGGGCTGCCCACCCTCACAGGGAACAATTCCTTCCCAATGTCCCACCCCTTGTCCTGTCCCACCATCCCTGGATAACAGAGCTCGGGGGGCGTTTTGCCCCAAACAGACCATCCCTCACCCTCGGCACCACTGAGTTCCCATCATGATTTCCAGGAGCAGTTGCACTGCAGAAAAGAAGAACATACAGCAAGCCCTCTGAGCAGGTTTCCATTCTCAAGCCTTTCCTAGAAGCTGGAAGAGCTCAAGGCCCATGTTGAGCAAATCCCACTGGATAAACAAGAGCACTGGAAGCACGAGCAGCGCTCTGCTGTGCTATCGCACTCCTGAGCCAATAAACTAAACCAACACTCCTGAAATCACTTAACCAAGAGGAGCTTTCCCAGCCTTGTTCCATGGGAAGAATGGCAGCCAGCCCTGATCCCCAAAAGCAGCAATCAGGCTGCAGTATTAATAACCTGCATTTCGGCTCCGCACAAAAACACGCACTGAGGTCCTCTTAAAAAAATTCCCCAGCCAGCAATGCAAGGAAAAATATGTGTAATGCCCTGATACAACTGACAAGGAAAACAGAGAATAAGATTTATAGAGTAAATTCATTAAGCTTTCAACTCACATTCCATCCTTCTGGAGTCCAACTCAAATTACTGTATGAAAGCTCTTTCTCATGGAACTAGATGAAATTTAAGATTACTTTTAATTACAAAGGGTGTGGGAGAATGTTTTCATGGGAGACAAATACCTCTACACCTCTTACCAGTGTGGATTTAAGAGGTTCACAACAAACAGAAACTGATTTATGAGCATTGGGGCATCATTGTGTCAGGCTGCAGCATGGGCTGAGACTTAATTTCTTTACTTTTACTGCCACATATATATCTTTTGCAAGTTCTAATTGGAAATTAAGATGGCAGAAATTTTATGGGAGGAAAGTTTATTGCCACTAATGGTTTTCAAAACTAGGCTACAGAAAAATATTAACCGTGGTGATGATGTGTTCTTTTTAATTTAAATTTAGTTGTGCTTTCAATAACTTTTGACATAAATCACCGTTCTGCCAAATTGTTTCTCTGCTTAATCAAATGTATCCTGTTTATTGAATAAATAGTGCTCTCAGCCTTGCTTTTATTTGGGAATGAACCATTGTGTAGGAGCTATGAGCTCACACACAGGTTGCAACCCTTCTTTTTATCAAGATGGTCCAAGTCTGCCAAAAGAAACCCTTTCTACTATTTCCTGTGACTGCCAAAATTTAACCATTTCTGCTCAAGTTTTCCATGCTAAATACTGATTTTTTTTCCTAACCAAATGGTTCAGCAACTTCAAGGAGAAGGGTTAAAACAAAGGAATAAGCCCCCTGGTAACCTGTCATTAAAGACAGATAACACAATACATGTGCCAAGGGGTCAGCTGAAGGTTAACTGCGACAGTTCTGCACATCCAAGCACTTGACTTTGCAGCAAAAGAACCTTTCAAGGCAGCTCAGGGTTGGATGGAGCAGGAAACAAGCCCGTGCCTGGGTGCTGAGCACACACTCAGCTGTTAGGGGTATTAAAAAATAAATTAATCCCCCCAAAATGCAAAGATCCAACTTGTGCACACACGAGCACAGAGCATCTCCCTTTGAGACACGGACACTGTGCATGGAAGCGAGACAAAAACAAGCCAGCTGAGATTGAGGAATTATCAATGATGTGCAATTTAAGCCTTAAGCTATTTTCCTTTTCTGATGGTTTTGCATAAAGGTGTAAAATACAAGTGTACCCGACTCTGGGAGCCCTCAGATAGAACCAATGCCCCCCGAAAAGGTAACAGCAGCTCTGGTGGGACAGGTAGTTCTCCACCTCTGAAAAGCTGGGTTTAGTGAGGGTTTGGAGGGTCAGGAGAACATGATCTCAAGATGAAAATGTCATGTTGATAATTGCTTTTTCAAGCTCAACAGGAACGAAAGAGATCCAAATTCCTGTTGTGTGATTTGTGCTGCCCCAGCCCCAGGTGCCCACAGAACACTGGTGCTTATCTCTGCAGCAAACACCACTGATCACTTGTAAATACAGCACCCAGACCAAGCTGTGCAGACAACCCGCCTGCTCTCTGCCTTCCACCCTATTTTCAACTTATACCAAGGGGTGGAGAAGAGTTGTAGAAAACACCACACGCAATGCCAGGGTCATTAATTCCACCATAAGTCACTGCTGGCACCGTGTGCTCCTCCATCCCCGCCTGCCCCTGCAGTGTGCCCTGTGCCAGAGCTCCAGCCCTGCCGGGACCCAGGCGGGGAACCCAGCCAGGGAGCAACAACCCAGCGCATGAGGTGGTGATGGCAGCACGGGAGAGGAGCAGCAGGAGCCACCCTCCTGAGCACTGCTGCAGACACACACCGTACAAACAGCACTGCAGAGCTCTGAGCTCACTCCGAGCCGCTCTCCTGAATCCCTGCAGATATGGATGCTCAGATCTGCTTTGCGGGGCCATCCCAAGTTTCGCTGCCGTGACTCCAAAGGCATCCAGATGGGATGAGAGGCTTTGCTGCTTCAAAACAGTTTGCAAAAGCTAATTACAACTTCTGTTCAAAAAAGAACTAGCAAATCACGTGCAGAGATGCAGGTTCTTCAGGTCGGGGGTTGTTTTATATCCCTGCACTATCAGAGGCCTCGATCTGGCTTTCAAGCAAATGCATTTCGTGCTGTTGTCCTTCTAAAGGGAGTGCCCACTTGTTTATGGCAGGAACTGAAGGCAGGAACCCGGGCTCTGCTCTTCACAGATGTGGGACTCAGAAGTCATTTCTTTAAATAAATTAAGATGAATGAACATTAAGAAATTGTTCATACAAACCAAAGTCTCACACTGAACTGCTGTCCAGGTGAACATGTGGAACTGTGTGTTACGGGGCTTTTGAGCTGAAGTCTTGTTTTGAACTGAGATGATGCTATTTTGATTTTAGTTCATTTTCCAGATCTGCTTCAGTATGAACTGAAGCTCAGGTGGTGCTTCTTATGACACTGTGCTGTCTAAGTTAGTTCTAGACTGGTTAATGGCATCTTTTATGTGTCAGTACCTTCATTAAAATGCCAAGCCCACCTGCAAGGAGCCCATGGAAGCTCCCAAGCCACAATTCCCTTATTCCCTACTATTTCTGGAGACTGGATGTGGGCAAAGGAGAACTGATCATTAAAAGTTAAGCTCCTGCCTTGAAATACTTCTGCTTGAAACTCCCTTGCTTGTATGGGAATGACAAGTGTCACCTCTTCAGTTATAAATGCCTGTGCTGGGCTGGAAGGGAAGGGCACCCCTGGCACAGGCACCATGGCAGAGGTGGTGCTGTGGCTGAACCTTCCCAGCCAGGCTGGGCAGGGAATGTGCACCCCTGGATCCTCAGCCACAGTGTCAGTGCTGACACTGCCCAGGGATCCTGGGGGAATCAAGGGAATGTGTCCCCATCACAGGCCCAGCACATTTGGATGGTGACCCCTGAGCTGCAGGAGGGGGCTTGGGCTCAGGGAAAGGCAAACTGCTACTAAGATAATTCCATGGATCAACCCTGTGGAAGCTGGTGGGGAACAGTGTTCACAGGGGAAGTTCACAGGGAATTTTTGTTGCTTTCTGCATGTTCTCTTGCCCTTTCTGTGTTGCTGTGGCCAGTTCTGCTGCCCCATCAACAACTTTTAATGATTGTCCTTCTTTTCCTTCATCAGCAATCTTTATCACAGAGATAGCAGTGATTTCCAGCCTCATTATCAGTCTCCTTTAATTTCATTCCTGCACATTCCTACATGTACAAGAACATGTTTTCCTATGGCTGCTCAGCCAGCAGCTCCCACTTCCCTTCTCTGCTGGGCTCAGGGAGGGGAAGGGGGTGTTTGCTTCACACTGACAAAATCCTCTTCCACAACTGCAAAACTCTGACTTCTGCAGCATCTGCTGGAGTTTTCTTAAACCACTCTCCATTATCATTCACACTGTTTGCTTTGGGGTGGTTTTTTTTCTTTTCAAACCACTTTGCTCATAATTGCTTTAATCTTTGGGAAAACAGCCCTTTTAAAGAATCCAGTATATCCATTATACAATTAATGACTCCCAGTGGCCTTCCCTAGCGTGAGATGCCTTGACAGAAGGGAAGTGGAGCAGATTTATTTGCAATGGCACTTCACAAGATCTTGTTTCAATTTCTTGGCCATGCTGCTTTCTGGGACAAGTAGGTCATTGCATTCAAACAGACAGCACTGCCATCAAGCTTTCATTATCTTCCTCCACTTAAAACAGGAATAGAGGTAATTCAGTGAAAAACTCAATTATTATTCATGGCTTTATAATGTTTTAACACTCCTCTGACTGTGTTCAGCATCTTACAGATATGATAAACGGTGAAAATAAACACTGTGAAAGTGAAGGGTGGAAGAAAGGAAAAGGATTTATTCCCATTTTACCAAAAGAGAATCGAGGCACTGAGAGATGAAACAACTTGCTCACAGCACAGTCACACTGGGAAATGGAAGAAGAATCTGGGCCTGAACTCAGATCTCCCACAACACAGGCCAGGACTTCAAGCACAAACCATTCTTCATCCCTAATGACTGGCTCCTGGCAGGCACATCCCCCGGCCCAGCCAGGCGCAGGGACACGGCTGGTCAGGACAGTATGAACACTTGGTTGCCAAAGGGTCACTGGGCCACCCCTGGGGCCGCAGCACTCGCCCCAAGTGTTTGATGAGATGATTAAGCAATTCAACCGTTAACTCCACATTGATTCCTCCTATAAAAAGGGCAATGATGTAAACTCGGGACAGAGGCTGAGACTCGGATTTTCTGGAAGAAACACATGCCATTTATATGCTGATTTAGTTTAAAAAATGGAGCTCATTTAAAATGGGGTGAAGTTTCTGGCATTCGCGAGTCCATAGTTCATGTAATGTACCAAAGCAGAAGATCTTCGTGTTCCTGCCAAACTTGCAGCCAGCAGAATCCTTTCCTGGTGATAGTTGAACGTTACAGCCCTGGGAGAAAGCAGCCATTTCCCATGATATATGGGGAATCGTGTTCTTATTGGCAAGGTCACTGGAAAATTGCAAAATATTTTTGCCTAAAACAGAGGGAGTTTCATCCTACTTTTTGCAGGAATGTGCAGGGGAAAAAAAAAGAAAAGAAAAAGATAGAAGGACAGAAGGCAGTTCCGCAGTTTCCAGAGGATTTCTGTTAAAAGACATAAAAAGGAGAGTTTTTGTTTGAAGTGCTGGGGTGAGCCATGGAGCCTGTGATGTATTACAGCTCCTCAGAGGTGCCACGAGTGGAAGAGCCTGAACCACCCTTGTTTCACCTGAAACAGGGACACCTTCCCTGGCATCAGCCCTGGCTGCCAAAGCACAAGGCAGGGCTGATCCCAGGGGCTGCAGGCGTGGCTCAGTGACAGGCTCTGTCCTGGCCCTTGTTAAACCATGCACTGAGAAGCCTTTAATTTAAACCAGGTGCCAAATGAGCCCCAAGAAAAGCAAAGGGCAGCAGCGAATCCTGATGCAGAGTATTCCAGCAAAACCCTCTGTCCTTCCTAGACAGCTCAAGGAACCACCACTTCTGCCTTCTGCTGCAGGAAGACCATCCTGGATGTGATAATGAACCTGCTGAGATTTCTCAGGAGCATTTGACAAAAATGTGCTGCTGTTAAAGAGCCAAACTGCCGTGCCACACCTTGGCACTGGGCCTGGGGCCAAACAGAAGTTTGGACTCAGGTGGAAATTTCGTTGTCGGGCTCTTGCTTTGAAGCTTTGCTCTGTGCCCAGAAACCAGGGAGAGCCCCAGCAGAGGAGCCCCAGACTTTTAGGGATGAGGAAAATGACAGGAGGCAGGAGCCCTGCCTGAACACCCCGAGAAAGCGCTGCCCCAAGAGCCGTGTTTCAGGGTGGAGTGCCCAGCATGGCACAGCCACCCAGCCTTGTGTCTTCTCTCCAAGAAAGAAGGAAAGCAGCAAAGGTGGCCACGTGTCCAGGCCTGTGTGTGCTGCAAGAAAGCCATTCTCTTGCCCCCTGCCTCCCTCCTGGGGCTCCTGGAGCTCCTGGGCACAGCAGGAGCTGCTCCTCACGCCCGGATCCTCCGCCCGGTCAGTGGGACCTGCACCCAGGACAAGCTCTGTCTTGTGCTCAGGAGATGCTCACACTAAATTAGGCTGGGATTATTAAGTCTTGAAGAGTATCACCAAAACTGAATTAAGACTATTATGAGTGTAATGCCTGCCAAAGGTAACTCATCTGAGGGATGGCTGTATCTCCTTTTTTGGTTTATGAACTCAGGAGATGTAACAAAAGCCTGATTTCACTGGCAGGATCAGAGATGGAGTGCCTGAAGCTCCTTCCAGCAGAGGTGGCTTCAAACCCCATCAAAGCAGGGCCCAGAATTCCATTGTGACAGATCTGGGGCCTGGTTCTGCCCACCATGGAGACGAATCTCAGCCCTGACCCAAGATCCCACACCCTCAGTCTGGGTCTTTGGGGTTGTCACTATGTTTTCTTTCTGATGCTCTGAGTCTGCATCCTAATCCAAAATAAATCTGTAAAACTGGCAGATGACTGTCCTGTCCTCTCTGTGACAGTGCAGAGCATGCTTTGGTGGGGGGAACTGCAGTCCCTGCAGCCACACCTGCATCCCAGCACAGCCCCTTTACCCCCAGTCTGTGACAAGTGTGGCAGGGACGCTGTCACAGCTCTCCTGTGTCCCCAGCCCAGCCCAGGAGCAGAGCTTAAAGCTGCCTGGCCACAGTGTGCAACTGCACCTGGGATGGGGATGCTCAGGGAGGAAAACACACTAGGCAATGGGTTTTTTTAAATCCGTGTAGGACTCAGAGCTCAGAGCAAAGTTTGGAACCAAACCCCAGACTGCTCAGGCAGTAAAACCTCCTTGGGGCAGGCCCAAGTCCTTGTCCTGGCTCAGCAGAACTTCTTAGATCAGGTGGTGGCGTTTGCTGCAGGTTCAGGACGAGTTTGTATAAATTTCCCCCTGGCTCCCAACTTGCCAATATTTTCCCCCTTTCCTCTCAAATGTGAGTCTCCACAGAAACTCAGGTAATAAACATCATCTGTTCCAAATTACCCAGCAGGGCTGAAGCACAAGTGTGGCTTGTGGATCTCCAAATATTTGCCTGAGAACGCTCACTTTGGATCAGCTTTTCTGACATTTGCTGGGATAGCTTTCCAGAAACACCCACCCGGAGCGAGTTGTTGTGCTGTGCAGGGACTCCTGCAGCCCACACTCCAGGGCAGGAGCTCTCCAGACATACATCCCCCTCTGGAGGGCCCAGTGCTCATTCTTAGCGAGGCTGGTACCACCTGCCAGCAGAACTCCACGTCCCTGCAGGTTCCCAGCTCAAATAACCCCAGGAGCCAGCTGCCTGCCCTCATGCAATTCCCACTAATGGCAATGGTAAGCACGTGGATGCCTCTTCCCTCCCATTCCTCCCCACACAGAAAGAAGAGCAAGCACCTACAATGTCTTTTTTTAATCTAAGGCTGCCCAGTGGCCCCCTTCCATTCTGAGAGCACTTGGCACTCCCCCCAGGCCCCTGCATGGAAGGCAATGGAAGATATCCCGATATCCCTCAAGGAGGACAGATGTCCATCTTTCCTTTCCTTCCCTGCAAGATCCATGCCCAGCCTTTCTCTCCCCTCAAGCTGAGTTTCTGTGTCATATTCCCAGTGCAAGGATGAAGAACTGAAACAACTGCTTGGATCTGCTCTGCACAACTTTGGTTCACCCAGGAATGTGTTCTGGGAGAAGGAAGAGGGATCACCTCATTGTTATCTTGAAGCTGCTACTTTCTCTTTGTCATTTCCCTGACATCCCACTGCAGCCAGTCCACTGCACACCACTCAGCTGGACAGGTGCCAGTCCAATATTCATTCAGGCTCCTTGTTAACTCCAGGATTTCCCAAACCACAGTGTCAGAGCTAATGAGAAATCAGAATCTGGCGCCACGGCTGGAATGAAATCAAACCATGAAGCTCCTTCCCGACCTATTATAAAAATTACAGTGTGGAAAGTGAATTTAATGGTGCAGAGTGCTTAATTGTAATATCAGTAGAGGCTTTGATCTGGGTGACTCTTGACATCATAGAATGAGGAAACTCCCTTAATGATTTGAAAAACCACACGAACGGTTGGGGAAGGAAATTTGTTTTATGTGTATATATTAAAAAATATTCCTGAGTCGCAGGGAGAATTTTATTTTGGCAGGGGGGAGGATTGTTTGAAAAGGGATCTGTATCACAAAGGGAAACAGAGGTTAGCTTAAAAAAACAAACAAGGCATTGAGGACATTTTTAGAGCAATGGAATTACAATGGCCTGGTACAACTTTGCTGGGGATTAAAATGTGTGCATGTTCTCAGCAGGGCCTGTGCTGAGTGTGGGCTGTCCTGCCCTCAGCCCAGAAGCTGCACCTTGGGTGCACCCCCTGCTCTCAGAGCTCCTTCCCCCTGGCCATGGAGGGTGAGTATTGGCCTCCTTAGCCCCTTGGATGATGCAAGACAGACCCTTTTCCAAACCAGCTGACTCCAGTTGTGTATGGAAAAACAGACATGGCTCTGCTTACTCTTCCAAGTGAAGCTTGGACTTCCCTCTGGCAGAGGCTGGCCAAGAGACCCAGGCAGAGGCACAGAGCAAGGAACTTCACCCCAGGAATCAAACAGCAGTCCCTCTCCCCACTCCTTCTCCAGTCACAGGTCTAAATGCACCAGCAATTCTCTGAGCAAGAGGTGCCACCTCCTGCTGCCAAGGAACAACCACAGGTTACCAGGAATGTCCACCCTACACTGGATCTTCTGCCTCTACCGTAACGTCAGAGATGACATTTCATTGAGCCAGGTCTCCTGAAAGGGAGAATTTCCTGCACCTTGACAGCTGCCAGAGTTGATCTGGCAAGGGCCTTTTCATGGGCTGATGTGAAAAACAGAACCTTCACTGACGTCAAGACGCAAGAGTGTGATATGTGGCTTAGGAGGAGGGAAGGAAAAATACATATATTGGGACAACTACAAAAAAACAAGTTGGAGTGAGTCATGATTTGTCTCTCAAGGAGCCAGTGAGGGAAGCAGAACCCACAGCTACCTGGTTTCCACTGCAGGGCCCAGCCTGGCAGGTCAGGCTGCCTCAGGTATCCTCCAAAGCCACCTGCCTGGATGGGAGAAGCCCAGTTCTGAAGAATTAAAGCTCAAGAGCTTCGTCTCATGGGGTGTTGTCCTTGCTCAGCTTTGCAGGGAATCTGGAAAGCTCCCCTTGGTCTGAGGTGAGGTGGAGCTGGTGTGGATGCAGCCCCTGCATGTGCTGGGAGAGCTCTGCCATGTGCACTGCCAGGGATGCACATCCTCCTCTTCCAGACTAACTTCCAGCCTAAAAATTAATTTCTGGAATATTCTCTGAACCGAAAAATCAATCCAAACCAGGAAAACAGAAATCAGGACAAAAGCTTCCACTCAAAGCTTACACCAACTGTAAACACTGAAGTTTTTAGGCTTGGAAAAGGCTCTTTCTTATGGAATGAATCTACGCCGAGTCAGGATATGGTACAAGACAACTGGTCTAGGTGAGATGTTCTGCCATTCCTGGACCCGAATGCTTTGGTCCATACAAGCTCTAGAACAGCCATAAATCTGCATATTTTATCTGAGCTAGAAAATCCCCACCTGCCAGGTAAAACAGAATTAATGCAAAAACATAACTGTGTACCTGCAAAGTCACCTTCCAGGCACTGAGAGAACTCCCATGGCACACAAAGTGTGACCAACACAACTGCAAACAGCCTGAACTTCACCCCAGCAAACCCCTTTAGCTGCCCTTTGCATCATGCCATTCCTCCGTGCTCCTATTTCTTTTCCCAGCCTTTTTTTCCTTCTTTGCTGGAATTTTTGGGGGGCAGGCACCTACCAAGGCTGGGGCTGCTCAGGCCCAGCCATCTGCAAACACCACAAGATAAATGCCTCTCCTGAAAAGCGTAGTAAGTGCAGGGAATTTACTTTTCCCCAGCGGCTGCCCACTGATACAGGAAATCTAATCCTAAATCTCATTAGGTTCTACAAACAATTCGGCCTCTTTCCCCAACAAAGTCACCATCCTGGACTGCTGAATGTTTATATTTTATTTCTCAATTCCCCTTTTTTTCTCTCCGTTCCCCCGCCCTTGTGATTTTCCTTTTGGTAAATATTTCTACATTGGAGCAGCTCGGCCAAAAGAGATTTAAAAAAAGAAAGTGAGCAGGAGAGGCAGAGTATCAATCATTCACCTCCAGTTCCCCTGGGAAGAGGTGGGGAGAAAGAACAGCAAGGTACAAAGTTCCGAACGGCAGAACCACAGCAGAGCCCTTTGATGACCATCCAAATCTATTTCTTCCAACGTTAAGGCCCTTGCAACTGGTGCCAGGGCTTGGAAGGCAAAAAAAATCCAACCTAATTCGCTTCCAAAAGTGAATTTTTCAGCATCAAGCCAAACTACTCAATGTTAATTTGGTTATTTGGCAAAAAATAACAATACTAATGCTGGTACCTGAACTGATGCCATCTGCATCTCAAAGATTCTGGCCAGCCCATTTCCCAGGCCAAGGATTACAGCAGATATCCCTGACTATGAAACAACCAGTTTGTTATTTTAAATGTCTATCACATAATGAAGTGTTGCATCGTGTTGGGAATGTACTGACATAGTATCTTGTACACAAACACGGGATGAGGTAAGAAAAAGTGATATATCAGTTGTATAAACACTTCAGAGGTCAAATATTGGCTCCCATTTCCTGTCATAAATGCATGGCTCTAATTAAACCCTCAGAAAAGTGCTGCTGAAATGACTTATTTTCCTTTGTTACCTACAAGATGAGAATGTTAAACAAGGAAAGAGTGTCCCCAGATGCCACGTGTGGGAATGATGTGGATGTGCAGGGAAGGCACATGGCTGATCCCAAAGGAAATCACTGGCTGATCCTGGGCTGAGGGATGGGGGGTTCAGGGAGAGGGATGGGCAGGAGTCAGGGAAGGAGAGGGATGGGCAGCAGTCAGGGAAGGAGAGGGATGGATGGGCAGCAGCCAGGGAAGGAGAGGGATGGGCAGGAGTCAGGGAAGGAGAGGGATGGACGGGCAGCAGCCAGGGAAGGAGGGAGAAGAGCATCGTGCTGTGCTGGGTTGAGCTGCTCCTCCTGCAGCCAGAAAGGAGCCCTGGGGAGCTGCTGGGCTGAAGAAAGAGCTGGAGGGAGAAAGGAGGGGAAAATAAGGCAGAGGCCTCTGCTCGCTGCCCGCAGACACCACAGGGAGTTGCTCCAGCCCCACTCCCAGCGTCAGGCTGCTGACAGTGCAGAGCCAGCTCTCGTCTCGCTCCTCAGCCGTGTCCCTTGGTCACCTCTCCCACCTCACAGAGAGCCAGAGGGGGCAGCCACAGCCCCCAGCCCCCTGCCAGCCTGGTCAGCCTGCTGGGACAGCCCCGGGGCAGGTACACAGAGCTGCCTCTTTAAGATGCAGCAGGAAAACTCTCTCCCTCCCCACCCAGAGAATGCATGGAGCTGCCATTAATTATGTTTTGGATGTCTCCCGAAAATCATGCCTTCAAATAATTGGACAGTGGTTTCATTCAAGACCTGATAAAAAACCACACTGAAAGCAGAAAGAAGGTGCTGCCGGAATGTTTGTGGGCTCTTTCTATGGAGAATCAATCCTCTCTTCAAAGCTTCCACTAGTGGGACAGGCTGCTTGGAAATTTTCCTGCTGATTTAAACACTCATACCACAGCCCTTTGCTCTTGAGATGCAGCAAAACCTCATCTTTGGGACCTCAGAGAGAACTGGGACCTTGGCGGGCTCCTTCCCTCTAGACCAGACCATCATCCTAAAGCAGTGATGCAGCCAGCTTGGCCTAGGAAACAGGGGTAGGGATTGTGAAACAGATCACAAATTCTCCTGAATTATCCTCTTTTCTCTTATGAAAGCCTTTCGTAGTCAGGAAATACTGGGGGATTAACCTATCCTCCAAAGAAGGGAAAAGCTTGCAATTAAGAGCAGCTCCCTGCGTACTTGCCCCTTATCTCAGCCCCTCCCATGGAAAGGCCAGGCAACCTCCATAAAAAAGAACTTAGGGAGCAGCAATCTGGCATCTCTGGGCCTTGTGGGCTGGCAGTGACATCGCTGTGAACCGGCAACACCAACCAGTGCCTGGGGCCCAGGCTGAAAAGCTTTGTCCCAGTGGCACCAAGGGTCAGGATTGATATAAACACAATGGAATTTGGGCTGATTAAGGCCTTTCCTCCCTGTGCTGGATATAGGATTTCCTGTACTGAAGCATGCTGGAGTATATTATTTCTATGCCAGGGAAGGGAAAACACTCTTATCCACTGAGAAGAGAAAAAACATGTCTTATGGGGTGAGAAAAAGACACAAAGCAAAGAACCCCAGCTGAACAACACAAATGTTGGTGACTTGCATCACTATTGACCACCCTCTTCCCCAAAGAGAAGCGAAGGAAATCCCAAGCCCACAACCATGGGGAAGGGGAGAGGGGGGAAAGGGTATTAAGCCTGTATTTCAGGTCCTGGTGTAGCTGGATAACCCTCTGGGGTTGTTCTGGTGCAAAACCAGAGGAATCTGGAGGGTGACAGTCAGCAGGCTGACACAAACGCTGCCATCAGGGCAGTTCCCTGCAGTGGAACCAGTTGTTTGACACTAAAGGTATTTGCCTGCACCAAACTGAAAGCACAACAATGCAGCAGAATTTCCAAACCACCAGATCAGGCACATGGAGGAACAGCAAGCATGGTCTTCACCAAAGTGTGGTCCAGGCTAATGGTTAAATGCAATAAAAGAGGGCTGAGCTCAGTCCACCCCGGAGTTACTCGGCCAGAGCCACTGGGAGTACATGAAACCTCCCAAGTAAAGCTCTGCCTCATAAAAACCCCCCTGTGCAGGACACGTCCTGCCACTCACGTGCCATTCTGGAAGAGGACTGAGAGAATGAAAGCAGTTTGTGGTGCTAAGATGATAAAACACATCTCCAGGACATCTTTCAGCAGCACAAGCAAAATAGTGCTGGGACTGCGAGTGATCCCGGAGAAAATAAACACAGAGACCCCAGCAATGCTGGGATTGGGGCACAGGCTCTGTGGGTGGTTTGCACAGCATTAGGGGTGACAAGGTTTCTTTTTCAAAGGAGCTTTTGCCTTTTAAAAAGAAGTGAAAGAAATATGCATTACAACAAGTGGTCATTCGAGGAGAGCATGAACTCAGGGCTGACTGTATGGAAAAAGGCATCAATACCTCAGCTGCTCATCCATCACAAAGATCACACTTGCTTTGTGCTGCTACAGTGGAGGAAAACACAAATGCCTTCCAGAGGGTTCCTTCACTCCAAGCTTTTCCCTCCTCAGGACATTCTCCAGAGGGTAAGAGCTGGGCAGTGGTGCTGTGTGGGGTGAGCCCTGTGCCAAAGCACATCTCGTGGGCAATACAGCACTCACGGGGAGGGTTGCACCAGCCATGGAGACCTCCAGGAACAAAGCACTCCATGGAAAACAAAATAGCAAGAGGGAAAACAAACAAAGGGCCTGGACAGTTTGGAGAGGGAAGCAAAAGTAAGCCTTGAAAGGGCTGCAGGGCCACTGGCAAAGCTGGGGCTGTGAGTGCCCAGGGAAGCCAGGGGAATAAGGGAACAATCCGTATAACCCTGTGGTGCCCCCACTGCAGCACAAAGCACTGCTCCTTTCCAGGGCCAGGCAGCTCGTGCCAGGGGTGCTGGGAGGACACAGCTTCCCACCTGCAGAAGTTGTGCTGGAAAGGGAAAGTCACAGGAACCGAGTGCCACCAATTAATGTTTTGGACCTGGCCCCATGCAAATCATGGAATGTATGGCCTGGCTCAGTTCTGGGCATCCACTCCTCCACATTGGTTTCCGAGGGTGAACTCAATGCTCCCGTCCTTTCTCAGTCAAACTCCAGTGGAGAGACAGTTCTGCCTCTCTGTGTGGAATTACAGGCCCAGTTGCTCCTCCTCTCCCAGGAAAGGCAGCCTGGATGCTGTCACAGGGGAATGATGCCTGTTGCCACTAAATTTTAGTTCACACTCCCCAGTTTGAGCTCTCAAATCCCTTCTGAATAGCTGTCAGGTCCAGTGTCACTGCAGTAACTTGATCAAGTGGTTGGTGGCCAGAAGGAGATGTTTAAATGATCAAACCAGCAAAGAGTTTAGAAAATCCCATCTGAATACAAAAAGTTAAGCAAAACACTGTCATGAAAACATTTCTGATTCCCATCCAAAAAAGCCTACCATTTATTATGAAGCCTTTAAAATTGACAATGAGGGAATTCTTCACTGTGGTCTCGCCCTCACTTTCACCCTACAAAGCAATGCTGTATGGAGGCAGAGTAAACACTATGTGCTGTATTTTCCTAAATAAAGCAAAGGAAAAAAACAGATCAATGTCTATTCTGCTGCCAGCAGATATGGAGTCAATTAAAAAACTAAAATATACAATAACTTAACTCTTTGCACAGAGCTCCAAACATATCAATACCAGGAGCATAAAGTTATTTTCCATAGAAGCACTGAAACACCCTGGGTTGAAACCTGCTCTCAGTTTTCAAATGTTGAAGGTGAATTTGTTGTTCCAAAACCTGAAGGATCAGCAGGCAGCCCCCAGACAGCTCTCACAGCCACTCTAAGCTATTTCCTCAGCCAGTTCTGCCAAGGATGTTCCCCAGGTTTCTCTTTTTGCAGGCCACGTGTCAGGTATGGCCACGCTGGAGGTGGGAGATGCAGAAGAGGCTGCAGAACTTTGGGAACAAGGACACCACGCAGTGCTCACCCTCCTGCCAGGCAGGGGACCCTGCTACGTGGTAGAAGCTGCAAAGAGCCACCAACCTTCCGTTTTGAACAACACACTTTGTCCTTCTCTTGTTTTCCCCTTCCAGAGCTGCCTCAAAATCATTCACCCCATCTTTTCCTCTTAGAAACATCTTATAATAAGAAATAATAACTCTGCAGCATTCGAGCAGCTCTGCTCCGCTCCATGGGCTGTGTTGGGCCTTCTACTATCCCAGGAATTCTGCAGGGCTGGCTGGGAGAGCCAGTGTCCTGGATTTTGCTCTGGGACAGGATTCCAGGTGCCACATCCACACTTTATGCCATTACATGTAGCCAAGCAAAAGTTTTGCTTGCAAATTTTGGCTCTTCCCTCCAGCTCAGCCCTTACTCAGACCAACCCTCCTGCCTTCAGATTTTTAACTCCCATTAGCACCAGTGTTTTCCTGCATAAAAACTTCTGAAACTGGGCAAAGTCCAGGAGACTTGGTCAGAACAGCTGCACAGCTAATGCATCACAGCTCTGTTTTCAAGCTTTTTAAACGGTGTGGCACAATCTGAGAAGCTCAAACACATAAAACCAACCTTGACACACTTTGAAGAAGGCAGAGTGTACAGAAGGGGCACTAAGAGCCACCTCTGCTGCAGGCTGGGTGTAACTGTGACAGCAAGGACAGTCACCACAGAGGTGCACAATTCCCACAGCTGCTCTTGAGTCACTTATCTGGGCACAAGTTTCAATAGTTTGGAGAAACTGGGATGTCACTGTGCCCTAATTCCTGTCACTACACTCACCCAGAGGTGGAGAGCAATGCTCCCACCACGGTGGTACCTCCTGGCATCACAGGCACTCTCCCCTCTGTCTTCAGCTTGACCTCTTGGCTAGAAATGCAAACTCCTGCTAGTGCTGTGCTGAGGCAGCCAGGGTATTTCTTAGCCCCATAAAATAATTCCTTCAGCACTGCAGAACTTCATTTTTACAGTACCTTTTGCTCTCCCAGCATCTGGTAAACATCCTGGAGCCCCTGTGCTGCACAGCCCTGGGCAGCCCGGCCAGGAATGCACCAGGCAGGGACTAAAGCAGCAAATTGCCCCAAATGTCATTTAAGAGTAGCAGTTTTGCATTCTTTGAGACTCAAATAACCCACAGAAATAGTGATAAAGTGATTGAGCCAGAGCTCTCTTTTCTCTTTTTATGTCCACATATATATCCACACCCCTCCACATGTCTCTGTAGGTATATATATATACATATATATATATATACAGGAGTTAAATACTGTATTCAAATGTTTGATGATACAAATTCCAAAAATTCAGCTTCTAGCTGTTTCAGACTAGGTACCTTTACTCGCTTATTTTATTTTTAATGTATTTATCCTACAAAACAATCCTGAGCTACCAACTTGCACCTTGAAATGATGGCTAAAAAAATTCCTTTTGGTTGGAGACATTGGAAAAACTGCTCATCTTAGCGATGCGTTCAGGTGAAAAACTGATGAAAACACATGAGAAATGAATCATTTCATCTCCAGATTGGAGTTTTCACAGCTTTGCTGCAAGGATGACCTCGGGCATATGGAGAATAAAGAGGGAATGATATAGTGAGGATACACAGCTATTCCAACGCGCAGCTCTTTCCTATGCAGTGTGCCTTCCCTTAGCCAGGACAGACACCTGGAGGGACAGGTGGGATGAGGCTGCAGGGCTGGAGCTGAGGAGTTGGAACCACCTCCAGGGACAGCCCAAAGTGCCACCCTAAGGCTCCCTGGTGGGATTCACAGTCCTGTGACACCAAACCGAGCCAGCCCTGCCCCTGCTGCCTCCAGGGATCCCTGTGCTGCTCCCCTGGCCACGAAGCCTTCCCTGCACACCCTGAAGGCTTCCAGAAGGAGCCAATCTCCCTTTGGAGGCTGCTTTGTTTGCTTGCTTTTAAACGGGAATCCGTCACAATTCGGGCACTGGTTTCTGATTTTAACGTTTTTATTTCCAGCGGGGGACAAGCAAACCCCACTCCGGGAGTAACTGCCGTTCAATCTACACCCCGGGTTAGAGTTCCCAGGCGGTTTCTCATCTTCCAGGGCTGAAAGGAAAGCTTTCCTTTGGGACCTGCAAATGATCCCTGCACTCTGTGCCTTCACGGCATCACAAACCCAGTTTACTCATGGCTGCCATGAATCCGTATGAAGCTACTCCCAATATTTATTGTCAGCAGTGCTGAGATTAGAAGATGCCTCCTGTTCCCCAGTTAATGGCCCATTGACCACACTTCCTCCAGAGTGCAAACTGTGTCCCACGACACTAAATCTGTGCCACGCTAATGAAAAGCCCTTTTTATTTCAGGCCAGGGTCCAGAGTGGGAATGATTTAGATCCCAGTCACTGGGTATTTGAACTCACTAACTCACTATTTCTTTAGTAATCAGAGATGAGGCCCATGGCAATGCCAAGTGGGATGCTGACCTCAACATGCCTATCTATTCTGGATACTCTCCTGGAGATTTTTATTTAACACATTTCAAATTAGAGCCGAGGTGGGAAATGAAAAATCCTTTGGCACAAGTGAGGGATGCAGATGAGTGCATTTTCCACTTCTTTTTTTGGTCCTTAACGCAGCAATATTTTATTCCATGTTAAAGACACCCAGATGAGATGTGACAACAGTGACAAGCTGGATTGAAGCAGGGCCCTGTCCAAAAGCAGAAGGATTTCCCCTCGGCACCTCTGGGCTCATCCCACAGGGTGACTCGGGCAGTGGCACACACAGAGACTGGCAAGTTTTCCTCCTGGTTTGATGGTTGTTATTTTTCTAACCTCTTCAATCTCACTTTGCTGAAGCAGAGGAAATGAGGTAAATTGGTCCTAACACAGGCCAGGAATTGCTGTCCTGCTCCTGAGGTGGGGCTCAAAGGCGCTGTGGGAGCGGAACAGTAAATCTCTGGAGCACAAATGTCTTGTGATAACACTAAATTCACCCAATTTTTATTGCTAAGATACAAAGTGTTGTGGCAACACGCAGGGAAACAAGTTATAAGGTTTTCCTTCAAGGCATAAAGACCCACAGCAGTCCACACACTGCTGCCTGCACTTCAGCAAAGACAGGGAGATATGTCAGGATGGAGCTGGGCACTCACGTGCTCCCTGTCGCTCCTCTGACAGCAGCCTTGGCTTTTCATTGCTCAGCAAGCACATCTGTGAGCCTGCTTGATGGAGAAAGGTATTCTGAGACTGCTTCTGGTACACATATTTCAACCCAAAATCAACATTCTTCTACTTGATTTCACAGAATCCTCATTTTCACTGCGATGCACAAACCAACCCCTCCAGCCTTTGCCTCTATTCTATTTTTGATAAGTTATTTCTGCTGTGGATCCTGGGTTAAGTATTAACTTACATGAGAAACAGATGTTTCCCTTTGCAAAGACAAGCATCTTCCAGAGGTCATCACTGGGAGAGAAGGACCTTCCCAATCAACACAAGGCAGTGGCAGTTGCCACTGTCCCCTCTGCTTTTAAGGGCTTTTCCACATGGTTTTAACTCCACTCACAGTTTAAAAGAACTTCTTTCATCCCACTACCTGGTCAAAGCTATTTTCCATACTTCATCACATCCACATTCATTCACTGGGCAATTCCTAAAGCCACAAAGGCTATTTTGTTGAATAAATCCAATCCCTGTGTTCATTCCTAAACATATCCCAAAATATTTCAGCGGTGCCTCCCCTCCTTTAGATGGTTTTCATGTTGGATAGGCAGATTTGCAGGATGTAAGCTTTATAGCCTGTGAAGTTTTCACATCTCCAGGTGGAATTGCTTAACAGTTGCAAAAAAAGAAATGCAAAAAAAAAAAGAGGGAGAGAAGACTCGAACCTGCTGGTCCACAAAAGAGAAGTTAATAAACCACAAAGAACTGAGAAACTATAAAGTTTTCCTCACTGGTTAAATGCTATGGAATTAATGATCTGAGTTTCAGGGGTATCTCAAGGCTGTATTGTTTTATGCTCTATCAGGAGCAAGCAGTCTCTGTCCCCTTCCACAACTGCTCTCCCTTCAGAGGGGTAAGGAAGAACCCCCATAAATAATAATGTACCACTCTGCAGATGTGCAAAGATAAGCAGCACGCACAGCAGGGAATAGCTCAGGCTGCAATCACACATCAGCACCCACAGAATGAAGAGAATTCCATGTGGAACCCTTAATCTCAGCACAGGAATAAACCAGCTTTGAGGAGCGGGAAGATCTAAACTGAGATCTCAGCCTGGGTCATTCACTTCAGCCTGTGACTACAGGCAGGCAGTGACATTTGAATTATTTACCCCACGAGCTGTGGGAATAATAAATCCTGGATCAAGGAGAGCGAGGAGCTGTGAATGGAGAACTCTGCCTTGGTCCCTCCCAACAGCCCGAGTTGATCTGACCTCACAGAAGGTCTCACACCTGGAAGGTGGCTCAGCCCCAGCGTCACAAGGACCTAGGTCAGCCCCTGCTCTTGCTTGACACCAGATTTTCCCCAAGGCACAAGATGTCCCCAGGGTTCCCAGCTCCCACTGGCTGAGCCAGGCCTGCCAGCACCCACCTGCCTGCAGGGCAGAGCAAAGCCAAGGCACAGTGTGTCTGCAGGGCTCCTGACAGGGACAGATCCCATGGGTGACTGACGACTGTGGGGTCACACACATCTGGAATTAGCAGCTGGTCACCCCCTGGGAGTGCAGGAGCCCCACTGCACAGCACTGCGCTGGCTTGGGCTGCTCCTCAGGCCTGTTAAAGCTTTAAATAAACAGAATCAAAGTCCAAGAGTCAAAACTCAATTGCAACTCTTATAAACTGCCAGTTTCTGAAATTACACAAGCAAACAATACTAAAATAAATCCAGCCTAAAGGCGAACCCTTTCTAAGAGCCCACACCATTGTTAATGGCAGGACCAGAGAGAGTTTGTCTTCTGCAAAGTTATATGAAGCCTTGGTTTGGCTGAACTCACCTTGTCTGGTCACTTCTCCCTTCCCTGGAGAGAACATGAGTGGTTTCTGTTTCGAGGAGGTTACAGGTAGCCATAAATTATCACCTCTGGGGCTGCCCCAGCCCCTCACAGCAGTGCAGGGCTGATGCTTTGGCACTGGGACCTGCCAAGTCTGGGTCCACGTCAGCTCAGCTCAGCTCAGCTCAGGCCCTGCCATGTGTTATGTGGATCACAGGGAGCCACAGCCTTTACTGAGGGAGGCATGAAGCATTTTTTCCCCCATTTTTTAGAGGTACTTTTTGGATGGCTGCATTCCTGCAGGACTAAATCATCTTTTTTTGAAACTATCTTAGCTCCTCACTGCCTGTCCCTAAAATATCAGCTCAGATTGTCATTAAGTACAGGTCATAGAAAAATTTAATTATCACCTGCATATTATTGCTAATTGAGGAGCTTTGGCTTTCAGGCACAAAAGGATATTAATTATTACATTGAAGTTTCTGACTCCAAGAAGTGAGTTGACATAAAATCCTGCCACGAGTGGAGATGCCCACAAAGGCCTTTTCCAAAGTACACATTCCCTTAGTGCTCCTGGAATATGGAATGCATGTGATATATGCGAGCACACTAATCTTTTGTAGTGCATTAAGGAACTTACTTTAAAGGCACAGTTTAATTAAGTTTCTTAACACTCCTTTGTGAGGATAAAATAATCCTCCCTGTTTTGCAGGCAAATGCTAAAAAGTTAATTAAATTACAAGATCCAGACAGTGACTTAATGGCAGAGGCAAGAAAAGGGCTCGTAAGACTCAGTTCCAGCCCCAGCTGACAGGAAACTCTCCCCAGTGGATGTTCCCCATCAAGCCAGACTTCACCTGACTTCAGATCATACTACAAACCTCATATTTTACTGAGGAGACAACCTCAGCTGTGAGAGATGCTGTTTTTCTATAAAAAACATAAAGTAATTTGGGTACTGCAATATGGTAACAATGATAAAGGAATACTTTTCATTCTAAACCTCAAAAACTCAGGAAAAACCCACATTAAAATGACAAACTTTAAACAAACTGCAAGAACCTGATAAAAGGCAATACAACACCTGATTTCTTTGGATTCTCAAGCTTCTGAAGGGTCCTGTCCTATTTGTTTCCTTTACCAAGTCCAAAATAATCAGAATTAAATGAACAAATAGTTATTACTGGATGCAGAGATGCTGTTTGAAAGAAAAAAATGAGCTGGAGGGCAATCATTAAAATGGTCCAGGTAGAAGGTCCACTGATTTACATAGAAATTATTTGTTATTATTGTATTAATGATGTAATTTCTTTATCAAGTGATATAAGTTTATTCTTGATACAAACCAAGTCAAGTGTTTGGCAGGCGACTAAAGAAAAGCTGTTAACCGAGTGAACATGCACAGCTTCATTCTTCTAGAAGAAAGCTTGAATATTCAGTTCATTGCACAATCTCTCCTTTGATTGGGCTAATTAAGTCAATTATGTAAAATTATTCTGGCTTGCCAGGGTAGGCAAGACTTGAGGAACAGTGGAGAAGAGTAGAGGGAAGGAGGGTGTCCCAGAACTCCTCAGGAGCAGCAGCCAAGGGGGCAGACGGGTGAAAGCAGAGCCAGCAGTTCAGGAACACTGGAATTAAGGAAACTTGGATGGAGTTTGGTTTATGACACAGCCTGTGGTCGAGACATGACGATGCCTCCCTCACATGTGGCTTCTTGGGTGTCTGGCAAGGTGTGAGAGCACCTCACAGCCAAAACATTTATGGCATCTCCCTCCTGGGCAGCTTCTCTGCATCCCAGAACCTGGAGAGCACCACATTCCCTCTGGTGAACAGGTTCAGTATGAGAAACAGGGAGACACAGACACAAACAAGTGAGACCAGGGAAAACAACTTCTCCTTGGGAAAGCAGCTTCCAAACTCACAGGACATCAGAGCACAGGTGCCACCAGTGTGCAGGGACTGGGCACCCCCAGTGCCAGGCTGCTCTGGAGACACGTGCCACCTGGATTTAGGGCTCTGGGAATACACTTAGGGGGTTTTGCTGCTTTCAGAGAAGACCCTGCAGCAAGTCTTGTGGCCTGACCTGATTTTCCACTGCCTCTGACACCCCTGAGCTCAACATGCCTTGCAAAAAGGGAGCAGATAAGGATGCAAACACGATGGTCCTTATCACAGGTCAGCTTTCTGACTGTTCTTCATGGGAAGAACAGTCCCAGCTTTGCCTTTAAGCACTCAGAGCAGTGAAGAGACGGTAAGTTTTATTTGATGAAGGTAAACTACCAACCAACTTGAACACCAACAAAAAATGACTGTGAAAAATCCTGTTTGAGCCAAAAAGGCACTACTTATCACTAACAAAGTTGGCCTGATAGGGTCATTGACCTATCAGTTGGCCTGATAGATCATGTCTGACCCTGCTGTGAGCAGGACTCCCTGGGCAGGTGGGGCTGTGGGCAGGTCGCAGAGCTACACACCCAGCAGCTGTGTGAGTGAACCAGGAGGTGCCTGTGTTTGTCCTGGAGCAGATGGACACACACAGGGGCTCCCTGCCTCGGCCAGAACCCCGCTGTGCAGCACACCTTGGTCCCTTTGGGCAGGCAGACCACGCTTTGGGCTGCACCAAAGCAAAGCAGAGCTCAGGGCACCCCGTGTGCCCTCGCCCTGAACTCGTGCCCTGCACACACTGAAGGAGCAAAGCCCTGCCAGGCCCCTGCTGGCCCTGGCTCTGTGCTGGCCCTGTGCACCCCCAGGTGCAGAGGTGACCATGAGGTAATGCCACCTCCTGAATATGAGGTTTGGTCTCGAGGAAAGCAGTGGAATTTATGTCATTCTGGCAGGCAGGGTATTTGTTCCCTGTAAATCCAGCAGTGAGGAGCAGGCTCAGCTCCAGAAGTGTGGGCACTGTATCCATGTGGATCCTCCCAGCCCAGGAAGGTGTCAGGGAAGGGGGCTGTGACCTGGGGCATTGGTCATCATGTGCTCCTCACATCCTCCTCAGCACTTTGCTGCTACTCCCAGCTGAGCTGAGATTCCTGACTGTGGCTGCCCCAGCCCTGGGAGTGTCCCAGGCCAGGTTGGATGGGGTTTGGAGCAACCTGGGCTAGTGGGAGGTGTCCCTGCCCATGGCAGGGGATGGAATGAAATGAGCTTTAAGGTGCCTTCCAACCCAAACCATTCTGGGACACCTTTCACTGTCCCAGGTTGCTCCAAGCCCCATCCAACCTGGCCTTGGACACTGCCAGGGATGGGAAGTCCCCAAACACTCTGGGCAAAATGTTACTGACAATGACAGTGGCTCAGGGCTGGAACAGGGACCAGGGAGGTTCCAAAACTTCCAGCTTTGGCTTCTCAAAACTCAGTAATACCCTGCACAACTTCATCCAGCCTAGGAGACAGCTCTGAGCAGATGCTTCAACTCGAGGCCTAGAAATCTTTCCAAACTCAGTTTTTCTATGAGTTTATGATCACTGAGCCTTTCTGAGATGTTAAGAACACCTTAAGGCTGCTTTTATTCCTGCTTTAGTTTACTCCAGTGGAAAAAAGCCTCTGTCTCCTGATCAGATTCTTCCCTTTGTCATGTTTTTTACACTCACAGAAGCCAGGATTCCTTCAAAGCACACATTTATTTCCTTCTTTTTCAATCCACCACGTATTGGTGCTTCCCAAGCAGCAGTAACAGTAGCCTGCAGTCCCACTGGGAATTCAAATGGCATGATAACAACTCCAGCAAAGGGTTGAGGATTTGGGGCAGGGTTTTGCATGTTTGTTTGCATTTTCAGGTTTTATTGCAAAATGCTTTTGGAGAAACGTGTCCTTTACCAAGTATAAAGTTTGAATTCCATCCTGACTCCTGTCTCCCTGCCTTAGAAACCAGCAGAGCCCTCTCAATGGATCAAAGGCTTGAAGTTAAAGGAAAACAAAACATATTGTTCTAAAGGTAAATACATTTCAGCTTATGAGTCATTAACCCTTGTGCTCTCAGACAATGAGTTCTGAAGGCTTTTCAAAGTCATGGAGCTGTCCTGTCCCTAGATTTTTACCATGTTCCTCATTATGTGGCCACAGTCCCCTGTGCTATGACACATGTACTGTGTCAGAAGCTGGGAACTTCATGCAAGTGCTTCTGGGTTCTTTATTTTGTTTCACCAATGAGAAACACTTTATATGAATGCAAAACTTTATTGTAAAAAAAAAAATAATTATATTGCCCCAGCGTCTTCTTGTGTCAACAAAGGACTTTCCTGGCAAGTAATGAGTTTGCACTAAGCAGGCAAACACAAATAAACGAAGCCTATGTGGGTAACCAAGGGGGCTGTATGTATATGTTGTCTCTCCAAGGATTTAAAAAAACAACAGCACAAGAAATCTGGCCCCTTTGGAAAACAATAGCCATTTAGGAAACATTTTTGCCATTTGAATTTCCAGAGGAAAATTAACCCTTGTTATTGCAGCCATTCCCAAAGAGGTTCTGAATACTCAGTCTATACCTTGAAGAGGGAATGTCATGGAAGTGGGTCTGGAGCTGCCACAGGTCCTGAGCCTGGCCTTTCCAGCAGCACTGGAATTCTCAGAGCCATTGAGGGATTAAGGTGCAACCATCCCACTGATTTCAATGGAAACAAAGAGTTAAACTTCCCCCCAAGTGTAAAAATCCCAGCATAGACCAGGACTGGCTCCACCACCACTGTGCTGGAACTTGGCAATGGGTTACGAGGACACATCAACACTGAACAACAGTTTGGAACAGGAAGAGAAGATGAATATCTAATCCCATTGAATCTCCAGAGGAAATCTCACGCAGGCTGGCTGGAATGGGCCCAGGAGGCTCAGAATGATGGCTCTGGGATTAGGAAGAGCTCTCCTCTGCTCAGGGTCTCTCTCTGCCACCCATCCATTCCACACAGCAGCAGCTGGAAGCAGTGCTGCATTATGAGTAGCCAGAACCTCAGCCTTACAGCACAGCTGAAAGGATCAGTTATTTATCTTTTAAAATCAAACCCAGTCCATTAATGGGGATGTGTCAGAGGTCAGGGGTGTCTGGAAGGAGATGGAGGTTCAAATTCATTGTGATGTTTCCTTTATAGAGAATATATGAAATACAAGTCTTCCCAAATGTAAATGTTTCCTACTCAGGATACAAGTAGTAGCAGTATTGCCTTGTTGCTTCAAAAGGAAAAATCAATAAATATCTAAAGTCCTTCCACCCAGAAGTCCCAGAGGACTCCAAATTTCCTGGTTATCTAGGAAATACCATTTCCACCAGCGCTGCTTCCCAACACACAAACTATAAATCACCTCCACCTCTGCACAAGGCCATCCCAGGAACGGAACCACCCGAGAGCTGGGAATTCATCCAAAACCTGCGGAGCAGCCGCGCGGGGTTCCCACACCGAGGCTCTTGCAGATGAACGCTGTGGTGTCTCCTCTTCTTCCTGAAGGCTGTTCCCATGCACATCCAGGGAATGGGAACAAACCTGTCTCTCCCAGCCTGTGCCCATGGAAAAAAATGCTAATGCACGGCAGCTCCCCCGTGGAATTGCTGCACTCAGCCCCTGGCACAGGGAGAGATCCTCCTGGGGAAAGGACTGGGCTTTGGAACTTCCCAGGAGTCATTCCTTAGCACGGCTCCCTCCTGGATCCTTGGGGGCAAATCTCTACGGTTCTGTCCTCACTTTTACTCCTACGAGCTGCAAGTTGCAGAGGCCCTTCAAGCCCTGGCCTAAATCCAGGTTGGTGACCTGTTTATTTATTTATTTATTAATAGCCTGCCTAGTTTTTAGCTGGATTATTTTCTGAGGCAGGTTGTTGCCCTGAAGACTAATGCTGGAGGCCAGGGAAGCAGCAGGAACAAAGATCTGGAAGATGAGGAGAGCGGGATGGGATTTCTGTTGTGCCAAGAGCAGACACCTGTCTCAGGATGAAGTGACTATACAACAGCTTGTGTGAGCACCTCAAGAGCCCACCACAACCTGCTCCGTTGCTTGGGAACTCTCCCAGTTTCACTATCTCTGGAAAATAGATCCCATGCAGCTTCAAAATGGCTTTTTGGATGCATCCCCCCTGTGCTGAAGAGCAGCCAGACTCTGCCCAGGTATGGATGCTCTTCTCATTGCATTATGTGACCCTTGAGTTTCAGGGAGGTGCCAGTGGGAGAGGGGGAGCAGAAATAGAGTTTACACTCTGGGCATTTTATTCCTTTGCAAAGCAATGCATTTTTTTAAGAAAGAGAAGATTCCAAGAGGGACATGCTTTAACACAGGAAATGTGGGGATTCAAAAGAAAATAACTGTTGGTGTTCAGGAGCACTTGGTTCTACAGCTTTTATTTATTCCCTTAAGGAAGGGAACATCCCTGTATTCCCTTCTCCCAGATTCCCATTGGTCTGCTCTGCTACACCAGCTCACACCACACTTTAGAACTGCCACTGGAACCTCAGGGATGGTTTTGCAGGGCGAGGCAGGGAAGGGAGCCTTGGCAGAGGGCAGAGCCTGGCACTGGCTGAGGGATGGCTCCCCCTCGTGCCCTGCCCACGCAGGACGTGACACTCCCTCCCACGGGGCAGCCCTGCCACCTGCCCAGGCTGGCTGATGGGCAAGGATGGTGTTTCACAGAGGACTCTGGGACCTCAGCAGTACCAACATCAACCTTCACTCAGTTCTGCACCTTGTCCTTTGTATAAACATCTCCCAGGGAGAAACTGTTTGCCTTCAAGATTTCAGGGGTCCCTGGATGCAAAAAACAAATTAATCAAAGGGAATAAGTGGATATTTAAGGTGGATATCCCCATAGTGGAGCTATTTGTGCAACAATTTCATACTGAGATTAGACACTGCACTCCTTTACACAGAAAATCCTCACAAAAAGTAGTGTGGTTTAAACAGGGGGAGCTGGTCAGTTTTCTGAGCTGAAAAACTGGCCCAAGTCATGTTTGGATTATTCCAAAAATGGCCTATCCCAGCAGGGCTTTGCTGGGCACTTTCTATTTAGAGCCACTCTCAAGGTCCAAAAAAAGGTCTGCACTTATAAACCTTCTCCTTCATACTGAGGATCCAGACCAGGGACTTGTCTTTCCCCCTCTCCACACACACTCCATTTTGAGCCACAGGACAATCTTCCTGCAGCTTGAGTGTCTTCAGCTGCAACAGAGCACAACTCAAGTCAGCAGTCCCACCTGAAACACTGTGAATGGAACACCTCCTAATTCAGAGCCACACAGCCATTTCAACAACTGAAGATCTGCACAACTGAAGCATCTCAAATGAAATGCAAAAAGTCCACCCTTCGAAAGACCCTCAATCCCTAGATTGAGTTTTATTGTCAAAGCTTGCCACAGGCTTTGGAAAACAGTTGGAAAAAACTGAAGAAATAAGGATATTGCAGTCTAAGTCACTGTTTAGGCATTGCCATTGGTATTATTTCATGAAGTTTTGTAAAGGATTTAACTTCTCCCTAGGTCTCTATCAGCACTTTTTCAAGTCATGACAAATCTGATTTGTTACAGGAAAAAGCTGAGTGTATCTTAACCCCCAAAGTACAGCTTAGGAGTGAAGAACATCCACTTCCCAGCTTCCAGATCCCCTTGGAAACACTGAATGCATTGTACAGGGCTTTTTCACTTCCACTCTATGGAGCCTATGGAGCCTGAAACGGGCTCGGTGGGATTTGTGATGAAATCCTGACTGCTCTGAAGTGAGAGAGACTTGTGTCAGGGCTGGCAGGGAAGTTGTATTTCACTCTGGAATGTGCCTTGTCCTGGGATACACGGCCCTTACAACAGGCTTGCCCTGCACAGCCATGTTTTATAAAGCTCTAATGTCTTTAATTGCTATTTTATTGCACGCATTTCACCATTTATCCAGCATTTCTCATTTCAGCCCCTCATTTGGTAGGTTTAGCACAAGCAAACCGATACAATTGGTTTGGATATAGAGGAGCTCCCCTTACTCCAAAGGTTTCAGGAGTTTGTTTGCCACTGCCCACAGGTACCAGAAGCCAAGGATTGCATCCTACATGTCTAACACAGTGCTGTATCCTTGGGAAACTCAAAGTTTAGGGAACACAGACTCATGCCCTTCACTAGACCCCAGCCTACAAACCCACAAGGCCCCGTTAAGGCAAGATCTGAACTCCTCATGATGACACCAAGAGCGTGTTTGACCCCAGAACCTTCACAGGGACTTCAAAGTGAAACTGATGGGAAAGGCAAAACACCTTTTCCCTCTGAATTTTCCACAGAAATCTAACTTTCCTGGTTTGAACCCGGTCAGGCTGCTCAGATGCTGCAGAGGGACTTCTGACAGACTCAGAAGTGGGGATTTGACTTTCTGAAGTGAAAAGAGAACAGTGTCACTGACTATGCTCAGCCCCAGAGTGTTCCACAGGACCTGAAGGGGAGGACATTTCCCCACTCAGTCCTCTTCAGTAGAACTTGTCATTGGGGTCTGCCCTCCCAGTGAGGTGGGCAATCTTCTCCACAGGGAAAAGCCTTTTTCCTTACAGGGGAAAATACCAGGACCTGGTGTGAGCCTGCAAACTAATACCTGACCCAGAACTTCTGCTCCCAGTCTCCATTCTGCTTCCTCCTGGCTGCTGGCACCTTCTTCCCACAGAGATGCAGCCTGAGCTCATCCAGAGGGAGCCAGAGGGACACCAGATACATGGGTGACTCCAGACCATCAGGGCAAATACAGCTCTCCCTAATCCTGTGGCACAGCAGGTAGCCCAGACCCCACCCAGGGTTTTAGGGGACACCCAGGTGCCAATGACACCCCACGACAACCATGGCCATCGGCATTCCTCCCATGAGCACAGTCTGTGTTCCCATTTCCTTGAGCTAGAGGATGGTTATGGACACAAGCTGCAAAGGGCCTTTTGCCCCAACTGCTGTGCTTCCTCACCCTCAGTCAGATGGTGGGGGATCTTTTTGAGTGCCCCTCCTGCAAACTGCCAAGAATAACTGCTGCCTGCCCCCAGATGGGAGCTGCGGGCTGTGAAAACAGCCCTGCGGGTTCCTGGGCAGCGACAGCAGGGCTTGCCGACTTCAAAGGGGACCCAAGGCTTTTAGTGAGGGCTGTTTGTTGATTTTTTCCCCAGTGAAGTGATATTACATGGCATTTCCAACCCTCAATCCTATTAAGTGACAGAACTACCTAATAGCGCTCATTAAATAACATAACTTGGTGTCAGAAATTCACTGACAGGCTCCTGCAATTGAAGTGGTAGATTTATGCCCTAAAACAATATGGGTTTGGTGTTGTTGTGACTGGACTTTTTAATAAATGTCATTTATTTTAACAGGTGAAAGCAAAAGAGCCAGGACAGTTCATGAAAAGGTTCTTACTGCTCACATAACCGAGGGCTGGGGGCCTGAATTTTACATTTAGAGGGACAAGCAGAGCCAAATCTGCAATGTTTTGTGTTGTGGTAACAAGGTTGGAATTAGGCATATTCACATCACGTTCAAACTCACTAATGCCATCAAGGAGGCTGGAACTGGACAAGGACTGTCTCCACACATCCTGCATGGGGACAGGGGCAGTTTGGCTTGGCCAAGTCCACATGGGGCAAGCACAGGATCAGAGCAGAGCTTGACACTGCTCCAAGGTCCACCCCACAGCCCTCCCTCCCTCCTCCTCCAACAGCACATCCCATCCCACAGTCCTGTGCACCTTCCTGCCACTTCTATCTGTTCCCAGCCCTTCCCTGAGCACTCTCAGCCTGCACAAATCCTCCCTTCCAGCAGTCCAAGTGCCAGAGCAGCACAGGGGACACGGTGGGGGGCAGCCAGACACGAGTGGAACCTTGCAGGACCGTGAAATAATTTGGGTATAAAGGGACCCCTGGAGGTCCCATCGAGTGCAGGGCAGTGAATCACTGTCTTGGCTCTGCTGGCTCAGGCAGAGCAGCCAAACCTTTTGGCTCTGGCATCGAAACCCCAACTCTCACAATTGCCCAATGACATTTTAAGTTTTTTTCATGGAACATGAATGTTGTTGCAAGAACGACTTCTTTTTGTACCCTACAGGAGTAGAAATGAAAAAATCTTCCTAGAAATAGCAATTAGCATTAAATCCCTGGCTTTGACTAAAGGCAGAATGCTCTAAGGAATAACAAAACAATGCAGTGAATATTTGTGCAGCAGGAAGAGTTTGGAGATGTTTGTTTACCATCCAGTTGTTCCTACTAGACAGAAAGGTTCCTAAAGCCCCATATAAAGAGCTCTGGTTATTAATAGAGTCATGAATCTAACCTGTTTATAAATGGTTGAAAGGAAATCACAAATACATAAAAAACAAACCCAGGTTTACAGTAAAAGGGCAGAGAGCTAAATTGGTTCTTCCAGTCAGCACTATGTTCTGTGGAGCTGAGCTGAGCACATCTGCCATCATTTTACCTGGAAAAACATCCAAGTGGGGAGGGGGGGAAGATTTGTAGTTTGCCCTTTTTTTGCAAAAGCCAAACAAAAGGGAAAAGCCCTTATATTGAGTTACCCCGTTGTACATATGGACAAGTAGTTTCAGTAATGCACACGATGATTTCACAGGGTGCTTTGAAAAGGTTCAATAGTGGCTTTGGAAATACAGGAAAGTAATTCACAACACCACGTAAAAAAGGAGTAGAGGGCCCAATGCTGCCACCACTGACCTAAACTGGGCAGAGTGGAACTGTCAGGATCCTTCAGAACCTTGTTCAACATTCTAGTTCAGATACGAGCACAGCCCAGCCTGGCTGGCTCCCACCACAACCCACTGGCTAAATTACTCCCCCCCTCACTATAATATAAAACAAAAACATTATAAATGTGTTGAGCATCAGTCTGTGTGGATGCTGTTTGCCTTCTCTTGTCACCCTGAGAGCCCTGAGCCCTCTGGCCACCCAGACACCCCAAGGCAGAGCCCCCCACCCTCGCCAGCAGCTCTGACACCACCACTTTGGTGAACTCCTGATTTTCTGCACAACACTGCCACAAAGACCAATGTCTCCAAATAGCCAGAGGGCAATTCTGGAAATGCAGAGGGAGGGAAGTTTCCAGAGACCTTTATGAGCTGTAAGAAGCATTTTACCTTTGTCTCCACAGTAAGAGAAATGCCAAGGGTGATATATGGACTGAGAGGTTTTGGGTGCCCAGCCGTCCTCCCCGACAGTAACATCTGAATATGGCACGTTTCTGCACCAAAGAGCCCTTCTGTTCATCACCCCCTTTGCTATTTCATTTGGAAATACCAAACCTCTGCATGTGGCACATGAGATTGCATTTTATTCACTCTTATTTATTTTTATCTTATTTATTTGCATTACCCTGCAAACCCATTGTGTTTTCACAAGATGCTGCTGATCAGCCAAAAATTCTGGCACAAGTGATTTTAAAGGGGTAAAACCCCCTCAAACAAATGAATAATAAGTCCCTCTTTATCATGGGATTTCCCTGGCCAAGTCTGCACTACAGGGCACATCTCTGGATTCCCTGGGACACTCCCAGCACGCTCAGACCCAACAGCACTATGTCATGCACCAGGGAGTTCAGTGCAGTAAATACAAGGGCCAGGATCCAGAGTTCTCATTGCCCCTCTGCTTGTCTTGCAGCATTCATTGCCCAGGAGAACTTCTGCCCTAAGACTCTAAAATATATTCAGTTCTGCCAACTGATGGCACCTGTGAACTGAAACTCGAAGCTGTGCAAACACAGGAGGGCTCTGCCCACAGAACTCAGCAGTGCCTCCTCCACAGCCAACTTCCCCTTCCCCACCAGTGTGTACAACCCCACAAGCCAGCCCAGATAAACCAGAGCCTTTAAAAGACCTCCTGATCTCCTAGCTCAGGTTTAAATGCAGGCCTGGCTCTAAGCTCAGCTCTGCTGCAAACACCTCTATCAGTGCCTGGCAATTCTTCACATTTCCAAGACAGCTCATCAAGTTAACGCAGTTTTGTCTCTTTCTTCCAATTTGGTGTCACCCATAAACAGTAAAACCTTTCCTATTCAATTCCTATTCCTCTTGCTGCTCTTCAGGGGCTGAAACAACATGGTAAAAAGTTCCACCATAGTACAGTTGGATTTCAGGAGGAAATTATTCTTATTTCTGGTGCTTTTTATGACCTTGCTGCCATTTCCTAGCCATAAGCTGGAAATGTTAAATTATAAAAAATACAATATTAATCAACCAATTGAGTTGCCAGTTCTAATTTTGGATAGAAAACTGGACAGAGAAATAATCAAAGACTTACCAAAAAAGCAGATGGCTGGAGAGCACTTCTGGCAGTCACGCGACTCACACATGGGACCACTCAAGTTTAACAAATTGGACAACAGAGAGAGCACTGAAATGGAAATTGGGGCTCTACTCCATTCAAATTCTTCAGAATGTTTGTTTTGGATTTGTACCTCTCTGCAATTTACAGCTCCAGATTAGATACAGCAAGAGCAATATTCTTGACTAGAAACAAAACAGAATGACCAAAGCCTTTGCCAAATCACAGAGTCGTCTCCCTGTGTACAAACAACACCAACGTATAAGTGGTTTCCTAAATAAAACCGAGTACTAAGCATATCTTTTCCTAACACAGCAATAAAGTTGCACAAGACATTTCCGTGAGTCAAACTGCAAAACTTCTTCAAGCAAAGCCCGTATTGGCATGGAAACAGCATGAAAAAGAAACCCAGAGCAACCTGAGATGTCCCAGTCACCTCCACGCAGCAGAGACCTCCCGTTGCAACTGAGAACACATCCCAAAGCACACTGGTGATGAATTAAATTAATTTTGTTCCCAGCATTCACCAGTTTTGCTATCTTAAGGCGCAGTGCAACACTTCCTTTTTGCTCAGGAAGGTAAAAAATCCCTAAGCCAATGTCAGTTGTATCAATACAAAGACACAGAGGTAGCGGATGACACCGAAAAAGGAAGAAACAAGACTCATTCTGTCAGTCTTCCCATAAGAAATCAGTTGCCTCAGTGCTCAACAGGAAAACATGAAGGTCTCTCTCAGTGAGATGCCAGTTGCAGCTTAGGGAAAGGCATGGCCAAATATGACATCACCCACCACAACCAAAAATGAAGATGAAAGTTGTGCTGGTCTCAGGGACCAGTCACTCACCAGGGAACCCGTGGTTTTCAGTGCACGCCTTCCTGAAGAATCCAAAAATAACATTTTTCCATGGAGCAGAGATTCCTGTAGTGCTCATGCTTTTCCTTCCAGCAATGCTGCAATCCAACGTGCCAGCCCTGGGCAATGAGGTCATCCAGCAGTGTAATTTGTAGTATTTTATTCTGTCAAAATTGATCTTAGTATTTCCATGGCAACTAGATCAAAACAAAAGATGGAGCAGACAGAGTGAGTCTCTCCCTGCCACCACCCAGATTTTTATATAAATATATATGTATATATATAAAGCATTACACATATATAAAGTTAATGTTCATGATTCATCATTAAATTACGTTAGAAAACTGGCACTGGAGAAATAACAGTACAGAGGGATAACATTTAAAAAAAAAGCAATAAATGTGTAAACTGACATCAATAATATATTAAAAAAAGGTAACTGTTCAACTCCCAAGCACCTGGGAACAGAGTATGCCTTTCCCATTAAACTCAGTCAGGGAAAGGTATCACCCATTCCTGGCTGGGATGGAGGGATGGGAACAGTGGCTCTGCTGCCATGAGATGAAGAGCAGGATACCTCCCCCCAGGGAAAACCAGCCTGCAACCACTGCTGGTAACAAGTTCTCTCTTAGGAAAGCCTAACTCAGCTACCTAAGCTTGGCTTTAGAGGTTTCATACAACTGTCTTGCACTTCTGTCCTCGTAGAGGCTGAGCTGGATTACAAAACATCCAGGGAAACTCTGGATGTGGAACCCAGTGCTGCTTCCACTCAACTCATGTGATCAACAGCAACACATCCCAGATCCCTCCTTTTGAGACAAAGAGGGAACTGTTAAAAAGGTGGGATGAAAAGCTTCATTTTCCTACAGATCACTTCTCCTTAACCTCAGAGAGGCTTCTGAGCACCTGAGTGAGGTCCTGGACAGATGGCCAAACACTCACACACCCCTGCACACTTCCTAACATTGCAGGAAATCCCAGAACAGCCCCACAGGTCCTAACCTGGCCTTTAGGGAGAGGATGACCCTCCCCTAACCTGCAACATGTACCTGCCCCCAGAAACCTGCACAGTGTCCCAGGACAATTTTCTGCCTCCTGTGCAGTGTCACTTACAGCCCCTGGTATAGAAACAGGGGACAGATCCCTGCAGTGGGTGGGAGGGGATTTCTGAGGGTGCCCCAGCTGGGAAGAAGGTGACACACTCACTGTTGTCTGTGTGGCTGCAGGTCCAGCTGTGGGTGCCACCATGGAGGTCACATTGCCTGCTTCCCAAGCACCCTGGATCAGCTGTGGCACGGGATTGGGGCTGGAAGGTGCTTTGTCCTAAACACCAACTGCTACTGCCTGGTAGGAAAAGGAGAGGATGTTAAGTTAGAGAAATACTGGTCATTTAAAAGAAAAAAATACAACAGGATATTTCTCTGATCCCAAGTTTATGTATGATGGGCAAAAAATTCTTGCTGAATACAGGAATAAAATGGTGTGCATGCACAATTGGAAACACAGGAATGTTTCCACAGCTTGCCCACCCTCCTAAAATTAAACACACTCAGTCTTTCACCTGAGAAAAGACCCTGGCCCTGCAAAGAACATCCACTCTCTGGGATTCCCTGCAGTAATGACAGTGGATCCAGCCCTGGAGGAAGCTGAACTATGGATTGGACTGAATTAAGATGCTTCTATAACAACTTCTGTCTATGCTTGGTTTGTAACGTTGGCATTTCACATCTTATCTTACAACTAGCACAGACTTTGGCACAGATTTATAAAAATATACCCAGTGAGCTGTTACCACTTTTTAACTCCACAAGATCATTGCTCTGCTGCTGCAGCAAGAGAAGCAAATCACTTTTTCAGGCAAGTGTTTAAGAAGTATAAAAATGAATGAAACTGTGGATTTCTTCCTCATTCTCACCAGTTTGTGACTGTCAGATAAGACGTCCCTTTTCCACTTGAAACCCCTCATTACCCCAGCCTTCCAATAAAGCCAATCAACACTGAACTTAAAAGTTCCTGTCTGCATCCAGTTTATAGGCTTTGAAACGGAGTCATGCACGAGGCACATCAGAAAAACCGGAGGAAATTGGAGATAAACCAGCGCCTGAAAGAAACCCAGTATTTATGTCTCCCCAATGGGAAGTTTGGAGTGGCGAGGGCAGGAAAGGGCCGGGTATTTAAGCTGATTACCCAGCCAAGTCCTCTGCCTTTTCAGCAGTGGCCCGGTAAAAGGCGGGCAGTTAATTGGAGTTGGGGCCGGGGAGATGTCAGCTCTGATCTGGGGTGTTAGTGATGGCTGGCTGGGCAGCCTGGGGGCTGCTCTGGGGGGCTGCCCTGCCCCGCTCCGGCCAGGCCAGGTGGCCACAGTGTCCCTGCCGGGCAGGAGGGCTTGGGATATTTGTGGTTGTGTGTATCTATTTGTGTATATTGGTACCATTTTATACAGCTGTATAGCTCTCACATTTAATGTAGCAACGAGCAGCTTCTCCCTCTGTGCTGCATTCCTGAGTGTCTGTGGTCAGGGGAGGACAGTGACTAGAACATCGTGCTTGGGACTCATGGAGCAGGACTAGAAGAACAACACATGTTGCAGTCAAAACAAGACAGAAGAGCCAGGGACCAGGGGGAAGCTCCAAGGAGGGAATGTGGGGTGAAGATGATGATGGTGAGGAAGTAAGGGGTCTTGAGACCCTGGCACCAGGGTGGACAGTCCTTGGGCTGGATATAACCTTTAGTTATGGTAATTAAGTAGAGTTATAAAATTAGTAAGCACTGTCTGCACCTACACACACCGTGCACCAGAAAATAGTCCTTATCATTAAAGAACTGCTCTCTCCAAAAGGCTCTTTCCCTCAATTTTAGGCAACAGTAGCAGCCCCTCAAACAGCTGGGATCCGAACATCTGTCCCAGGAATCCACACAAAGGAAAGCCTTCTGTCCACGCTGCCCTCATGGACATGGATCTCATTATGTGTTTTACCTAATTATGGGATGGCTTTGCCCTCCCTGCTCATCCCCTGGGCTGTGCTCCCACAGGTGTTTGGACCCTCACCCAAACTGCAGCTCCCCCTTCACATGTGCACACAACGGAGGATACAGGTAATGTTATCCCAGTGGGAAGAGCCACAACTGGAAAGGAAATACTGCAATGTTCAGATTTAATCTGGCGAGCGTTAGATTGTGATTCCCTGTGACATAAAAGCTCCAGAGCACATTTAGCCAGGGCAAAATGCATTGCTGTGTTTTACATGAGAAGGAAATAAGTCTGATGTTTCCTGGGCTGCCTCATTTGCTGTTGAAATCCTAATGATTGCCCACGTTCCACACCTACACTGTACCTAATGAATTGGCTTTAAATCTCACAAAGCTTCAGCAACAAATTGGACAGTCGTATTTGCTTCTGGCTCTACAACAAAAAGGAGTTTTGTAGCAGAAAAGAACAGAAAACTGAGGATAAATTTAAAAAAAGAAGGTGTTTTCATCTCTCTTCACTGCATTTCACAGCAGTGTTTTTAAAATAAGCATCTATTTGGAAAAATATTTTTTCAAACAGCTAAATGCTCAAACACCCCAAGCAGGATTGGAATCACTGGTTTTCCATATCCACAATTAATCATCCACAAGGCTTCTCAAAGGCTTTCCCCTGCTCAAGTCTCAGGAAGTTTTGCTTTATCAAATAAACCACCGAATTGATGCTCCATATGGAACAGTGGCTGATCCAACACAAGTTTTACAAGTGGCTTAACCCAACCTGCTGTGCCTTCTTCTCACTCCCACCCACGAGACCCCATTGCTCCTCTCCCATCACCTCCTGCTTTTTGGTGGCCACAGGAAAAAAATCGATCCCTGCTGATTCTGTGTCACAGCAGCTGGCACAGCAGTGGGTCCCTTTGGATGGCAGTGCACCCTGCCCTGGTTTAACAGCCCTGCAATGGCAGGCTCCACACAGACCTTTCCATGGCACATATCCAGGGTGTTTTCCAGCCCTGGCTCTCCATCAGCATTCCCAGTGCCCTCTCAACAGGACAGAACACACTCCATTTCATAGAATCATGGAATGGTTTGGGTTGGAAGGGACCTTAAAGCCCATCCATTCCCACCCCCTGCCATGGGCAGGTACACCTCCCACTAGCCCAGGTTGCTCCAACCTGGCCCTGGACACTTCCAGGGATCCAAAGGCAGCCACAGCTTCTCTGGGCACCCTGTGCCAATGTTTTACCACCCCTGTTGTAAAAACCTTCTGACCATGAACCCAAGAATGTCACCTCTGTGCTATTCACAGGAGGAATTCACAGCTGAGGTGTGAGGCACAATGTGTGTCTGTGCCTTCCTCAGTCTGGGGCATCCCAAGAAACCCCCACGTCAGGATTTCCTGCTTAGCTTGGGTTTTACTTGGACTTGTGTTCATCCAAACACATTCCCCTCGTGCACCAACAGAAATGAGCACATCTGAGAAGAAACCAGACACATAAAACAAGCTGCTAACTCTTTCTCACATGTGCACACAATGCCAGTTCCCAGGAGCTGCTGTGACTCCACGAATCCAGTTCTCCTGCAAACCCAGCAGAGGGTTACAGGGCTCCCTAACTCTGCAATTTCCAGGCAGATAAACGTTATGCAAACTCAAATTTTGCAACTTTATTACTGTATATTATTTCGTGCCAAGTCGCTCTTTACATAGAAGGCAAACATCACTGAATTTATTTTTTTTTTTTAAACAGCAAAATAAAGTTTACAGTTCTGCTTGGCCTCCTGTTTGTTTATAAACACAGGAGCAGAGTGGCCTTATTACAATGGGGATGGCAGAAAAAACCCCTCTCCAAGCTGAACAGGAGCCACCAGTGTGTTCTCAGCAAGAGAAGGGCTTCATGTGAGCCTGGCCCTGCCCCCGGGTTTGGTGAAGAGGTGCTGATTTAATTCCAGGTTATCTAAGAGTAGATAGCAACAATTCCCTTACCTGAAGGGGAATTGTAGTGATGACAGAGCCAAACTTCTGGTTGGAGACAGGAGAGAACAAGGGCAATGTCACAAACTGTGTCTCAGGTCAGAGAGTGGGAAAGGCTTTTCCAGCAGAAAGGTGGTGAAGCCCCAGGAAGGGCCCAGAGAGCCAGAGGGTCGAGCTCTTGGAAAGATTTCATGCCAAACATGTGCCTTTTCACATTTTGGCACTTTCAGAGATAAAGGATGTTGTAAAAAATTCTTGACGAGGTACTGGAGGAGCCACGGATGTTTGGCCCTTCTCAAAAGCTTCTGTTCCTCTTTTTTAAACACCAGAACACCTCTCAAAGCCATGAGCTGCCTAATACCTATGGCTCCACACTCTATCCCCAGAACCCCAGACCCTTTTGGGGTTCCATTCCCTTATTCCAGTGGATTATTCTCTATGAACACAGACTTGGGAATAAAAGTGCAGGATCTGTCCATGTAACTTCCATCACGAGAGCAAACTCCACATATTTGAAAAGATTATCAGTCAACTACAGTTCTTTCCACTGTAGAAACAGTAACTCAGTTAAGATAAACAAAGAAATTCCCATGCACTGGAAAGGAAAACCTATTAACTGATTAAACATGTGAATCAGTTGATAAACTAGTTATCAAAGTTCTGAAAACACTTTTAACAATGACCCTTCCTGCCACGTTCAACAATGTCCCATAAAAGCTAGAATAATTCAGCCCTTTGCAGGAAACCAGCTGGAGAGAAAACAGCAAGGATTTCTGACCTAAGAAGCTGCAGCTACACCATCTGAGCTGACAAATTCGACACTAATTACAAGTAAAGTTGTGACAGACATTTTAAATGCCAATTAAAAGCTTTGGACAAAGTTTTTCTAAAGGCTTCTGACTCTTTTCAGCATGCAGAAAAAAATATCAGCTTTATCCCATCTGTGTAGGTTTGTAACTCATTCCTTATTTCTTTTCAGGTAAAAAAACCAAACACTCCTTCATTTTCAGGACAAGGTGAAGATCTGGAAGAGGAATGCAAAGAGCTGTGTTTTGCTTACAACTGATCATGTAAATCCAGCTCAGAAAAACTCCACCTCAAAACTATTTACAGCCATATAAAAGCAGAATGTAGCACAGACTAATAACCAGATTTCACCTGATGGAGAAGCTCTTTTTACTCTTTAGTACAGCTAAAACAAAGGTAAATTGAAAAAACTGACAGATCTGGTCCTTGGGATGGTTTTAAGCTCCCTTTAGACCAGTTCAGAACCACAGAAGAGCTCAGAGCAAACAGATTAAGGTCCTGGTTAAGCCAACATCATCACAAGTGTTCCTATGCAAAGCATGGACAGAACCTGCTGTATGTGAAGAAAGTTCCAGCCATGAACTCCAGGTGGAGATTGATATTTTCCCAAAATCCAGAGAAATATTCAGACCCAAGGCACTTCTCAGGTCATTCTACACCAACGCTTGACATCTATTCCCTTCCTCATAGTCTTTGTATCAGGCATGTTAACCAGAACGTACCCAAATGCAACTCTGCATGCCAAGGAAATTGTCCATAGTTTCTTTGCCCTTATCAGAAAGGTCTGTCCAGATAAAAGGCAGCATCACAAGCCAGAGAAATCCCAGAATGCAAGATATTTTCCCCAGGGTCTTGCACACCAAGTTAGCCAAGACTTTGGCATAAAACTTTTCAATCAACTAAGGACTTTTAAAAAAGTAATAGAGAGAGATTCAGACTTTCTACCACTTCCTGCAGAGTACTCAAAGTAAGTTAAAACAGCCAGTATTTAAACATTTGGCTTTATAATGATCTTAAAACAATCCAGTCTTTTTAAAAAACCCACCTCTCAGCCTTCTCCTAAGCTGAAATAATAAGGCAGACAGAATAAAAAGCCAGTAATCTATTTTCATTCCAGAAACACAACATTTAAAAGCAACCAAACAAGGCATTTGTTAACAGAGGAGCACAAATAAAAAGAAAATGACCAGAAGTTTTTAATTTTGAAAAGTCTAGTACCATTTGTGGGAACATCATCCCTCAAAAGCATGGCCTGCTCGTGGTATGGACTGTATTTATTTGGCTACAACCCTGTTCTCAGGAAGCACTGATGGCTCTGCTTTTGGAAGAGGAAGAAAACAAGAAGTTCAGTGTTATTTTTAAAGGATTTAAATGTATTCCAGGGTCATAATGGGTTTGGAATAGCTGAGCCCCTGCAGACCCAGGATGTGGAAGGAGACTCAGCACCTCCCCATGAAGAGCTCCTGAGTTCCCCAGATCTAAAAGGACATGAATACACCAAGGATTTGATAGCTGTAATTTGAAAAAGATGTAGAAACTGCCCAGTTCATGTACTGGAGGTCATGCTGCACTTCTTTGGTCTCCAGACACAAAGCACAAGCAGGACAGGACGTTCTCCCATCATCTTCTCCCTCTGCCCCCTCTCCCAGCGGGTTTAGCTGTGGGACCAGAACACCAGAACAACCCCTGGCTTGGACAGTTCCTCCTGCTACAGAACACCAGAACAACCCCTGGCTTGGACAGTTCCTCCTGCTCTGCCTCTGAACTAGACCCCACGTGGACTTTGTGTAAAGCAGAAATGTGTTCTCCCCATTGACATTTACAAAAATCTACAATATCCCTTCAAAGGAGATGAAGCACCAAAATTTCCAGCCAATTGTGCAGCCTTTCTTTTGTCCTGCCTGTCCCATGATTTGGAGTGGCCACTCTGAGGTCAGCACTGCTGTTTGGGAGCACCAAACCCTACATTTGGACAGAGACTGATGGTCAAATGTTTCAGTCCAGGTGCTCAGCTTGGACACCTTGAAGAGCTTTAAAACCTTCACATGGTGAGAGCACAGGACTTTCCAGTCCCCTTTCTCCAGATATCCCAGAGCCAGGGTGCCCACAGTGACCTCCCAGCACTTCCAGTGCCTGTGTACAGAAACCTGGGTACCTGTACACACAGTTATAGCTGGAACTACTCCATACATCCCACTGGGATCAGGATTCAATTAAAGCTTTTCCTGTTCCACTTGGGTCGTTCTGCAGTTATACATGACAGCCACCCTTTGCTCTTCTCCTAGGGATGAAACCTGAGTGGAGCTGTAGAAGCACAAGGAAGTGATGCTGAGATTCCTGGTCATTCCCAGCTCCAGAGGGGAGCACAAAGGAAGCAGGTTGGATCAGACACTAAATCAAAGTATTTCATGATGCAACCTGTGACTGCAAATCCTCCGTTAGAACATGCAAATTACTAAATTGACAATAAAAGGTGACTGAGCAATCTCCAGGTCAGTGCAGCCCTGGCCAGGCAGAACTGTGCTTGGGGCAGGGAATGACAGCAAAACTTCAGTTCACAATGAAATATTTCAACTCTTTGCACTGTTGAGGCAATTGTTCAAATTGAATAATTCAATGAAATGGCCACAGACTGATAAAACAAAGCAACTGTGGCAAATCTGCAGCTTCCCTAAAAGAGCTGAAGGGGAAAAAAAGAGTTAACAAAACCCCTGTTCTGGCTCAGAATCTCTTCACTTAAAAATAAACCACGTGTTCAAAAAGAAAGAAGAAGGAAAAAAAATCACTGTCTGTAACATTATAGTTTTCAAAGATTGTGCAGCCAAGAATTCCAGATAAGCCCTCTTAAGACCCTAAAGAAAACTCTTCTGCCCTGGTCCTTGCAGCAATAAAGCTGTCAGGCCCACAGGGAGGGCAGGCTCCGAGCGTGGAGTCTCAGCCCCCTGAACTGCCATTACCCTGCATTAACATGGCACTGCTGGGAGCACAGAGCTCTCTGTGTCAAGGGCCTGGAGAGGACACGGGGGAAATGTTTCCCTGTGACACACCAGGCAAGGGCTGCAGTGCCCACGGATTTCTGAAGTGCCTGGCAAGCACTGCTTTGATAGGCAGGAATTAGTCCTGGAAACTTCCCAGCTGGTCCGTGAATTTGAGATCAGGGGAAATGTGTCATTTCACTTTAACAACTTGCATGTTTTACACCACACCAGGCAGTTGCTGCTCTGCTGAAGCCTGAGAGAACCATCTCTCTGTGGTCACACTTGGCCCTCTGGGGATGAGCTGCTTCAGAGGGACACCCTGGCAAATCCAAGTGGATGGGGCAGGAGTCGCTCCAGGATACAACTCCAGTGTGTTCATCCTCCAGCTGGCTGTGTGTGAGCTGGATGGGAACACACCTGTCATCCCCCTGCACACAAACCCAGCGCCACAGCATGGCCAGCTTTGGGACCTGGCTGCAAAGCCTGGTCCACATCACCTGGAATCAGTAGCTTGGAATTCTCTGCACTGCTCCCTCAGGCACTGCAAAGATGCACCTTTAAGGTGCAACAGAAGTGAGGCTGAGAGGAGGCACACACAGATAAACCTGAAGGGCAATCAGCAGGAAGAGCCAGCCAATCTGAAGGAAAGCATTTGCACAACAAGAGGTGGCTCCAAGCCAGCCCTTAATAAATTTCTGCTAGAAATGAGAAAAAGGTGCAGAAAGATTCTGGCACAGCCTTCCAACAGGATGGGAGAAACCACACAAAAATGTTACTGTGGTTTAAAATGGCTGTTTATAAACTCACAGAGAGGATGAGAGGCCATAGTGACCTGTGACTGCAGGGACTGGACTTTCTCAGTTCTTAGCCTGGACTTGAACTTCATGTTCCCCCAAATTCCCTTCCTTTCCAGCCAGGGAGACCTTCTGGCATTTGTTTAATGCTCACGAGCCACGAGGCTATGACTAAAATGATGTGGGAGAATTCTCAGGGGGCAAGATGTGATTGCAGAAAGGTGAATGTGTTTAGCTGGGTTTGCTCTGTGGTGGGTGCTGCTCCTGGACAGGCAGCTGGGATTAAACCCCCGAGTCTGGAAGGAAAGGGCAGCCCAGCAGCGTTTATTGCCCGGCAGGTCATTATGAAGTCGGCTCTCTGGGGTTCATAAAGGCACAGTGGAAGTTTCAGGTGCATTTATCCCCTTGGGTTTCATTCCAGGCATTGCAATGTGCCTCCCTCACCTTTCAGCATCTTGCTCTAACAAATCCAGCCCGGGGGGATTGCAGGGCCTGGATCCTCAGCCCAAGTTCAAGTGGTTGCTGCTGACAGACAGAGCCAAGCACGAGCACACAGAACCTGAGCTCTTGGGCAAGAGGCAGGAGCTGAGCTCTGCCAAATTGCTTTCAGAGAAGCTCTGATTGAAAGGGATCTTCATTGTGAAATGCTGAAAGACACACACACACGGAAACCCCTGAAACCACTGAATTGCACAGGCAAGAGGCAGGAAGCAGTCTGGGGGTTTCTGACTCTCACAGACCTGTTCCTTTCCAGCTGATGACTGCACTGGCTTAATGTGTTCCAGAGAAAATGCCCTTCACTCAGGATCCACACACAACCCCACCCCAGGCCAGCCTGATCCCACTGGAGAGATGGGCTGGAGAGTCCTTTGGAGCTGGAGGAAGCTGAAATCTATGCAAGTATCCAGGAATTGCATCAAATTGCTTTTGCTCTCTCGTTTTCTCTCCTGTCTAATCACAGCTAGTGCTCTAAGACTGAGTCCCCCGGCTCGTTGTGACTCTGGGTGTCCAATGATCTCCCATTTCCTGCTCTGCTTCACTCCATGCTCAGCATGGGACACTTGTGCTGGAGAGGCTCTGGGGACGGGGCTGGCAGCAAAAGGAATAAAACACACACATATTCCCAAACCAGCTATTTCTGTGGCATTCCCAACAGTGGGGATGTAGAGAGGCTGCACTAGGACAGCCTGTGCACAGCCTGCTCAAATCCATCTGATGGAGATTCACCAGGAGGGGACACACAAAGCTCCAGGGTTGGTACAAGAGCTTTTTTGACCAGCACAAGCTCCCACTGCTCAGAGCACAAGGACAGAAGAAGGGAAGGATTAAACACTGGCAATGCATGCCATTCTCCTTTACTTTCCTGGCACTGGTGTCCTTTCATGTGGCAGTTTGTTTTCCTACAAAGTTACTGCAGAAATACATCTCTCCAAACATCTGGAAAACATCCACTTGCTCTGCCCACCAGGGCAGGATCCAGAGAAAAGGGGATTGTCTGTGAATCCCACCAAGGCCACGTTTGTGGAGTCCCTCTGCCCTCTCTAGAGGCTTCAGAGCTCAGCCTGAGGACCTGCCACTGCCCTGTGAGCATTTCACAACCCAAGCTCCAAGGCTTTGGTGCCTCCTTCAACCCTTCCCATGGCCACAGATCATCCTGGGATGGAAGCACTCCCAATATTCATGGCCACCTGATTAAATCTGCAAACAAGGCACAAGAGCAGCTCCTCCCTGATGGCTAAGCACCGATTGTGAGCCAGAACAGGCTCTTCCCTCAGCCCTGCTCAAAGCCCACTGATGGCCAGGGGAGCAGATGCTGTAGCATCTTCCTGCTCTTCCAGTAGCCACAGCAACCACCAAACATTTTTGCAAGACATCGACACTCCTGCCCTGTCAGATGTGGGTTTAGGAGCCTTTTCCATTCTAATTCCAGCACCTCTGCTGACTGAGACCTGCAGGAAGCTCAGTATGCACACAGGACATGCACCATCTTCAGGAACACACACCCGAATGATTTCACCCTCATCGCCAAGACACATTTCAGCCTGAGTGACCTACTTCTTCAAATCCTCTTGGAAAAAAGGACAGGACAGTGTTCCTTCCACCCAATAAGCACCGGAATTCACCATCCAATAGTCCCTTTTTAACAACTGACAGCAACCAAGATTTAGGTTAGGACAGCATTCACCAACCATTTCATTGAATTGAGTATGTTTGAGCAGCAAAAGGAAACATCAACAAATTCCAGATGCAGAATGTAATTATGTTTGGATGGCAGAACGTTTCATATTGTTTTCTATAGGAAAAAAAAAAAAAGTCATCATTAAAGCAGTGGAATTTCAGTAAACTATGTTTTGGGTTAGAGCCCAGAATAGTTACACTTGGCAGTGCAGAGGCACGGGTAAAATATTCCAAGGGTCATAAATCCTTGGCTTTAATTTGTAGATATAGGTTACAGCCTCAGTATCACTGCAAGGGGGTAAATCATGCTCCCACCTCAGCAGCTGCCAAAGGGCACTGGACCAAGCCTTCAGCTCCACTGGGCAGCTTTTAGGAAAAGCACCCATCAGTGTCTCTCATGTTCCCATGGCACTCAGACACTCTGTATTCCCAGCTCAAGGCTCCCCTGGCTGGAACAGCCCGATTTTAACCCACACACCTACGTGGTGGTATCCTGGCAAGGACAAAGAGACCTGCTGGTGGGCTGGACATGGACAAGGTGACTCCTCTCTCACCTCAGGTCTCGTCAAGTATCTCAGTCCTGCAGGCTCAGGATGAGGCAGTTTGGAGCTGTTAGGGGCTGATTTGTAAAACCAAAAATCCAGCAGCATTCAGTGGCCTATAACTATTTCTATTTAATTCACATTCTGTGAAATAACTTAAAAAACTCCAGCAGCACACGCCTATGAGAAAACAGCTGATAAAGTCTGCAAAGAGCTACTTGAACAAGATCTATCCCATATTAGACACCTCACCTGTGTGTTTCTTTCAGAGCTGGGTTCTTGGCTGTGTTAAATTAAGAGTTGCAGAAGCTGGGGCACAAGACTTGCTGGTAAGACACTGGTTTGTACAACCAAGTCCTCACGCCTCAGATGTGACACCACTACAGGGTAATAAAGTTCTAGGATGAAGCACAAGCCTGTCCCCAGAGACTGATCTCTACATTTAGCACCGATTTGTCCCATTCTGTTCAAATCATTCACACAACAAAGCCTTGGCACAGCTGAAATACAGTTAATTTAGAGGTTACAGCTTCAGGGGCCAGTCAAAGGCTGACACCACGGGCCACAATATGAAAAATGAAGCATTCAGACACACCTGAAGAGATTCCACTGAAGTCAGTGGGACTTCCAAAGTGGTTGAAAGTAGCTCCAAATTACAGAGTCAGTACTGGGAGAGCCAGGAAGTTGCCTGTAATAGTGTGCAGGGTGACGTCAGGGAAAAATCAGTGCTCCTCCTGCCAGGCCTCAGCCACTGCTTGGTCGATGATCTCAGCTCATTTGGTACTAACTGCATAATTATTGCATTCATATCCCCTCTCAGAAGTAATTCCTGAAATCCTTTCTTTGGAAATGGTGTGATTTTTGCAGCACCAGAGCACGTTCTGCAGTGCTGTGCATGTAAGCCATATTTCCCCCAAGGGCACACCAGGGTTTGGGAGCTGTGGTGAGAAGAGCAGCAATGCTTCACTGCAGGACACAGCCTTTGGCCTCCAGTCAGCTACAACAAGGTCATGGGGAAGGCTTTTTAAAGAGCAAGAAACCCAACCCAACTAAACATCCCCCTGCTTTGTGTGTCCTAGCACACCTTCACTGAAACTGGGCACTGCTGGTTCCTCCAAAACATTCGAACTGACACCTGGGTTACCCTGGCTCTCACACAGTTCCAAATTCCTGGGAAAAGGGAGTCCCTTACAACCTCACCAGACCTGCTCTGTTCTTTGAATTCCTGCTCACCCACAGCAGCTCTACAAATACAGTCTGAGGCTGAGCCAGACTCCTCCAAGCCACCAGTCCCACCAGTGTCCCAAAGAGCACCAGGAGTTTGGGTGGCTCACCAGGAGACCTTGTGTCCTTGCTGCTTGTTTTCACTGACAGCCCCATGTTAAACCAAAGCAATATGACCCCACAGCAAACATCCAATAAGCAGGTCACCATCTGACATCCAGAAATTAGAGAGCAGCTCCACTTCCACTGCTGAGCCAAACCCCAAAACAAAGTACAGTCCCAGAGCAAAAATTCTCCAAGAAAGGGAGAAAACTGTGGCCTTCTGCCTTATGGCCTTGCAAAGTCTCCATCTCAGAGGGTTTGGAGGGGCATACTGGGCTGTGCCAGACAGACAGTAAATCTTTCCTGGAGACAATCCTGCTTCTCCAGAGAGATCTCCTCTCCTGAAAACTGTCCTATGCAAGGCCCAGTTGTCCTGCAGCCCAGCCTTGCAGCCCAGCCTGCCAGGCCAAATGCATCTTCTCCAATAAATGTTGTTTGGAAAGAAGCTGAAAAATCACTGCAGACATTTTCAATAAATCCAGATTTATATATAATATATATTAAACTGCAGATGTCAGAGGAATGTAAAATGCTTTGCTAATGGAAGAATTCAAGGAAAAAGCCAGAGCTCTAACACGTAAAGAATGCAAATACACTGCAAAGTCTGCAGATCCATGGGCTGAGCAGTGGACAACCCAAACCAGTGGGTGTGCAGGAGATGGGTGGACACCAAGAGCTGGTTGTGCCTTTACATTCCTGACTCCCTCAGTGATTGTAACATCTCACAGACCCAAACCCTTCAATATGTTCAGATCTCTGAGCCTTGGGGCTCATTATGACAGAGCACCCCTGGTCATAAACCAGGCACCGAAACTGCACCTTCCTAAACGACACTTGTGGCTCCAAAGGCTGTGTTTGGAACAGGAAAAGAGATGGATACAAGCAGGCAGGAGAGCACAAGGAAATGCTTCCACAGCTCAGGAGGACAGGAAGTATTGGCAACCCAACTTGAGTAACCCAAATCCACGAGTCAGTGGAGGCTGAGCCAGCGGTTCTACAATCACCTGCAGCAACAACCCACAGCAAAGGGGGCTCACCTTCAGACAGCACGATGATATTCCTGGAATTGTGGAATCCTGGAATGCTTTGGGTTGGAAGGCACCTTAAAGCCCATCCAGTGCCATCCCCTGCCATGGGCAGGGGCACCTCCCACTAGCCCAGGTGGCTCCAACCTGCCCTTGGACACTCCCAGGGCTGGGGCAGCTTCCCTGGATATTCAGACCCGGGGAGAAGCCAAGCAGGAATTGCACACAGCACAGCAAAGGAGGTTTAAGTGACTGTGCCTGCAAAGCCAGCCAGGCATTTGCACCAGCAAAGGTCAAAAGCAGGACACAAAGCATTGGAAAAGGTCTGTGCATCTCAGTTCACATCCGGCCTGTAACAATTTCTCTTTTGTCTCTTATTTACATCTTTATCTGAATAGAAACACAGCAAATGAGCTTAAGGTAAAATGGTAAACAAGAATTTCAGCTTTGATTCAGATGATGTGTTTTCTGATAGTGCTGCTGTGAATTGTGCCCCTCGGTTATTTTTGGAGGCAGAGTTTATAAACAGGTAACCCACAACAATGTTTCTTAATCCCCCCACCCACTTAATAAAGTGAAGGATCACCTAAATTTAAAACAATATATTTGAAACATTAAGAATCATTTCCTGGAGCATTGCCTAGTTTGTGTTAAACTTTTTTTAACAAAAATAAAAGAGAAGTCCAAGCTGTGAATGTTTGTTTATTGCTTTTATGTTTCAATTGTACTTATTTCTGTGCTGGGACAAGTGGAAGAACATAACTTTTATTTTTACAACAGGCCTTGCAGAAAGGGAAGTCACTTCTGCTCCTAATTGTGTGTGTTTTCAACTCAGGACCATAAGATATCAGAAAATGGACCACTAAATGATAACAAAGATTAATTTTAAAGGGTTCTTTGATATACACTAGTGAGTAACTTACAACCATGTGTAGATATGCTTGATTATGAGAAGCACTTGATGCCCATTCCAATTTTTTTTTATGTTTCAGACTTCCCTAAATTCTTCAATTCCCTAATCTGAATGTCTGGAGCCGTTAAGGTCTCCCTCCCCCAGCTTCCCCAGGGATATTTCCTAGCACACTGAGAATGAAAAGATAAGCATTCCTTGGTGGTGTTCACAGTTGGCTGCATTGTTTCATTTCCCCCCCAGTTTCAAAGAAACCTGTATATTAATGGAAGTGCTTCTCTCGCAGGGAGAACACTTGCTCCCATTGACAGAGACAGCAGAACAAGCAAGGAAATGATTCCCGAGGTGCTCCTGCGCAGGGCCAGGAGCTGCATTTCCATGGACTTCCATGGTCCGAGAGGGTCCCCTCCAGCTCTGGATATTCTGTGAATAAAACCCAACCCACAGTGCTCTGTGTTGGTGGTGCCACCCCACGCAGTATGATTTCCAAAGCACTCAGTTTCCTGCCTAAAATGGAACCCCAGAGGGAGTTTCTGCCCTACCTTGGCTAGGAGTGAAATTACTTTTTGAAGATTTTCCTTTAGGATGTAAAGGTAAGAGATGCAAAGGTGCAGCATGGAATAAGGATAAAGGTACGTCAGACAATGAGAAGAGCAACAGGGACTGTCCCTCCCTCGTGATTCCTTCGGCAGATGTTCCTCCCCTGGCAGGGAGGACTCTGGGCTAAGCCCCATGGAGACCCTCCTTCCTTCAAAAGCCAAAATGCAGCTGTGCTTGGGCCACCTCTCCATGAGATTGACCCCTGCCCCTGCCCCACTCCAGCCCTGGCTCCCCAGGGCCAGCCAGGGCAGGGTAGTGTTTCATGGCTGCCATTCCAAAGCAAAAGCTGGAAATCCAAGAGTCTTCACTTAATAAATAAAACTCCAGCACTATTCACGGCCCTGCTGGCTCAGTTTACAGGGAGAGTTGACAGAGTTTTCTCCCAGCTCAGGGGCTCCAGTGAGTTACAGCGATGAGGGAAGACCCAAGAATGTTGATTAATAGATATTGGACTTTACAAAAAGGAGGCCCAGAACCCACAGCCGTTCCAGGCATGGGGAAAAGCAGGAGGGCAGGGCTGAGAGGCCCCCGAGCTGCAGCAACGTGGGGTATCAGTGACACTCTGCCCAGATCAAGTAACACTTTGTTCTCTGCAAAGCCAGGGACGACTCAGGGCAGAAAAATTCTAAATATCAGCACTTCCAACTGCACAGAGACAACGTCCAACTGCAGCCACGTGCTGGATTTGAGGTACTGACCAGAAGAAAGAGGGAAGCACCTTATTGCTGGGTACCTTTTTTCTTGAACCCATCAGCAGAAGCACTAGTTGGGCTTCCCATGGGTTTAGTTCCAGAGTTTCAGGGCTAAAATGTGAAAAACCCCAACTCTGCCAGGTGCCTTTGGACTCTGGGTAGAAGCCCAGTGGAGTCCAGCTGGGAAGGCCATGAGCTGTGATAATGGGAGGGTTGGGAATGGACAGACAGCTGTCCAGAGAGGTGCTGGTGTATGTGATCATGGCAGTGGACTGGGACACCTTCTGAAGAACTTCCCAACCCTCTCTTCCAACTCCCTGAGCATTTTTACATCACCAGCTATTGTGGACATGGTGGTGGGGATGGATTGACAGTTGGACTTGATGGTCTTAAAGCTCTTTTCCAACCTTGACAATTCTGTGATTCTATGATTGATTCTTACTCCTACCTAATTGTACAACAACAAATGTCTCCAACATCCTCCTTTTCACTGGTTACCTACAGAACTGCTATTAAATAATCTAAAAAGCAGACACTGCCAGTGAAGACAGAACACATCTAACCCTGTCAGGAATGACCTGTCAGCCCCAGCCACCCCAGCAGAGCATCCAGCTCACCCTCCAGAAACTCAGACAACACGAGGAGCAGTTGTTACGAATTCCAGATGAGCAGCACGTTCTGGCACCCTGACAATGCAATAAACACACATTTCAAAGCCACTTTCCTCAGGTTCCTCTGTTGTTCACTGGACAGTTGCCAGGAGGAATAAAAATGTTACCCAGGGGTGAGCTCTCTGAAGGCATCAGGGGCTGGAGCTGAACTCCTGTGCTGATGGATCTTACAGTCTCAGTTAGGAGAATGCCAGTAATTCTGAATTTCATGTTAGATTTATGGGAAACAAGGTGATACTTTTTTTTTTTAATTATTAGATCAAGCAAAATACAATTAGTGCTCCAATACAGTGATTGGAGATTTCTTAAAAGGGAAAAAAAAAAAAAAAAAAGGAGGAAGCAGAACTAAACCAAACCCCACACTCATGGGGAAACAAGTAACCATCAGTCAGCTGTGAAATGAAACCTGCTCTTTCTTTCAGATTAGCTACTGTCTCGTGGTACATAATTAATATTGATTTGAAGGTAGCCTGCCCAAGGGATCCACAACAAGTGAGTGCAGCACGTGCTGACACATGAAATATCATAATGGCCAGTCTGCAGCACAACCTGAATGAATATCCATCAGCAGGAAGGGTTTCCCCCTCAGCCTTCCAAAAGGTGAAATTCTGATGTGACCAGATCTCAGACACTGCAAAATGGGAAGGATATTTGAGGAAGCTGGAAAGGACTGACCTATTTTCTTCAACTGCTTTAAGCAGTTTTTCACGTCAAGCCCAGACTGAGAGTCTCAGGGAAGGAATTCCTTGGTGAAGTCAATGAAGTCCAAACCTGCACTCCTGGGTGGGGTTTGTATCCATGTCCCATGGGCCAGAGACCTCCCAGTGTCATCAGGGGAAGGAGGGTGAGGGGTCAGGCCGTAATTCAGGAGTTTGGCAACCTAAACTTCATTTCTTGCCCTGCCACAGACTTTCTGTGAGACACAGGACAAGTCTCCACCTCTTTGGGGCTTACTCTCCTCCCCGTGAAATGGGGGTAACAGGATCACCCCTCAGAGGCTCAGAAACGATAAAAACTGAAGGGTTTAGGAAAATGAGGCCTTTGATAGAAGAGGGGTTGGCCAAAGGGTTGGAAGAACACAACCTTCTGCAGCCAGTGTTGTCTGACACCTTTGCTCTCAGAAATGCACTGGAGGGACCAAACTTCATCACACTGAGTGTTTTTAACCAGTGTTTGGCTTCATAAATACAAGCAGTAATTTCCTCAGAGAAACGTGGGGGTAAAAAAGGGTTATCAATTGTCCTCATGAAGTCTCCTCCCTCAGAGCCACACCTGAGTGGTGAGAGGAAGGAGGGAGCCCTCCTTGCTGCCTCTGTCCCTCCTTCCCTCTCCAACTGGAGGGTTCAGGGAAAGGGTAGGACATGCTTGGGTTGAGAACAGCCAAAAGTCATAATTAACCATTGCTTGCCCAAGGAAAGCAGCTGCTGTGAGAGACTTATTTATAACTTGGACTGAGCGTGCCTTCAGCCCTGGGATGACTGTGCAGGGAGCAGCGTCAGAGCTCAGGAGAATTCCTGCCCTGGCACACCAGAACATCAGCTCCTGACCTGCAACTGCTCAGAGGATGCAGCAGACATTACTGAAGCAGAGAGGAGCATTACATAATTTAGTAAAACCTGTGCTCATGAGCACGACAGGAGCTGGAAAGATTCCCTGCGTTTCCATAAAACATCCCATTTCCCTCCATACAATCCTATCTCAGGAAACAAACACAACAAAACACAATCTATTAATTCTAGGCTCTCAGACTAAAGAAGGAAATGACAAGTTATATTAAGAAAAAAGAGGGTGGCACTTTAAAGAAGAAAAAAACCAAGATGTCCCCAATCACTAAAAGCAGATAGATGTGTCCCCTTTGGTGTTGAAGCAAAACTGAAACAATTCGAGAATGACCCCTTTTAAACAAGAATGCTGAATGATAGATTCATCTCAATTAAAAAAATGATTAATCACAGAAATTATTAACATATTTCAATAAGATTATTTAATCTCCTTAAACTGTTTGTTTTCAGGTCTCAAAGAGTTTAAAGCTCACTGTGTAAATACTGGGCTGAATTCACCAGCACAGAAAGTCTTCGGCATCATTAGAAATAACACATTGTTTGCATTTTTCATAAAGACATCAAGTGTATTTCATCCCTCTGAAACACAATCCCCCCCCCAGGGAATTACGGATGAGCAAAACCAGAACAAGTGGAAGTTTAATTTTTTTTTAAATGCCAAGAAGCCAATGGGTTAAGCTCTCAATTTATCTTTGTTTCTCCAAAGATACAACACTCCTGCAGAGACATTAAGAGCCAGACCACACCTGGGTTTCTTTAGCAGTGGCCTGCTGGAAATATTTGTCAGGCATTGTGTCAGATCCCAGAGCACATTCCTGCACTTGATGATTAACCTTTGAGGAGATTAGGCTGGGAAAACGCTCCGAGTGACATTCACCCTGAATTAAGGGTGTTCAGACTGCAAGGGTTTGCCCTCGGAGTGTGTTTCAAACAAAGCCTAAGCCAGCCACGGAGCGAGCGTCCATAGGAAACAGAATCCCCAGCCAAGCGCTGAAACCAAGCCAGGAACCTTCTGATATTTAGACAGGAGTAAATTCAATACTCCATAGGAAAGGGAAAAAAGACACATGAGAGAAACTGGCCCTTCTCATGAGCTCTGGTCACAGGGATGAGCAGATCAGCTGCAAGGCAGTAAAACCTGCCCAGAGCCCGGGCTCAGAGTGCCTGCCCCTCATCCCACACCCCCCAAACGCCTCCAACAGGTTCTGCCACCTCTGCTGGGCTTGGCACTGCCCCAGCCCGTTCCTCCTGACAGGGTTTGCTCCCTGGAGCCCTGTCAGCTGGGGCAACTCCAGCCCTGTTTCATTGAGAGTTTATCTCAGGCAGAAGGCAGAGGCTGCCTGAGTGCAGGCACCCGGCCAAATCTCCCAAGACAAAGAACTTTGTCCAGCACAATGCTAATAAATGATTACACCCTCCTTTTACAAAACATTAATTCGCTTGACTCGGGGCACAGGATTCCTTTTCCAGGTGTACAGGAGGGGTTTAAAGAAAAACCACTCCCATTGCAAAGCAACTGCACCACACCTGACCAAACCTATTTTCCCACCACACACTGAACAGGCTCCCTCGTCCCACACCGCTGGTTTGGGTAAATGAAGTGGTAGGAGCCAAACAGAAGTAAATGGAATCGGGGTGTTTTGCAGGAGAAGTGTCAGGAGCACAAGGCAGAGGCTCTGCCACGTTCCCTGATGCTCAGCACGCATATCATCCATCACCAGGAGAAGGTGATCCCTCAGCACTCAGCCTCTCTTATTCTGCTGAGCACTGGTTGTGGCCTGCTGTCCCATCCCAGCACTCCAGCTTGGACCTTTGCCCAAGCCACATGTTTTTCCCCTTAAATCCGTGTTGCAAAGTAATGCAGAACCACTTGCAGGACACCCAGCCCGACTCTGCTCTCCCTGAGGAACCTACAGCCCTGGGGACACAAACCCTCCAAAGCTCCACGGCCCTCCAAGCCGTGGGAGAACATTCCATGTTGTTGAGCACCATCTGGTGGTACCTTGGCCACGGACACACGTGCAGCCACCTCCACCTGAGGATGCTCCCAAGGAGAGCAAGAGCTGCATTACCCCAGCAGCTGCTGCTGTGCAGCTTTTGTGGTTCCTGTGGTAGAGCTGCAATGGCAGAGCCTGGCTTGGTTTCTCAGGGCTGGGGTGGATGCTGACAGTATTTCTGTCACCACCTGTCTGAAGCAGCTTCACCTTTACCTGAAAGTTATTCCATCAGCTAAAAGTCCACCATCTGAGGGTCAGCACTGAGCAGTCCAATCTCACACATGAAAGACAGGATGCCCTCCTGAGAGCAAGGATTTTCCCCAAAGTCCTGGAAAGGACTTCAGGTCTTTCAGGACAACAATAGGTTGTATGATTGCCTCTCCATCCCTCTGTATAATGTCTGTTGCTTCTTGATGAAAGGCATGAAGAGGACAAGGAAAATTACACAGCTCACTACAATAAATTTTAAATACTACTTTAAGATAAACTTTAACAAGAAAGGCCATGGGTATTTCTTGTGGGATTTGGAATGATTCCCTGTCTTAAACCATTGAAAATCCAGTGATCACAAACAGTTGTTGACCAGTTACCAAACAGAAGGTTTCACACTTCTGTGACAAAGACAAGGTTTGATTTAAAGGTGGAAACACTGAACTCTTGTAGCAGGGATTTGTTTGGATCTCCAGGCTCTGCAGAGTCCCAGATCCCATTTTCCACACTGCTCCCCAGCAGTTTACTTTGCCCTTGGAACACAGTGAGCTGGCAGCTACTGTCCATGCATTCCCCAGGAGCCTGGAAACTCCACATGGGAGCACAGGATTAATCCCTGGATGGGGTTCCTACAGCATCTGCTGCCCAGGAACATCCGGGATTCCCACAGGTCCCTACCACCAAACCAGACAACTCAGCTTTGCCAGGTGGAAGAGAACTAGCAGGGACACTGGGTCTCTCCCAGGCTCACTCGTGGGGTTGGGGCAGTTGGGGAGTTTTGGTTAATTAGAAAGACTTTAGATCAAGTAAATATTTGGAGCTCACAGACGTTCTTCCCTTGTTGAGTGACTTCTCAATACATGGACTTTCTGAAGTTGTTTCTGTCAACATCAAGGATTTCTGTTTTTTCTTTTTTTTAATAAATTCCAAAAATCCTTGAAAAACACTAAGACAAAGGCATGACTCACATTCAGAATTTCCTGTTGATTTTTTTTTTTTAAATGACCAGGATGTCATTGGACAGCTTGTCCTAAAATAAACTGATTACAATGATTTTAAAAGAGCAGGGATGTAGAAGGTCTAAAGCAGCAATTCTGCCTGATGAGCCCCTTTCCCCAGCAGGGCTGGGAGTGGGGCCCCCAGGGGAATCCCTGAGACTCCTGCAGGTACAAGATCCCCAGAAATGGGCTTTAAAGGTCCAGTTCCCACTGAAGACTGACCAAGTGTTCCTGGAAATCAAGAATCAAAAGAAAAAAACCCAAACCCATTCGCAAAATCAGAAATACACGTGCAGGTCTGTCCTCCTGGGAGGTACCAAGGCAGCCCCACAGGGTGGGAGGGTCACAGGGACACCGAGGACTCTTAAGCTCCTCTTTCCCTGGAACAGGAATGCTGGGAGTGGGAAGGAGTGACCAGCCTTGGTCACTTCACACCCTGCACCAGCTCAGAGACACAGACACAGCTCTGGCCCCTGACACCACGGCCTGGTCTCCAGCAGCAGCAGGAGCGGCTTGCTCTCCTGGGCTGCCAGGGGCAGGCAGATGAAGATAAATGGGAAGGAAGCACAGCAGCAGAATGTTAGACAGAGAGGAAGTGGTTTGGGGTGGCACTTGGGAGTGCCCCAAGAGCACATGCCTGACAGGGCTCCTCCAGCAGTTTCACTCCTTCAGGCACATGAACTGGAGAAGGGAGCTTTGGGTTTTTCTCAGGCCCTCACATTCACCCAAAGCATTTCTCTCTTGGAGAAACATTCTATTTGCTCATTAGATGTGGGGGGACTTGTGCTGCCCCAAAAGACTGAGTGTGAATGCCATATGCTCCATAAATCCACTCGGATAATGCTGATATCTGTTGGTTATTTCATTAGCTTTATGCAGCTCCAAAGGGGGAGAGGCCATGGCAAACTCCACAAGGCTTTAGAATCCTGTGGAAGAGGGGGAGTGGGGAGAGGAGGAGGCAACAAATCAGTACTGGGGGAAAGAATACAAACACACATTCTGACAGTCAGTTTTGGGGAGGCCAAAGGGCCAGCAGGTGAGCAAATGCCTCTGTGACACAGATTTTGCAAGTGCAGAGCAAAGCCTTGGTCTGAATTACAAGAGGCTGGAAGGCAAGACAGCCTGGTCCTTGCTCCATGCTGAACTGGGCTGCTCCCAGAGCAGGAATGCCAGAGCCAGCTGAGCACAGGACACTCACAGACAGGAGCAGCCTCCCTTTGCACGGCCCTTGATCTGGAGGTGGTAAAGCTAGGACTTGGGAGCACCGCCTGGATGAGTCACTCCCCAAAAAGAATATTTCCAAGTCTCCCAGCAGCCAGCCAAGAGGCTCCTGTGATTCAGAAATTTAGTATACAAGGAAGAAAAGTTTGTTATGGAGTGACATATGGCACTACATCTGCAAATATTTTACATTTTCAAATGGCTGGAGAATCACAGAAATACTAACTCCTCCAGCCTCCCTGTAAATGTTCTGAACACGTTTTATAGGAGCAGCAGAGGCAGAAAAGTAGCTTGCTCCAAAGCCAGACACTCAGTAGCAGTTTTGAAGAGATGCAGAGCTAAAAAATATTGCAGAAGGTCTAAGAATGCTCATTTTGTGGCACACACAGAACTTCATCAGCACTCACCTCCATTTCTGTTCAGATGATTTGGGGATTATTATATATTTAATTAAAATTCCCACACATATTTGTGGAAAGGAAATTGGTGGCACCACCACCTTTACACCAGGTATGATAAATCAAATAAAAGAGAAAGCTTTAGTTATTTTTAGATGCTTATTATTTCTGCATCCGTCTCATGATATGAATGAATATTGACAATGAATGTTCTGTTGACAACACCAAGGACTACGTAGAGGATTAATAATGAAACATCCAGAGCAAGGATGCCTTTTGAAATCCTAATTTAACTCTTCCTACTTATAAATTGCCAGTCTGTCACTCAGGACACAGAATCACCATCAAGCAGTTTAGTTGCTCAACCAAATACTGCAAATACCACACGAGGAAAGAAAGAGAAAGTAAAGAGTTTAAAAACATCTCATGGGCTCTAATCTGTTCCCAGGAAATTATTGCTGCCCAGTAAATAAGAGTAAAGCAACAAAAATGAAATTCTGTCTAAGAATAATCTATAAAGAGGAGAAAAAGCCAGTAAATGACTGGCTGCAGGCTCTGGTCAGGAGTTCCCATCCCCAGCTCTGTCTCTAAAACCACCTTGGTTTCTGCCACACAAACTCCAGATGGAAAAGGCTCAGCTTTGGGTCTCCTGGTTAAGCAAAAGCTGCAGTCCAGGGGCTGGGAACATTCCTGCTGGGGTTGGATCTGGAGTGCTCAGCTCCCTCATACCTGTGCACACCCCATTAATAAATAGGGACTGGTACCTCAGGGAATAGCCAAAAATCTCCAAAGTGGTGCTATTATTGCAAGCACGTGCTCCTGGAACTGCAGAGAACCTTCCCTCAGCACTTTGAGCACAGATGGCCAAACCCAGGCATGGTTTTAGCAACTTCCAACTCCTGCCCATGGATGTAACCGAGTGTTTGTGTGTTTGTAAAGGACACAGGAACTGATACAACACATCTGCTCCCACAACACTGGGTCTTTCATCTGCTGGGGCTTTGGCTTCTCCGAGAGGAAGTAATTGGCTGTTAATTATGGGGGCTGAGAACTGGTCACATCACAGGGCTGTGTTTGCAGGCATGATTCACGACAGCATCATTTCTCAGCAGCTGTCAGCAGCAAGGGCTCAGCACTTACAAGAAACTATTATAATATTATACCAGCAAAGGATGAAGACAAATGCTGTGCACAGCTGAGAAAGCAGCAAACAAAATATTTTCTTAAAGCCTTTATTCGATAGAGAATCAACTTGAAACACGCTGTTTCTCAGGAGAGATAAACAACAACCCTGCCAGCGTGGCTTCCCAGCCTGTGAAAGCGAAATCCAAACTCTTCAGATGTCCTCCCCAGAGCTGCATGAGAAATGAAAGCCCTTCTCTCATTAATAGCTGGGAATTTTAAACTTGTTCTTAATACTCCCCAGCCTGTCTCTGTTCCTGTGTCTTTCTTGTCTTATGCTTAAATTGTTTGCTCCTTGGGGAAGACCATTTGATTTGTTATCTTCATATAGGCCCTGGGAGATCTGGCCAAAATCCAGCCCTAAAGGATTTCAAACCAGGAAAACAATCACCCTGCATCAGATCAGAAGTCCATACAGAACAGCATCCTGTCTCCAGTGACTCCCAGTAGCAAATGCTTTGGGGGAGAAAATGCAAATATCAGAGCACGTGTGGACTGAACTTCTTCCTCCCTCTATTTTCCCTGCTCCCTGCAGCTTAGTGAGGAACAAACAATGAGGAATAAACTTGGCCTTGTGGCCCGGGTGCATAACAGAGACATCTAAATGCCATTTATTGTGCAGGCCCTGGTGTTTGTGCGTTCAGAGGCAGCTCTGCCAAGCAAGGCAAAGTTTGTCCCGTGCAGTGTGGGCTCCTCCTGCTCATCTCAGCACCTGAGGCAGCCCCAGGGAGCTGGGTTGGACCACCCCCTTTTACAGCCCTGTCTGATGATAAACTGATATCAGTTCAGGTGAAATGCTGGGCTGTAAACTGGGACAATCACGGAATGCCTTCCACAGCTGTTGAGACAGCAGGAGTGTCCCATCAGCCATCCCTGCTAAATCTGCCCAGACACGTCACACAAACACTTTTATCCCTCTAAACAAAGGCTGTTCTTGGAAAAAATTTCTCCTAGAAACCAAACATGAGTGCAATGGGCATTGCAAGGGAGAGCTGCACACAGAGAGTCTGTCACAGCCTCAGTCCCAGATGGGATTTCCACAGCATGAGTAAGTTCCACAGAAGCTCCAGAGAGCTCTTTCCTCCTCAGCAAAAACCCCTCCATCTCCCATTTGCCAGAGCGAGCACCATGAGGAAGAAGATGGTTTAATGGACAGCACCTCTGCCCCAACTAAGTCACCAGCCATGAGGAAAAACAAGGTGGCCCAAAGACAACACACACTGGAGAAGACAGCCTTTTATATATAAGGAATTAAAATATTTTATATGGGCCTTCAGACTTTTTGGTGTGGTTTTACATACGCAGTTCCCTTCGGGATAATTGATGCTGGGGAAGAGTCTGGTTTGCAGTAGGCAGGAAAAATTAAGGCTTCACGTTGTTTGTGGGCTAAACCAAAATACCAGGACTTGTATGTAAAACACAAATGAGAAGAAAGGAAAAACAATGTTATAAAAATCCCTCAAAGGAGCTGCAAGAGAGCAGACAGATAACAACATCTCTAACCTACCCCCACAAAGTGGGGCCTGAGCCTTTTTCCCACCGAATTCCTGAGACTTTGGAGGAGAAACTGAGCAAAATGTTTGTTTGTCAATACCCAGGAAACTTTCAGCTCAGGACTACTTATTTGAGGAAAATGAGAGCTGTAGGAATTTGAGATGATGATATACTGCCCTCAAAAGTCTGATTTTCACATCAGAGAGAAAAGCAAGACATTTCCTTAGTTTCATGAAACTGGCTCTCCCTGGGATTAGAAACAAAATACTACAGTTTTATTGATGGGGAAGTGACTGCCAGAGAGAACAGCTCCTTTGCCCAAGGACCAGAAAGTGAAAATTAATAATAATTCCTTAAATATGTTTTAAGGCTGCCCAGGGGCAGAGCTGTGGTGTGAGGATACCACGTGTTGGAGGAACGGACAACACACAGGAACATGGTTGGGTCTGTAGTTTAGATTTTCTCTCTTGCCTTCCATGGTGTGCATGAGCTGGAAAACCTGGAGGTGCTCTCAGCCCCAAAGAGCCACAGCTTATGATCTAACAGCACCAGAGGTAAATCCCATGGTGACCATTCCCTGCTTCATAAATCTTGGTGTAGCTTTTCAGAGGCCGAGTAACTCCTGACTCCAAAACCAGTCCCAGTCCCTCAGCACCGAGTCAGGTCCTTGAGTCTGGCCAAGACTCCCAGCACAGACACAGAGAGCAGTAGAAAAACCACCTCAAAACCCCCCATGTCTTCACACCTGTTCAACACTCCCAATCCTGAGATAAATCAGTGCTGGCCCCTTTGCCAATGTTAATAGAAGCTATTCAAAGCAAAACAGAAGATAAATTCTGAATCTGGAAGTTTGGAGGGCACCAGCCCCTGTTTCTGCAAGTCTTGCATACAAGACACCTAGTTCTGATGAGGGGTGAGATGGGCCAGGTTGGGAATTTAGCCTGTAATAAACATGTCACAAACCACACAGCAGAAGCACCCCAAGAGTTCGAGGTGGTGTTACCTTACTGATCAAGAGCTGATCTGGGGAAGAATTCCAAAATCCACACAGTTGTCTTCAGAATTCCTGGACCTTCAGGCATCAACAACAAGAAGGAACTACTGCAAAGCTGCCCCCCACACAAGGGTTTCCAGATACTTCTGTCCCCTGCCAGTCCCTCGTTAGCTCATTTACAGTTTTCAGGTGGTTCCAACTGAACAGTAACAGTTCTGCCCACATTGGCCTCACCTGTGAGGAGCTGATTGCCAGCTGCTCCCTCATGGGTCAACTCAAAGCACGTGCTCCAGGACACGCTCAGAGCAAGAGTTAAGTGATGATGTCCAGCCAAGAAAGCACAGCTGCACATGGCTGCTGTCTGTGGGTCCTGTGCTGCTGCTCATCTCCTCCGAAGGTCCCTCCCAAACTCTGAGATATTTGGTGGCTTTGGTTCCACAACCACAACTGGAGGCATCCAACCTCATGTGACTGCAGTCACAGGGCCAAAAATCTGCTTTTGGAATGGCCCTGTCTCCCAGAGCACACGATCCCACACCGGTCGGCGGGGCCAGGACATTTCTGAGCCGGTGTGCAGTGTGGAACCTGCACCAGCCACCACCACTCACCCACGAGGCCAGAGAGGGATGTGACACACAGGCAAAAGAGCTTGTTCCCTAAGTGATTCCTTGGATATTCTCGGTGGGAAGTGGCTCTGGTTGGGACATCCCAAGTGCAGCCCTGTTCAGGTGGGAACACAAGCAGTGGCTGCAGTGCCCCTTCCCTGTCTGATGGGACTGCAGGCACAAGGTGCACGTGGTGTCCTAGACAGGCTTGGAGGCACTGCCTGCCCAGCCAGTCTCCACTTCCAACAAACGTCTGGGGGAATAAGGAGTAATGCTGAAGATCCAGCTAAAACCAAACATCTCAGCTGGATAATCCTTAACCAACTAATCACAAAGAAAAACAGCATCTTCTGCAGAACTCGGAGGGAACGTGGACAGTTCCTCTCTGCACAGATTTATTGGAAAGGTTTTAATAAACACAGATGTTGGGAACGGATGGCTACTGTGTAATCATGTGTAGAAAAAGCCAAGGGACAAAACATCCCTTAATGAAGCCCCACATGCCATGGAATATTCCAAAACAAGGCAGGAAGGAATATGGCTGGTGTTGCAAACAGACAGATCGCAAGAACCCAGATGCCAATATTTATTTGTTTTAAAGCATTAGTTCTCCTCCTACCCTGTTTGTAAGCCCTGGAAGGCCTTGCTCTGACCAACATACAAGGCAGCTCAAGAGTTCAGGAGATCTACGTGGCATTTCAGTCAGTTTTTAGAGTATTACACCCTGTTTTAAACTAAAATACTGATATAGGAGGTGACTCTCACTATTTCTGATATCCTTGTTTAATACTTGCAAGGAATACACACACAGATCTGCATGTGAACAGGGGCACAGATGCTTATTTGAGGAGCTCTGACTAGATTTCATAGAATCCCAGAATGGTTTGGGTTTGAGGGAATGTTAAAACCCATCTCATTCCAACAAAACACCTTCCACTATCCCAGGTTGCTCCAAGCCCTGTCCAATTGCCCTCTGCAATTCCCAGTAGCAACACTGGGATTCTGCTGTGACCAGAAATAATCCTGGACTAGCACAACTGTGTTCACCTTTTCCAAGGAAGAGAAGAGAAAAATAATTGGACACTGAAGCAAATGAGTCTGAATTTCTGGCTTTTAACAGTTTTTAGCACAAAAGTCACAAATTTTAATTTTTCTGGAACTGATTATATAAGATGCTGGCAGAGTATCTGAGTAGCATTTTTGGGGAATTTCCCCTTTCCTTCCCTCCCTTCACTTGGGACTTTCATTCACTAATCCCAACTAAATAATCCCCAAGGAGAAAAAACCATTTTTGCCAGTCCGATATTCCCGTTATGCCAGTGAACTTTGCCGAGGAGTCCAAAACTCAGGCAACTTAAGAATATATTTGTAATATTCAACAAAATAATAAATTCAGCACATGACACAGGAAATAATAATCAGATGATCTCAGCCCCAGAAGTATTTGACTGCTGTGGAAATGCCAGGTTGGAGAGTTCATGTGGAAAAGGAAAAGCCTTGTAACTTCTCCAAACATCAGTCATCACTTCCAGATACCTCTAAATACAGCCATTCATTTCACACTGCAGGATATTGTATTGAAAAGCAAGGCAGGGCCAACACAGCACCTTCTACCACTAAATATGCACTGCACAAACCTTAGCTAAGTGTGTTTTTCCTATTTGGAATAGGGCTCTTTCATTTCCAGAAAAGAGCTTCATGCTTCTTGCAGAGCAAAATATTTATAGCCACATGCAAAAAAAAAAGAACTTGAAAAGGCAAATCCAAAGGTATTCCAAGATAGCTCCGTGTCAAATATAGAATGACTCATCCACCTCTTTCAATGAAAATGTTCATCCCAGATAGATCAAAGGCCCTGAGTACACCAAGCCCTTTTTGCTAAACCTGGCAGGAGAGTAAAAAGGTTTTCAATCAGCAGCCACTTGGTGGGAGGTCTGGGAACAAATGAAAGCCATAAGACGCTGGCATTTGAGAGAGACCATCCCCTACAATGCACAATAGGGCCCACGTCTATAATGTAAGCACAGTTTGCGAGGAATAGAGCAAAGGCTCGATGGATGGTTTTGTGCAGCTCCTCCAGATGGATCTGATATTAGCAGTTATGTGTTATTTTTGCTATAGACTTTCAAAGATCTTCCTCGCTGCCCGTCACCCTCGTGCTTTCCCAGGCACGGCTTTGAAGGGTGGGCTCTTACTGGGTATTTGCTTTCCAGCCTGCACGGGTCCTGCCAGCCCGCACAGGTCTCTCTACGTCCCACAGTCCCCGAGTCTGCAAACCGGGATATTCTCCCGAGGTCCTGTTTTACCGCTTGGGCTCCCACCTCTCCCCCCAGCCCCGCAAAGGCTGCCCTGCGGGGGAAGGGAAACCACAAAGCACAGGAAAGCGAAATGTCAAAGTCTAATTTCAAATAGCCCTGACCTGCTGCAGCGGGAGAACACAAGCCTAAAGGTTATCTTGCACAGTGGCGTTTTCTGCCGGGCTGCGGCCGCTCCCTGCGGGAAGGCAGCGGCTCCCCCGGCCCCGGGATGCTCCCGGGATGGTCCGGGTTGGTCCGGGATGCTCCCGGGATGGTCCGGGATGGTCCGAGATGGTCCCGGGATGGTCCGAGATGGTCCCGGGATGCTCCCGGCTCTCCCCCAACCCCGAGGATTCAGCGGCTCCCCCGTCCCGGGATGCTCCCGGCTTTTCCCGACTCGGAGGATCAGCGGCTCCCCCGTTCCCCCCGGGATGGTCCCGTTTCCCCCCGTTCCCCCGGGGGCTCAGCAGTTCCCCCCGGTCCCCCGGGACGCTCCCGTTCCCCAGCGCCGATCCCACGCTGCCATCGTGCGGCCGCTGCCGGCCCCTCGCACCGCTCCCTCTCCTCGCTCCCGCGAGCCACCCGCCAAGGGGGAATCACAGAGTCATGGAAGGGTTTGGGATGGAAGGGACCTTCAAGAGCATCTCGTTCCACCCCACGGGCAGGGACACCTTCACTAGCCCAGGATGCTACAAGTCCTGTCCAACCTGGCCATGGAGACTTCCAGGGATGGGGCAGCCACAGCTCCTCCGGGAATTCCATCCCACTCCCTTCCAGGGAAGAATTCCTTCCCAACATCCCATCTAATCCTGCCCTCTGGCAGATTAAAGCCATGATGCCCTTCAACAGTTGCTGTGTGGCCTTGGGCAGACCCGAGTTCCTCAGGACTAATTGTGGGCTCTCTGAGGCAGGCAGGACACGAACACCTCCTCCTGCCAGGCTAAATATGAATGGACATCTCTGGGCAGAGCATGTTCCATCCCAAAGGTTTGCCACTTGTGTAGCAATGCCAACATCCCACATTCTTCTCACTGAATGCTTTACCTCCCTGTTTGTGGGAAACGGGGACAACAGCATCCTTCCTTAACTCCTTCCCAATTTTCTTTGTCCTCCTGCTGCTGTTTCCCACTTCCAGCAGCAGACACAGCAGGCCAGGAGACATATTTACATCCCACAGTGTGGCTAATCCACGGCCAAGGAGAGGCCAGAGGGAGCAGGAATACACAGGCTGGCCAAATCATTGCTGCTGAAGGAAGAGCTGCCAGACCACAAGGCACAGCCTCGCTCCATACCAGGATACTCCGATCAGGGAACAGGGATGTGCTGTGTCAACACCAGCCCGACCAAGTGCCCCAACAGTTCCACGCACAACTGCCTCAGCTTTCCATCCATGGGCATCGTCTGGGCCAGGGTGCTCCAACCCTGCTCCTCCAGGTGAACACAGAGCTCTTAGGAACTCATTGCAGTGAGAAAAGCTGAGTCGCAAGTTTCTTGAGTTGGGGTTTTTTTGCTAAATTCTTGTAATCCTTTTTAAATATTAACTGTGCAGAATTGACAACTCCTACAGAAGGGAAAATCCTGACACTAATGTACCTCTCAGTCATAAAGAATTCATGCATTTTACCCTGTTTTAAAACTCATTAACCAAGCTTCTGGAAGCAATTTTTCCATGACCCAAAGTGACAAACAGTTTGAAAATTTCTCTGGGTAACAGTTGCCTTCGAAGCACTAAAAATTTATAAACTTCTCATACAGTTTCTGCCATTTATCATTGCTAAAGTAAATGGAAGCAATGGAATCGACTATGCATCATGAGTAATATAATGCAATATTAAAGGACACCCAGTGGAGCAGTTGAGAGGCTGAAGGATCTAAATCATAGGCTTGGTGCTGGGAAAGCAGAAGGAAAATGTGCAGCCCCATTTGTTGGTGTCTGTAGCTGTCACTGCTGCACAGGGCTATGGAAGTGACAGCAGTGATTTACTGCTCACGTGAATTAGAAGAGAAAGGAACAGTGGGAAGAATTCCTGAGGAGTGATCACAAGTTGTCACACTGCCCACCACAGCCTGAGCTACACAAAAACCTGCAGGAAGATAAGGATGTGGGCTCAGGCAAAAGAAGAGCCTCACTCATGCCCTGCTCCTGGGGTTGCCAGGAGGGCAGCCTGGAGCATCCCAGCTCTTTTGGGGTGTCCTCTAAACTACTTCCTAGAGAAGGACAGGTAACAGGCACTGGTGAAATCTGAAGGAGATTCCCACCTTCACCTCTTCTGATTTCTTTTTTGTCATCCTCTACTGGTAAAAGATGCCCTGGCAATGAATGAGTAGATGCACCAAGGAAACAAAAGAACTCCTTTGAGTAGACAGTTCTGAATACAACAGAAGTTAATCATGATGTAAGAAATAAGTCCCCCTTCCCACTCCTCTGTTCCTCCTCCAATAATCTGCAAATTCTATTAACTGGGATGATGTGGCACAGTGGGATGGATGGGGCAGACAGGGAGGCACAGACAGAAATCCTTCCTGGTGCAGGGCTGTGCTGCCACCGGGGAAGAATTTTATCACAGGGATCAGGACAAACCCTAATCATGTCAGGGAAATTCTAAGATGAAAATGAAAGTTTAAATTCCTTGAGTGTTTATCTTCATTTGTATATATTTGGCTGTTAAGATGGACTTGTACACAGTACCACCCCCAGTGGAATGAGGAGTGCATTTATGAAAGCTGAAGCAACATGAACTTCATCTCAAAAGTCTCAAAATACTATTTAATTCATGTTTCTCTCTTTAAAATCAAAAGATATATCATTTTTCTTGTATGATGGTCAAACAGTTCTATTGCTCTCCTGGGATAATTATATATATTATCAGCAAATGAGCAGCTTCTGAAGACATGAAATTGATATTCAGAGTGCCCTGCTTTCAGGTTTTTAATAAGAAATTTCTCACCATCACAATTATAGAAAAAAGGGTTGGAAGAAAATAGATAAAACATTCTAATGGTCCAAAAACCCAAGGGACACAAGGAATTTTGAAAGCAAACTTCTCTGCTTTAAGCTTATGGTCTTTAAGAAAATCTCCTGACTTTGGAGAGCATTTTTGGCTTTTGAAAGCTACCCCTTGGATCGATAAGGCTGCTCTTCATGGCCACTTCCCTAAGATCTTTGCAGAAAACACCTGGAGCCAACACAGGGAGCAAAGAAGGCAGCAGGATTCCCATCAGCACCACTCCAGCTTCCCTGCTTGGATGTTTTCACGGCACAATCCCATTTCTGTGTAAAACCAGCCCTGCTTTAGCAGCTCCCCAATGACAGGGGCACACCCTGCAGCAGTGAGCAGATCTGCCCCAAGGAAACGTGGAGATTCCCCTTGGCTGGCAGGAATATTCCCACAGAGGAGGGCATGGAATCTTGGCTTCCAGGGACAGCTGTGCCTCGCTGGGGTCTGGGGCTCCAACATGAAGGTCCCAGGAAGGATCAAGGTGCCAAGAGGACATCACCCCTCTCAGAGAATTGTGAGGTCACTTTCCCACCAGTCTGATACTACCAAGAGTAAACTGGAGCTGGCTGCACGTGGCACATCCCAAATGCAGTCTGGAAGGAAGGGAAGACCAGAGCATCACTGGTTTCCCATTCCCAGCTCCACCTGACAAGCTGCCTTGTCCTCCCAGAGACACACCCACCCTGGCCTCTATGGAGAGCTCATGGAATGGTAAATTAGGCTCTGAGCTTCTGGAGGATGCTTTGGGAAAGCATTAAAAGGAGGATATATTCATATTCTACTATCCTAATTATATTCAGTGAAGTGTAAAAGTCCAGTCCCCATGGTTCCAATTTCCAAATGCCCAGCCCCTGCAGGACACACACACACACACTTTAGAACAAAACACCATAAAAAGATCAAAGATGCCCCTGGGAATACATTCTCTGCACTCTTCAAAGCCAAATGTCCCCTCACTTGCCCCCTTGTAAACTGATTAATTTCAGTGGGAAGAATCTGCTCACAAAATCAGCAAATCCATGCAGTGAGAAGAAGTGTTTGTACGAGTTGACTCAGGGGCTTGAGGCAAAACCCAGAGAACCTCTGTGTTCCCCTCTGCTCACCAGAAACAACAGGATCTATCCTAATGCTCCTTTCCAGGCTGCAGTTGGTGTTTAATCTGTTACCAGGCAGCTTTTCCTTGAGTGGTTTTGCACCTGGATCAGATGCAAGGATGAGGGAGTGGAGGAGAGCACCATCTGGCCAGGCCTGGCTGCTGCAGCCCCAGTGCCTGCGGTGCTCTTGCAAACTGTGAGGAATGCTCACCCAGCAGACTCCGTTCACATCCTCCCTCCTATTGACTAAAGCTGCTCTGGCCCTTCTGGGCTGCTTTATAGAAGAATTTGGTGGGAAGATGAGGGCTCTGAAATCCAAACCAGCCTCCAACGTGCCTGTGTGTGGTCTGAGCAGGCAGCTTATGCAATGAGAAATGGGAAGCCACTAAAATGATTCTGCTTCTAAATATTTTGACCTTTATTGACATTTATAAGTAGCAGGCAGCTTAATTACCAATTAAAGGAAGTTATTAGCTACAAAAGGAGCCTGTTCTTTTTTTTCCCCCATGGCTCCTTTCCCAAGCCAGTGCTGTTAGATGAGATTTCTGGGGCAGGACGAGGCAGAGGAGCCCGGGAGACCTTGGCTACTTTACAGCAAATCTATACAGAAATCCTTATAGAAGTCAAAAACCTTCATAAAGTGGGTACTCTGGGAACAGCCCACTCAGAACAACAGCCTCTCCATTGCTGCTGGGGTTAAAGCCTTGTATTACAGCCCTGTCACCTTCTCCCAAACAGAATTGCTTGCTGGGCATTATTGCTGGCTGGTTTGCTTTCAAGCACACCCATAAAGAGGCCTCTCCAAACTGGTTTTGTGGGGTTTCATGAGGTTTTTTTTCCCTTTTCTTCACAATATGCATTTAGGGCCTGGCATGAGGAGCTGAGAATATACAAGACTTGGCTGCTGATCCTGAGACATTCTCTTAAAACAGCTGGGAGTTCTACCCCAGAGATGGATGAATTCCTACAGCAAACAAAGCAGCTCCTTTAAAATCACCTAGATCCCTGTTCTACCTCCAGGACTGCAAGGGTTGGGAGCCCTGAACACATTTAGGATCCCACTAGAGCCTTAGGATTGCTTGCTGGGTGATGGCACTCAAGAGAACCTCTTAATTAGGAAATATTTATTGGAATGAGCAATGCCCTCCCATTTTAAGAGTATATTTCTTTCAGTAAAAATTAACTACAACACATACCAAACCCGCAGTCTGAGCAGAGCTCTGATACTGAGAGAGGTGTGATTTTTTCAACTAAACTAGTGCTAATATGGATTTAAAAATAGCCTCCTCAAACAACTACCCAACCCTGTACACCCAGATTATTTTCAGTTCCATAACACACATAAATGCTGTTTTAAGAGTCTGTATATGAAGGGAGAAGGCATGTAGGTAAGACATGGAAATCCAAAGACAGAGACTCGAAAGAGTGTTTCCTCCCTGGCTGAATAAGCCCAAGGTATGACTTCCCCTGTAGCTGGGAAGGTGGCTGAGTGATCCAGACCACACTTTGGAGTGTATCAGACCCAAGAGATGGAAATATCAGCGTTCTCCCAGGCACAGTAATTTAGGGTTTTATCAAATCTCCTCCTGCTTATATCCAAAAAAAGTCCCACAATCCTCTCCATCAAACTCAGCTTCTGATTTTCTGATAAACCTCTGGAGTCTCAAGCAACACTTTTAATGCTATTTTTTTTCTTTCTCTGAATTTCTACCCTGAATCCTCCCAGTTTTTGCTGCTCTGTATTCTTTGCACCTTCCTTACTGAGTTGGTAACTCACCCTCACTTTCAGAGTTAAAAAAAATATTTTTTCAACCTAATTGAAACTTTGAGTTTGATCCTACAATCACTAAAGTCAAAGGCAACAAGGACATTCTGTTCAGTGGGAACAGAACAGACCCAGGTTCCTGGACAGTGTGTTTTCAATCAGGGAGCCTTCCCATTTCAAAGGAAATCATTTGCATCATATTTGTATTCATTGTCCACCTACACAGGATGGGAAATCTGCTGAACAAAAAGGTTAAGTGTGCTGGTGCCAAGAGGGCAGGGCTGCTCTCCTGTACCTGCTCCAGGAATTCCACCAAACCCCGGTGCAGTGCTGGCTCGGGGGAGCCAGACCTGTTTCCCAGGGTGCATGAAAGGTCAGCTGAGATCCCGGTGTGTCATTTCCTCCCAGCAACAGGCCACGTGTACCAAAACCAGAACTAAGGCTCAAGTGAAAGGAGGTACCAAAGGAAGCTGCTGCAGCCCCTCTGACACCGTTTACTCCAATATGTCACTTTGGATCAACAGAGAAAGGTCCTCCTGAGAGTGTTTATCAGGAGTTCTTGTGCCTGGTGCAGAAACGCTGACAGGATCTTTCCCTGTTTTAGTTTTGGGCTCCTGCAAAAGATTGTGAGTCGCTTGTTTGGGTGTTTTACACAACAGGACTTGTTTTCTTCCTCTAATGTTTGAGCTGGTTTTAGATATTACCTCTGGTGAGAAGACACTCAAACCCCTAATTTTAATTCCAAGAGGCTTCCCAGAGCTTCTCTAAGTCCTTTGGCACTTTCACCAGCTTCATTTATATTCATTGGATCAGTTTTCTCCTCAGCTTTCAATTTAGAGCTGGACCTGAAAGTTCATCTACACTTATGATCTGTGATGGTGAACAGCACCTTCTCCTCCCTGCATGGGAACCTGTTAAGGATGAGCAATAACAGTGGGCAGCTATTCTGGCAGCTCCTTCCCATCCCAGGGAGGGATGGAATGGGATCTCACATCCTGTGTGAACATCCAGTTATCAAACATCTGAGATTACACTCAAATACATCTTCCTGAAGATTAATAACAAGCAAAGCTTGTGCAAATATCAGCCAAAGCAGGCTCCAAAGACTTGGGAAAGCAAATCAAAGTCAACTTGCAAGAGTGAACAGGTAGCAGTAGGAATAAAACATTTGCCTGGATTTTGCCAGCCTTGAACAATTCAGTAAATCACCTCAGTGCATGCACACAGCCTGGTAGGAATCAGCAGCTGAACTGCCCTGAGAACTGGGCAGTGGGCTCTGGCAGGAAGGAAATTGCTGCCACATGCAGTAAATAAAAAGGTTTTTTTTAAAAAAATACACACATAGTTGTGCTGCAGAATCATTCCATTCAGCCTGGCCTGAAACACAGGCAGCTACAAACCCATCATTCATCTCCAACATAAACACAGATTGGGTTAGACTCGCAGTAACATAGCTTGGGATTTTTAGTAGATGACATAAATAAATGTATTTTTATATTTCCTGACCACATGAAGCTTGAAATCAGGAGTTCTAAAATGTGAGCCACACACTGCAAGGCTTCTAATAGCCAATAAATTCAGACAGTCACACTGGAGCAATGTTTTCTTCTTAAAGGTACATTTTGCTGCAGTGTATATAAATACAAGGGGACTTGTTTTTTTATGGATTTGTAATTATATGTAGCTGAACATGATCATTCAATAAAGGTTAAAGTTCTCTTAGGAGGACAGCAAGATGGAAACCACTTCAGAAGGCACAATCTCGGACCCCAAATATTATTTCTACATGGAAAGACATTAGTAAGGAGCTGGGGGAAGGCTGAGGAAAATTACTTTCTCCCAAAAAAAGACCAATCCAGGAGAGGGAAGGTAAAACATCCCCGCTGAAGAACATCAATGTATTCCTCTGTTCCTGTCCCACCTCTGCTACACTAAGAAAGCACAAAACAAGCTCTCATCCTGCCCAGTGCATCCACTTCCCATGTGCAAAGCAGGGATTCTAGTGCTGGAATTCCTTCAGGTGGGGTTAAAGGGATGAACGACCCTAGAGAAACACCAGCAGTGCTTCAGAGCTAAAATGCTCCCATGCTAAAGGCCATTTTAGTGGAGATCAGCATCATCACCATGCCAGCCCACACTGGGGACTGGAATACAACAGATAACAGGGAATTTTCAGCTTCTCAGACTGGGCCAGCAGCAAAGCAAGGGCTGATTTTTGGGTGGCAGTTGGCCATGTAACACTTAGAGGGCATAAGGTCCATACAGGCTGATGCCCAGCAGTGAGAGGCCTCAGAGATGAGGGTGACAGCAGGCTCTCAGCTGAGCTTCTGGACCTGCAGGTCCCTGACACAGAGACCTGCTGCCCTGGGGGAGCACTAAAGTCGGTGTGTGCTGGCTCTGCTGCCCCTCAGTGCCGGGATGCTGTTGGAAAAGCCAGGCTGGAATATCTGAGCGCTGATGTCACTGGGATACAATTGCCTTGGAGGCTGTTCAGCTTTCCTCGGGGCCCATTCCTTCCAGGAGCCTCGAGGAGCTTTGTCTGATGCTGGAGTTTTATGAGCAGAGACAAGTGAAGGTGCCAGCTGAGCCTCACTCACAAGGAGCCAAATCACCCTGCTGAGGCAGGATTTAAGCTCAGCTTAAAAACCAGCAGTTGAGGCTCAGTAACTGGAATGGAGGAGCAGAATGAGTTTGAGATCACCAAGAGCTCTCAACTGGAATGGAGCTGCATGATGACAAACAACATTACCAAGAGCCTCTCCACCCACCTATGTTAAGGCTGAAAAGTCAAGCGTTCAAGAGCTGGAAACACCACAGTTAGGGCTGCCATGTGTAGTCCTACTTCACTTCTCCTGTGTGATACAATTAAAAGACATTTTTCTCCATGGTCTCACCCCATTTAGTGGGTAGGATGAACAGAGCTATTCAGTGTGTTTTTTTTACCTTTTGGAGTCAATGTGTGGCCTTGGTTTTATTTATAGCCTGTCATTTAAACTCTTCACTGAAAACAGGATTATTCATGTCCTTGTGGGTTTTAATATAACACTTATCACAGAAATATTTGCTTCAAAAACATAACAAATGTCTCATGACAAAAGCCCTGCCAGTAAGGTAGGATGGTAGCACAGTCCCTCAAGCCCAAATGCTTAATCAGAATCAGAGGTCCCACAAGATTGTTTTGATTAGTATGAGGTCATCTGAATGTAATATAGTGTATAATATATTCCTGTTTTTTAGCAAACCACGGGTAACAAAACCCCATTTCTCTGGGAGAAAGCTCCAAAACTTCCACTGCCTTGAGTTCTGGGTCTGAGAAACCATCTGTTTCCTTTCAGGAGTGGCCACAACATTTGCAAACCTTGTTTTCTGTGGTTTAAAGCACCTCCTCCCATGAGCACTGGGCCAACGACAAGCAAGGCCTAATCTGCAGCAAAGTAATGCAGCAGAGTAAGACCGCAATGAAATTATCCCCAGGTCACTTGATTTTGGAGGATTCACACTGAGATTTGCAACTTAAAAGGGAAAACAGTTACTCCCTCCCTCTGTTTGCATGCCCTCATATAGAAGTGTACATGCATGTGTACCTGGTATGCAATATGCCTGAAACCAAAGAAGTAATCATATCTGATCATATATATAATAATATATAACATAATAATAGAATATAAAATATATCATTTTATATGTATATAAAATTCATATGTGAAACATCTTTAAATTTGTAGCACCCAACAATGCTGATGTTCATTTTCAGCAGTCAAGCAACCACCAGCAAAATTTCAGCAGAAACCTTTAGTTCAGGCCCTACATAATCCTTCTTCTCACCAACAAGACAATTTCCATCCACCCTTTTGATTTGGATCAGGTTATAAATCACTAACTCTGCTTTTGAGACATCATCTCTGTACAAAAAATGTTCCTTCAAGTTCTTCTACCACATTTGAGAAATACAATTTTCCAGTTTATGTGAGCCTGGAGTCCCACCTGCACATCCTGGCAGAGAAATCAAGCCATGATTCCCTGTCATAGCGCTTCTTTTACACCAGCCTCAGAGAAATGCCTAGGTTAGAAATGTTTGTTAAAACATTTACTTACTGCTCTGACAGCCCTCAGGGTCTCTGTGTATTCTCCTGGTCCATATTGTTTATCTGAACCTTTCTTCAGTGATCCTGTTTGCAGAGGAGAGGTCTGACAGCTGAAAGAAAAATGCACAATGCTCACAGTTTATATCCACAAGACTGGAAATCTGGCATTCTGGAGCATTATTATTATTATTATTACAAACATATTTTGGAATTTGTATTTTTGGCACGACTGGAAGATTCATTGTAAAGAATAGCTTAGCTTTTTTAAAATGTGTTCAATCAACTTGGATCTTCTCAAATTCAAATATTTCAGCAAGTACTGTAACTAAGATTCTGGTTTGATTTGATGTAGTAGAAACAAAATTCACAGACATGATCTCAAGTATAATTTAGCAGCATCTTTAGAAATACTACCATTATTATTGTGTTCAGACTGTTTAATCCTTCCCATCACAAGTGGAAAAGGCTCCCAGAACTCATCTAAGCCCTGCAGTAATTAGCCACACTTCCAACAGACTTATCTTCAGACCAGTCCCCAAAGCAATAAAGGGGCTGTGAGGAAGCACTGGGGCAGATATTTCACTCTAAGGACACATTAACTCTCCAGTGGCATCGCTTGGTGTTTGACTGGAGCACAAGCTCCTAATGAGCACTAATAAGGCCTCGTCTCTGAAATTCACCCCAGAAAAAGTAAAGGTAAAGAAAGCCATTGCTTTTTCCTCTGCTTGTTTGGTTTGTTTGAATAAATAAGCTACAAGGAGGTCCAGGCCGTGGCACCCAACAACTGTCACTGTAAGGGCTGTAGAAGAATTGAGACTATGCCAGTTCATGCTCACGCTTTCCTGTGAATGTTAAATTTTGCCCAGGCAATACAAGGAGCCTGGCAGCTCAGAAAGCAGCTCCCTCAGGCTGTGAGGGGAAGGCCCTGCCCTCCCTGGCAGACCTGGCACTCCAGCCCAGCTGTCCTGGGGCTGCACAGAACCTTGTGCATTGCCTTGCTGCTCTTCTCCACCCGGCCAGGCCAGGCAGGCAGAGATCCCTAGCATTAGTATTTCACCCATCAGTCCCAGCTTTCCAGCTCACTGGGGCCCTGGCAGCACCTTTCCCTGGCATTTTTCAAAGCCCCTCACAGGTGGAGGGGCTGAGGAGGCCAGCCCAGGTCAGGCTGGCACTGCCAAGGTCCCAGTGCAGTGCAATGCTGCCTCTCCCTGGAGCACAGCTCCGAGCTCTGCAAGGCTCCCAAGTGCCTCTCCAGCCTGAACCTCTAGCCCTGAGCAGAAGCAAACTTCTTCTCAGTGTCTTTAGTCACTGAAGTCCTTTATCTGTGCACTCCCAGATAATTTGTGCCTCTTTGGTGCATGAGACAGGGACTGTCCTGCCTTCTAGGGCAGCACCACAGATAAAATGCCCAAAGGGTGTGTTTTAAAACTGAATTTGAAGCACTGAATTTGGATGTTTCATAATCTAAGCTGACTATCCATAGAAAGAACAATTGTATGATTTTAGTAAGGACCTAATTCAATAATGAACTAATTCAACCCCTTCCGAAACAATTCATGAGCTCTCTCTCGTTATCAACTTGCAGTGCTTGGGGACCTTCACTAATTACCACTATTCTTCATTGCTGTCTGTATTTATGTTATGGGTGCAGGGTAAGGATGGACATGGAAGGAAAATATAACTGTGCCTTTTTGTTTATACTCACAAACAGTGATGGGAAAACCTCCAAGAGCATTCTGGATGTTTTGAAGTTGTCAGGACACTTCATTTTCTCTCATTCCCAAGCTTCAGAAGCTTCCTCTTTGTGATTGCAAACAGATGATGGCAGAGTCTGCAATTAGACTAATCCAAGAGAATTCCAATCAGTGGTAGCCTGCAGCAGCTTGCAGGGCTCACATCAAGTGGAGGCCCACCCTTAGCACCAAGCTGTCAGCAGGAAAAGAGAAATTAAAATTGATTTTTAGAAGCAAACTTCTGTGACCTTCCTCATAGCACCCAGGGGGATTATAACATCTGTCATTTATTACACGTCATGGTTGGGATTTTCAACCAAAAACTGAGATTGGGCATTCAAAATCCAAAATGCACCTTTGACTGTTTCAGTGCAAAGGCTCAGGAGTTCTGACCACCTGGGAGTCCCACAAAAGGGGGCAGTTTCTGCACCTCTCTGCATGCACTGAGAAATGTTGTTAGGAATGAACAATTTAGGAGGAGCTTGCTTGAAATGACACCTTTAAAACAGAATAGATTCTCAGATTTATCGTATCCTTGCCAATCTTTACAAGCTTTTTTCAAAAAACAGGGTCTCCAACTGTTTAATTTTTCCAAAAACTACCCCAGTAAAACCAGTGGTTAGTGATAACAGCAACTCAGTGAGCTCCAGGGGCACTGGTTTCCAAAACAGTGTAGGGGCTGCTAAGTAGATATGGTGTGAGTTTTAGTTACCCATCTCCATCTCAGCTCAGGGATCACCCTTCAAACACAACATCTTCCAGACTCTGGAGGTTTGCTTTCCATGGAGACTGTCTTCAGAAGCTGCCCAGAGAATTCCCAGGATACAAGGCTGGTGTTCCTCACAGTGGGAGGCCAGCAGAGGTGGGCCCCAAACAGGAAAGCAAGGCATCCTCATTTCACTTACTTCCAATTTCCTATTTTCCTCTGAAAAGCAAGACCAGGCCATTAATACAGTTGAGCTTCAGACAAAAAGTTTCCAAAACTAGCTAAGGAAATGCAAGGAAAGTCATTTTGTAACACAGAAAAATACAAGCACAGTTATACAAGTGTTCTTGTTCCAAGAACAATTGTAAGTGCGTTTTGTTTTGATTTTGAAAAACCTCCAATATCTCAGTGTAGTTGCACAGACCACACACTGGAAAAATTACGTGGTTTTCTGGGCGCTGTATAATAAGAAAGGATGTTTCTCTCTGAGACAGAAAAGGCCTATTCAAGGTTGGAAAGGGAGTGTAGTTTGGAAGAATGAAGAATCAGGAAGCTGGGGAGATAGGTCATAATTGTGTGAGGATGATTTGGTCTAGTTGTCTGAACAGCTGCCAGGGAGTTGGGAAAGACAGGCTCTGCTATTTCATCAAAGCATGAGGGCTAAAAGCAAAACTGCAGTAAAGGCCAGTGTTAGGGTATCTGCTGTTTGGGGTGACTCCATCCCTGCTGTCTGTCTGCAGATAAGAGGTTTTGCAACACAAAGACAGAAAACAAAGCGGGAGGATAAATATCAATTTGTTTCAGATGGCGGGGTTTGTACCAAAGTTTCTGTGATATGGTCACCCAGTATTCCACAGCCAGAGAATCCATAAATCTCTCCATCCTTTATGGATGCAGGTCCACTCCAGGCTGTGACAAGGGCATAGCAGATCAACCACACACAGACTCAGTCCTGACTCCACCCTGATTTCACACCCCTCGGAGTGAGCCCATTGCATAGCCCTCCTTCCAGGTTATTTCACTGGCCAATTCTGGATGGAATCCACCCAGTACATTTTTTAAAAACCATTCTTTTTACCAATAAAACACAATAAAAGATTTTACACCCTTGATGTGTTTCTGGCACATTTTAAAAACTGCTGCTAATAAAACTTTTCCAAGAGGAAAAAATGACCAAGCTGTCACAATGCAAATATCTCACAGTTTGGGGGTTTTTTATAAAGTTGGGCTTTTATGCAGAAAACTGGGAAACAAGATCACAGGAGAAGATTGTTTTAAGAGCAAAAAACCTGGGTAAGCACAGCTCAGAGTGGAACAGTGCCCTGTTTGTAGCAGCCCATGTGAAATGCCCTTGGAAAGAGCCACGTTCCCATGCACACCAAGGGTTGGCTCCACCAGGTGACTGTGGGCCCTAAAGCAGCAGCCAGGCCTGTGTGTATGGCCCTGAGGTCAGTCCTGGCCTCATCCAAACTCCCTGGGCCTCAGCTGCTCCCATGGAGAAAGGGTGATCTGCCTCAGTCTGCTCCCACTGTCAGCTCTCTGAACAGTCACAGTGTCTGCTGGCACACCAAAGCCTTTGTTCTTGGTGTGCTTTTAGGTGCAATTATGATTTAACGAGGACTGACTAATGCCCAGCCTTAATCAGCACGACTCTGGAACTGTGCAGCACTGCAGTGACTCTGCTCTGCTGCCCTACCCAGTTCTGCAGGAGAGAAAACATGCCAAATGTCAAATAAGTGCTTAAAAAGGTACCTCTCCAATACTGCCCCTCGTGCACATCAGCAATCCCAAAGGATACGAGTGGATTTTCAAGGATCATCTACACGCTTGAAAATGGCCCACCCAACAAGCAGGAAGGCAAGCAAGTGTACAGAGAGACCTGCATGGCTCAACAAGGAGCTCCTGACAATATTCCCACTCTAATTCCAATGCACGTTTTAACTTCTGAGATCAGAGGCTCTGTATGAACTAAAAAGTTCCTGCTTATTTTACCAGGCCGCATTTTAACGTGAACACTTTATTACTAAATTTGCCACGAGAGGGCACTAGTTCTGCTCTAAAAAGACCAAAAAAGACCAAACCGAGGAGCTAAATAAATAAAGGGGAGTTTGTTTCCAAACCGTACAGGGCAGCCACTCACTCCCAGTGTCCAGCAGCTCTGGGGGGCACAGCAGGGAGGGGAAACCACCAACCAGCCAGAGCCAACCGAGCTGGAGCTGCTCCTGCTGCCCTGGGACACCCCTCTTGCTCCCAGACCCTCTTTGCTCAGGCTGGGTGTGGGAAAGGCTCCCACACCTTGTTGGATGGGTGTTGTCCAGAGGTTCCCTCTGCTGCTCTTGGGAGGCTCTTTCCTCTCATGGAAAGGCTTCTCATACCTGCCAGCCACGTGAGCAGCAGTGCCTAAAACCACATTTTGAGCCCAGCACTAGGTCACCTGTTCCATGGCCTTTTCAATGCACATTGTCTGTGAGGGGGAACTGAAAGATGACTCACAGAACTAAAAGAACGAAGAGCTGGAGCTTGAGCTGAACCTTCAGACTGGCAGAGCTGTTTTTTAACATAGACATCACCATAAGGAGTTCCTCTAGAAACAAGAGAAAAGAAAAAGCATGTTATTTTCCAAGCCTGCATCCTGAATATCTGATTCAAAGTGATGTCACATGAAAACAAAGCCCTTGGCCTCACAAAATCTGTCAGTGAGGCCTCCTTGCCAAACACCACCCAGGACACAGACCAAGAGAAAAATCACGGAGTCCCAGAATCCAGGAATGGGTTGGGTTGGAAGGAACCTAAAATTTCATCTTGTTCCATTCCCTGCCATGGGCAGGGACACCTTCCATTGGGCCAGGTGGCTCCAGCCTGGCCTTGGACACTCCCAGGGATGGGGCAACTACAGCTTCTCTGGGCAACCTGAGCCAGAGCCTGCCCACCCTTCCTCACAGGGAAGGATTTCTTCCATATATCTCACCTAAATTTCCCCTGTTTCACTTTGAACCCCTTCCTCCTTGTCCCATCACTACAATTCCTGGTGAAAAATGTCTCCAAATGCTGTAGCAGTTTGGAGATGTAAATGCCTACAAACTGCAGTTGTGTATGAACATATAGATCCCTGCAAAGCTGATTTTGCTCACAAAGGAAAATCGCTCACTGCTAACAGATCCCTATGGTTAAGCTAAAGCTTGTCCTGCACCATTGACTGTGGATACAAAAGGATTGTTCTTTTTTGTTTTGGCTCCAAGTGAACAAAATGCTGTTTGCAACTAGATGTTTCCCCCGAGTTTCTGTGACAGCTGGATTCATTCCATGCAATTCCCCTGGGAAAGTGGATTTATTCTGGATGCCCCGGTAGGTTTGTGGTAGTGCAGAGGAATCTCCCAGTTAGGACACGTCTGTTGTGAAGAACACCAGGTAAGGCAGAAACGGGGGGAAATTAAAATAACTCCATGTGTACTCAGGGCAGAAGGTTCTAGGGCTGCCAGAGAGAAGGAGGGTCAAAAGGGCTTTACAGGACCAGCTTTACAATCTGAACTTATTAAACCTTTTTGCACTATTTGAATAGCTGTTTCTTCTACTGATCTGTGAAGGTACATGCCAGAAAAACAGAGCAATGAGGAGTTCCAAAGTGCATGTGTTAATATGAAAAGGAATTGATTGAATATTCCACAATGGACTGTGCATGTGACTGTTTTCCTCAAAACAGGGTGTTGTAAAATCATAATGGGATGCTTGTGCTTGAGCAATTCTTGAGGTACTGAAATGATTTCTGATATTACTGCTAATAATAAGAATAATATTCAGGCCAAAGAGTGAAAAAATATACTGATATTGATTCAATCTCCTTAGCTGCAATTGAGTTCCTAGTTCCCAAAATATGAACCAGATAGTTACAAATGACTAAAACCATAACCAACACCCTAAAATATTATTAAAGCCATGCTCTGACTTTGGAAGAGAATTGTCAGCAGCCTTGTAAAACCCTCAGCCCTATTGCCCTGGGGCAATGTCCCAGCTACAGAATCCACTGACAGACCCCCCCAGAGCACATTCTGTTTTCTCTGCCTTCTTTTCATGTGACAAAAGGAACACCACTAAGAAAAAAGCTGCAATTAAAACGGCAATAATTGCAGTATTAATTTCAATTTTCCTTTACAACTTTCCCCAGGGTTTGTTGGCATCACATATTTGGGTGGTAAGATGCTGGAGCATCATCACTTCTGTCTTGCCAGTTTGCAGGGTTCTAGTTACTGGTGGGGGAGTTTGGAATCCAGACCAAAACAGAACAACAAAGAGATGTTTAGAATAATTATGGAAAACAGGCAGCTTATCACAAGAGCAGTAGTTATGATGAGGCACTTTGTTGTTCCCTAGTTCTCATGACCCTGCCAGGAGCTGAACTGCCTCTTCCCCTTAGCCCGAGCACTGCTCTGGCCTCCACTGACCGAGGGGCTGGTTCAGCAGGAACCAGCTTTGGCCCTGGGTGCCCTGAGCCCGCTGAGGAGCAGCAGCTGCTCACAGAGCCCCTGTGTTGCCAGGTGGGGCGTGCAGAGGAGCCTGCAGGCTGTGGATGGACGTGCTGAGGGTGTGGGCCGTGCTCCTGCTGGCCATGGGGCTGCGCGCCGCCCAGGAGTTCCAGTGGACCAAGAACAACCCCGGCTCCTTCTACTACGGCACTTTCCCAGCCGGTACATGGGGCTGCGCTCGGGCTGGGCTTACAGTGCTCCACAAACAGTGGGCTGTTGGCACAAGAGACCACAAGGTTTGCCTTGTGCTCCCAGGGAAAGGGCAGAACAAAAATGCAGTTCCATTCTTTGGGAACCAGCCCTGGGAATACCGGGATCCATGTAACCCTGCACTCCATAGTCACCTAAACCAGTAAATACAGAGTAAATGCTGACAGGTTAGTGTTCCATAGCGAGATCTCCCTTTCCAGGCTCTCACTAAGATGCACAATAAACAAATCACAGCTAAGAACTCTGACTTAAGAAATGAGAGCAGTAACTGCTGGGTTTGTTTCAAGATGTTCAGTATTAGCCAACCCACTCTTCAGTACTGATTTATGAACCTCATCCTTTCTTCCACATATATTTACATACACACACTTCAGTCAGCCAAAATCAAAACTAGGAAGATACCTGGCTGGCTTTCATGCTCAAGTTATTTAGGTAATTTATGAAATGGATTAATCATGGTATTTTGTATAACAGTAGGAAAATAATCCAGAATATTTCTATGTATTCTACATAATAGAAAAACTTGTAATTGCTAAACCCACCATAAAAGCAGTAGGGAGAATGATGCAAAAACCTCAAATTTTTTTAAGTAAGACATTTCTGCCAGGCTATCACTGTAAAACACAGTTTTGATAGATTTAATAAATGAAAGAACTAAAAGTGCTTTTTCAGTGCCTCAGAACAGGACACCTTCAGTTTATGCCCCCATTTCAGACAGTCCCTTTCTAGGCACCGGTACATTTTCACATGGAAATCATTGGCCTCTTGTCAGCACTTACTTTCACTTTCAGTTCCTTTCTCCTATGGAAATGGAGTAGCAAGGGCAGTTTAGCAGGAGAATGTGTGGATAACTCCCCTATTTTTCCCCTCAGGTTTCCTCTGGGGTGTGGGAAGCTCTGCGTACCAGACTGAGGGGGCCTGGGACAAGGATGGGAAAGGCCCGAGTATCTGGGACGCTTTTACTCACAAGAAAGGGAAAGTGTTCAGGAATGAAACGGGAGATTCAGCCTGTGATGGCTACTACAGAGTCAAGGTATCATTTCACTCACCTCTGCACACACTACTGGGCTAAGCCAGGATTTCTTACAACAAGAACATGTATTCATATGGAATTCAGGGGTTTTCCTAACTCCAGTGTAAGACAATAAAAGAAAGCCTGTGCAAACTTGTTTTCAGCCTAAGCTGAAATGTTTGAGGCCAAGATTTAGACGCTTCTATTATTTTCTAAAACATGCACATTACAAATTCTGACATAAATACAATTGTGGTGCAGAACCTCAGCTTACTTTTCAGTCCTGAGGGTGAAAACACTCAGTTCCCATAGTTACACAAAACATGACAGGACTTCTTTGGAGTGTCAAAATAATTGTTAAGAGGGATAAAAGTAGAACAAACCATCTCAAAGCTCAGCAAATAACTGTTCTGTGCAACTCTTCCACAGTCAGTATTGGTTAAGAGAGGGGAGTAACTCAAGTTCTTCTGCTCAGATTGAGATGTGTGGGTTTCCTTTTCCCAGGAGGACATTCAGTTACTGAAGGAGCTCAGAGTGAACCACTACCTGATGTCTATCTCATGGCCTCGCATTATGCCCACGGGCATCAAAGGTAAGCACAATTCCACCACGTTCTTACCAGGATTTTTATCAGTAATTTTACTCCTCAATAACTCTTCATTAATTAGATTTCAGTTTTCTTGTGTGCAGAATAGAGTTTAGCCATTACAGTATTCCCACTGCTGTAATGTAAAATCCTTTAGGTAAAATTTTTAGATTTCTATTCTTCCAGTTATTTGAGAACCAATCCAGGGAATTCCTTGTCTGTGCTTTTCATCAGCTGAGCAACTGAATGAGAAGGGAATACAGTTCTACAACGATACAATTAACAGCCTTCTGGAAAACAATATTACCCCTATTGTGAGCCTCTACCACTGGGATCTTCCACAGGTAAGACAATACTTAAATTAGAGAAACTTCTAAGACAAAGGCTTCTGATAGGAAATGTATTTCTAAGTTCAAGGACTAAGAGTACTTTAGAAAATTAATGATATCTGCATGATTTAAGCACTTGTAATTATTTCCTATTATTCATTTGCATTTTGTATGCATGGAGTCTTGAAAAATCTCTTTCTGGGCTACTGGTTAACAGGCAGCTGAACTTCAAGTACAATTATTGATTCTTGAAATTCATATTTCCAAAGGTTCTCCAAGAAAAGTATGGAGGCTGGCAGAATATAAGCATGGTAAATTATTTCAATGATTATGCAAATCTGTGCTTTGAGAAGTTTGGTGACCGTGTGAAACACTGGATTACTTTCAGTAATCCTTGGGTAAGTTATCAATGCTGCCCTTCCAAACACTCCCATTGCACAGTTCTGTTCTCAGGATTCCAGGGAAGTGACACTAGAGGAAAGTAGGTTAAAAAATGGAGAGGAAGAGGGAAAGGGAGAGACTTATACCATTACTCTTTGTGGCCAAGAATCTCAGCAGGCAGATTTTGCACAAAGGTAGAGTTTTAAGATATTAAATTCCAGTGAAGTTTTCAAAAATCATCAGCTGGAGAGGAGAGTGGGCCAGGAATCAGAGAGGCCCTTCCTGCATTTCCTCAGGTCACTGCACTAACACCAGTCACCAACACTCTGTTCCCAACAAGCCACACACAGTATAAACTAGGTAGTAAGGGGAGCAGATGGGAGCCCAGGGGAGGGGAAGGAAAAGGGATTGGGGAGGGACAGCCCAGGCAGGAGAGCAGGGGATGCCGGGGCCAGGATGGCAGCACATCTCTGTAACTGTGTGTGTTTGCAGGCAGTGGCTGAGAATGGCTACGAGACAGGAGAGCATGCGCCGGGACTGAAGCTCGGGGGATGTGGGGCGTACAAGGCTGCTCACCACATCATCAAAGTAAAACTGCAACCCTGCCTAAACCATGTGCACATTTAGAACTTTGAGCAGATTTTACTCTTTAAATGGAAATATGGCTTATAACAGAAATATTGCAACAATGCAATTTCCAACTCGAACATTGAAATTATCACCTGCCTTTAAACGACCAGTGTAGCCTGAAATTGTAGGGGTTTGAAGTGACACTGTTGCTACAACTTAAATTTTCCTTATAATTGAAGTGTCTCTTACAGTATGTTTCAACCTGGATGAAAAAGCAAATAAGCAGGTTACTCCAGAAACAAGCAGTAACAGCCTGACCCGTGGAAATGAACTGGAATTTGGCAAGTGACTTCAGGAAGGCTACTGCTTGTTAAAACCTGCCTGAATAAATGAGGCCAAAACATCCCAAGGCCGGAGCCACTGGACACTCCTGTGACTGCTCTGTGTTACCTCCATGGGCATCTCCTGGAGTTTAGGGAAGGAATCTTGCATAATTGCATAAACGCTTTTTGACTTCCTACATCAAATGGAAGTTTCTGTAACATACCCCAAAGGAATTCTGTGATATTTCCAGAGACATCTTAGTGCAAAAACTGCCCTTGCTCTTCCCCAGCTTTCCCTCCTGGCCATGGTGTAAGAGATGGAAACATTCACATGATTTATTGTGCTTTCACTTGCAGAGCCACGCAAAGGTTTGGCACTCCTACAACAACACGTGGCGCAGGGAGCAGCAAGGTAAGCAGGAGTCATCCTGTGCCTACCCCTCTCCTTATACTGAGGGCTTCAAGGTGATGCAGAGAGTGCAGGACTGTCCCTGTGTGTTTTCAGGGATGGTTGGAATCTCCCTGACGAGCGGCTGGGGGGAGCCTGTGGACCCGCACAGCCAGACGGACAGAGACGCTGCCGAGAGGTACATCCAGTTCCACCTGGGATGGTTTGCAAACCCCATCTACAGAGGAGACTACCCAGAGGTCATGAAGAATTACGTAGGTAAGTCCCAGTAACCAACCAAAGAGGAATAAATGCCACACTCTGGGTGCAGCATGGACGAGGACACAGGTGAGACACAGGGAAGCAATCCCTGGGCACCCAGGCTGGCCACAGCACTCCTGAGCAGCCTGGGGACACACCAGAACACTCTAAATCACTGTTTTCTCCACATATCATGCCCAACTTACTACTCCAAACCAAAAGGATGAAAGATTCTTTCATCTTAAGGAAGCAGACACACTCAAGTGACCTCTACACTTACACTAAGCTCAGGAAAACTGTATTTGGCCCTGGCACAGGTTGGGCAGAGAAGCTGTGGCTGCCCCAGCCCTGGAAGTGTCCAAGGCCAGGTTGGACGGGGCTTGGAGCCACCTGGGCTGGTGGAAGGTGTCCCTGTCCATGGCAGGGGGTGGCACTGGATGGCTTTAAGGTCCTTTCCCACCCAAACTATTCCAGAATTTTATGATTCCATGATTTGTTGTTGGTGAGGTGAAGAAACAAATGTCCGAGCTCCTCAGAAGTATGTTTCCTATAATTATTTTGATAGGTAGGAAGAGTGCCCAGCAGGGCCTGGGGACATCAAGATTACCAACTTTCTCAGTGCAAGAGAAAACCTATATTAAAGGCACCTCGGATTTCCTGGGAATAGGGCATTTTACTACTCGTTATGTTCTGCAGAAGAACTTTCCCTTTCTACAAGTGTCTGGTTACCACACGGACCGGGACTTGGCGGAACTGGTGGACCCAAACTGGCCAGCTCCAGGGCCTAAGTGGCTTTATTCTGTGCCCTGGGGATTCAGAAGATTGCTAAACTTCATCAAGGTGGGTAGGGGAGATCTTGAATTAAAAAGGGAGCCAACAAAATGCCTGGTTGCACACAGGAGCTGCACTTACACTATTTTAGATTAAATTCATAGTTACACATTTTCCTTTCTAAAGGTAACTAAGTAAACCTAGACAATTGCTCTTCGGGCATTTTGCTGCTCTCATGTCCTGCCAAAATCAAGTTCTTTTATGTGAAGCAGCCTAAAGCCATGTTTGTTTGCAGACCCAGTATGGGAACCCCCTCATTTATGTGACAGAGAACGGAGTGTCTGAGCCAGTTCAGTGCACTCAGCTGTGCGACGAGGGCAGGATCCAGTACCTGAAGGGATACATCAATGAAATACTCAAAGGTAACTTGGACTTTTGGAGCGTCTTCACCTTCTGGTTATTTCTACTTGTCTTTTATGCCATAAAGAAATAAACAGGTCAAAGCTGACAGCAAAGTAGACTAATAAATAGTCACTAAAATGACAACCTAAGTGAACATAGTGATGCTAATAAATACAATAACCTACATGACATTTAATATTGCAACAGATCAGCATTTCCACTTTCAGAAAGGAGAAACTGCCCTTAATTACCATGCTCATAGAGCTCTAGCACCTCTAAGCTACAGAGAGCATTTTTAAAGACTCTAAATGGCTTTGTGCTTTGCTATCTCTCTGTCCTCCTCCCCATCTCTTTCTGGTACAAACCAAAACACCTACAGAACCATTTTTTAATGACAACACACAGAGGCAACACGATTAGCAGGATTATCTGGTTTCTGTTTACAGCTCTAAATGATGGAGTTAATGTCAAAGGTTACACTGCCTGGTCACTGCTGGATAAATTTGAATGGAACAAAGGTTTCTCTGAAAAATTTGGACTTTACCACATCGACTTTAAGAACAAGAACAAGCCACGGTACCCAAAGGCATCTGTTGACTACTACAAAAAGATCATCAGTGCCAATGGATTCCCAAACCCAAGAGAGGTGATGTGAACTGCTAATTCTGTTCTTTTTTACTTTGATGCATGGGCAAATATCACAGTGTATGTCAAAAAACTTGTATGAATATGGTACACAAAGTGACACTTTGGTTCTTTAAGTAGGGATGTGTTCACTAGACAGACCTGTAGACACTGAGAGTGGGAACAGCCTCAGTTATTGTCTCCAAAGCATTCCACAAACTCTAACTGGACTTACTGAGGCAAGCAAAGTTCTCCATCAGAAGTTAGCAGTGCTCTGTCAGATTTCTAGGCAGAAAAATAGACACATATTCCATATTATTTTCCAGTAAGGTAGTACATAGCATGCGATTTAAAAAATTCTATGAAACAATTAACTTGGAGAAATATGTTGCAATAAAACCCACAGAGATACAAAGAAACTTGGAGAAAATCACTGAGATTTTGAGAGAATAAAGCAGTTTGAAGTCTCTTACAGGGGGCAGGTGGGCAGGGACAGAGCAGAGCAGAATCCTGCAGTCTCACAGAACTGCTGTCAACCTTCCCAGGTGGAAAACTGGCACCGGAAGGCCATGGACACCTGCTCCACCACACACCAACACCTTGCTGCAGGTAACTGTGTGTCTGCTGGCTGGTTTGAGAAAAGCATACTCTGTAACTTTCACATTTTGAATCTCTCTGTGGACAGCCCTATTAGCAGGCCCTAAAAGGTGCTTTCTCCCTGAAAGCACAACCCTCTAAAGGAAAACGTGTTTATTTACTCTCTCCAGCTAAAAGCACTGTGGGTGAATGGACTAGCTTTGGATGTCAGTGGAATACACCAACTGGAAGAGATACTACTTAAAACTGAGGTTAGGTGTGACTGTTCTCCTGAAAATAAAAGTGCTAAATGCTTTCTCCAGCACAAACCAAGCCAGACAGATCAAGACAACCAGGCAGACAGAAAATCTCTACCTGTTTGACTTCTACAGAAAGTGGAAGTGTAAAAAAGGGCTAAGGCCTGGCCTAAGGTTAAGCCAAATTTTACTCCTGGTAACAAAGCCAACACCAACACAACTCAGAGCAGCTGCTCAAGAACACATAGCACAGGAGGCTCTGCCTGCAGCTTCCAGTGCCAGGCTAATCCAGCATTCCCAAAGCCTTCCTGGTGTAATCCAGGCCCTTCCATAATTCCTGAATTATGTCATTCAGCCACAGTGCATTTCTGCAGCTTTTAAAAATGAGCAAATAAGTATTATGGAGTCTTAGGAGGAGGATTAGCTAAAGTGCACATGGTAGGAAATGTCAGTGATCCCGAGTTTATCCTGCTTAGCCTCAACTCCCAAGTTAAAACTTCTGTAGGAATTATCTGGGTTTACTGAACTCCTCAAGGATTACCTGGGGAATGAAGTTCTACAAAATAAAACCTATTTAATTTTGCACAGAACAATCTTAAAAAGGCCCAAGTGCTTCCCAAGGATTTCTCTTTGAGAATTTTCTTTTCTACCCTTTCCCCTTGGGGTGGGGGCAATAAAACCAAAGACCCAGTAAAATACTGCTAATACACTGAAACTAATTCATAGCAAACATCATTGTTACAGCCCTTTGAGCACTGAATGTCTTCAGAAAATTCCCCTAGAAATCAAAAAAAGAGAGGAAACTGTCATGGATTTGCTCCAGCTTTTGCAGACTCAGGAAATTTTGTTTTCTTCGCTGTTTATGCCAATGTCAAAATTTTAATGTTCAACAATCTTTAATCTGTGCTAACTCTCAGCAATTAGTGCACTCCAGAGAGTGCACCCTCTTACATATTACTCATTTCTCAAATTTTAGATTCCCTGATCACTCACATGGAAATGGTGACTGAGATTGTTCTTCCTACAGTTTTCACACTCTGCATCCTCATCTGCATTGTCCTGCTAATATTCTACCTTCGAAATCACACCTAAAACTGCATGTTCACACACACCTTTCTGCCAAAGGAATAAGATGCAATTGTTTTGAGTGGTCAAACTTTACCACAGATGCCTCTTTTTATACCCCTGTGACAAAACATGACTTTACTTATCCAGCTTTTTCTGTTCAATTCCCAAAATATCACTTTTCAAAATCAAACCCCAAAGTACATTCTCTTTCTACATCACCTTCTACTGATTTCAAGGAGCAGATTTTACATTTGTTATTCTATTTGGAAACCATGATGGATCTGTTCACCAGAAATACAGTTAAGATTAAAGTGATTCAACTCTTGACAGTACAAATTTCAAGTGACTAAAAGCTGCTCGCAAATTCTGATTTCAGTCTGTTCATCAACAGACTTTCAATTACCATGTAATTGCTATTTAAAGACAGACAGGCATATAACTCTAAAATAGACAATTATAGCTTTTCTTCAAATTATTAAACTGATAGTTATTAAGGTGTAATTTTAGAAAAGGGGTAAGAACTAAGATTTACTGAGGAAAAACCAGAAATTATAGAAACTTAAAGGCATGAATATTGGGTTTTTGCTTATTTTTACTTATCAATAGTTAAGCTTCTTTATGCACAATGTTTCTGTTTCAAATGATTTAGTAGCATATACTAAACTATTGTTTAAAAATCAGACTACAAAATGTTGCATACAGTATCTAGCCAATATAACACATGCAAATGCCAACCCAACATATTGAAATTATTAAGCCCAGCCAATTATACTGATTTTCTTTTCAAAAATTAACCAAAACATACCAGACAACACTGTTAAAATAACTCACTTCACATTGAAGGAGAAAAATAATTTGAAGAGGAGAGAGAAGTGTATCCAAGAATACTCCAAAATATAAATACAGGGACAGAGAAAACCAGACTGCCAGAAGACCCCCGGACTGGATGAACAGCTTTCCAAATCTCTCTGGATGATGAAGCATCACTTGGCACCAGGAAAACACAACAATATTGCTGGGTTTGTTGGTTCAGATAATTCCCATTTTGAACAGAGTCTGATTGCATTCTTAATGAACAAAAATAAAGTACGAAACCCCAAAGTGCATAACTTTATTGAAGACTTGTAAATACATGAACAAAACAATCTGCTGTATTTCCAAAATATTTACACTGTACAGTGTTAAATGAACAATATTTACAAAAAAACCAGACGAAGTGGGGCTGTGTAGGTCCCACTGAAGCACACTAAAGCCATCAACTCAGGAAAGATGCACTGTTCTTTCACTGAGAGTGGTTCTAAATACTCTGTTGGGACACAGAGGACACTGAACTCTCCCTTTACTGTACCTTTGCAGTCCTGCTGCAGAGCACTCATGTGAAATGCACGGGACTGCACGTGGTCACTGTCAGGAAATAGAGCCTTTCTTCAGTGCCTCCACTAAGGCTGGAGTTGGACAGGAGGCCTGTGGGGACAAGGGGAAGGCTGGGATTAGCCACAGCTCTCAGCAATGGCACAGAGCAGTTCATGCAGCAGCTGCAACAACTGATTCCAAAACTCCAGTTTCACTGCATTACTTCATGACAAAAGCCAGGAAAGGCAGGGAAGTGTTACCAAATCACAGCATTCTATCAAACCTCACCCCAGGAAAGCAAATTATTTCTTTTTCACTCGTGCTACATTTGATTGCAGTAAGGAATGTCTTCTCCCCTTAGCATCTGCTTCCTTCCCTGACTAGAGACCAGCATTCCTAGCAGGAAAATTTCTCTTCAAAACCATTCTGATACATTGGCAAAGATTTTAGAGATGAGTTGCAAGATTTTCTGGATAACATTTAACCACATCACATTTGGAACTGTTTTGTCATTTTAACTCTAAAACCTTAACTCAGACAAGGTCAGAAGGCACTTCTTTCACCACTTTCTGAGACTATTCCATTCTGTAAATACCACCTCACTCTTTTATTAAAAGGCAAAACATCATTTTGCTTTGATGAAAAGTAAATATAAGTACAAAATAGTTCAGGATCCACTGAACTCAGTATAAAACTGAATTTGTTTGAAGTGTGTGCCTTCATTATTTCCTTTCACCACAAACATTCCTTACCTGAATGGTTTGATGCCATATGTTCAACTGGAGGATTAGTACTAACTTGCCACATGGTTTTAACCTCCTTTGGTCCATGCCCACTGCTTATCTCCACCTTCCACATTTCAGGGTGTTCACTGAGAGAATGAAAAACCCATCAAAATTCAGTCCCATCTGAATTTTAATGCTGCAAACACTCAAGCTTCTCTTACTTTTGATAGAACTTCTTCACAACAGCTGGTCTGATGGGCAGCTGAAACACGTGCTTCTCATTCAGGGGGTTTTCCTTGTAATACTTCATGCAAATCCTACAACAGATAGCAACCAGTTATTTTCTCAGGAGAAATGCTTGTGCAACACTGCAGAAACCTTGTGCAAAATTAACTACACTCTCACATTATTATCTCCTTCACTTTTCAATTCTAGTCACAAAGCAACATTTAGCAGCAAATCCAACAGCTCCTTCTGCAGTCTCACTCTCATCAGCATTAAGGAGGGCTGCTTTTTCTAAGTGTTTCTTTACAACTGTCAAAGAATCTCTATTTCTTATTGTCATTTAAGGAAAAAGAAGTAAAGATGAAATAGTTACTGTGTCAGAGGGAAGAGGTGCTCATGTCTAAACTGCAGTAAGACTCTGCAGTTGACCACGATTTCCAGCATGTGGTGAAGCTTTTGAACACGATGAACTTGTTCTTGTAGATCCACTGCCGTGGAAATGAAGTAATCCTGGAACAGCAGAGAGCTCCTGCTCTCACCTCAGCCCTCACTTTCTCCACACACACAACACGTCCTCAGTGAACCAAAATAATCTGCCTGGTTCTTTGAGAAGCCAACATTTTAAGAGAGGCCCAGCAGTCTCAGAACCAAGTTCCACCAAAGTGTGAACAAAGGTGCACTGCCCAGATACCAAGCTAGTTATACAGGAATTAGGAAACAATGACATTCCTGCAGTTTGCTGTCCCAGCCTCATGATGTGCAATTCAGTTTCTCAGCTGATAAGCAGGACATGACCTGCATCCCACCATCAGCTGGGAATGCCCTACTTTATCCTGCTTTCAGAGTTTAAAAACAAAACAAAAGCATCTCACCAAGTAGGTTAGTGTTGCAAGTTCCTGGCCTGTAAATTGAAAAGAGAAGAAAAAGAATTAACATTTAACACATAGTATCAGATAAAATATAAGCAAGATTCAGGTAATCAAACAGGGAACTGTACCAAAGAAAAGTACAAAGTCTCTAAGAATGTAATGCTATTTACTGCTATGACTGCTCATTGAAAACAAGAAAAAAGCCCAGCCAAGTGGCATGGTAGAGGCATGATTTTATTTACACCAAGGCTGCACAGTGAAGGAACTCACCACACACTTTCACACACCTTCCTTGGGACATACTGGCTTACAAGTGGTGAAAATAAACAAGAAAAAGAACCAGAATGAAAACAGGATGACAGAACAAAACAGGAATGAAGAAATGAAGGGGGTAACAATAATGGTAAAACACAAAGCTACAGCTCTTTTGAAACAAGTCATTTTTTTAAAATTTGAAACACTGGACAACTGAAAAGTTCAATTATGAAGGAGCTGGAAACTGCACTGCAGCAGATGGGAACAGAAAAGAGACTGAGTGTACTAAAAAGTTCAGTATTTCCTGCAATGGAATACCTTTTCTCTTGAATTTCTGATCATGTTAACAGGTATCAGGCTCACCTATGAAAAAACTGACATAATCCTTCTTCATCTTATCCAGCCCAACCTCGAAGAGCATTTGAATGGGAGTGATGCCACTGAGGGAAACAACCTCCATCTGTCCATGATAGGACTGCTGAATCAATTTACGTAGGAAACTGCTGCCCCCTTGATGAATCTAAACATGGAAAGAGTTTTCGTGTGATGCAACCCAGTGGGAAACATCACAAACATTGTTTAGAAGTGCACACCAGGGAAACAGAAACAAACCGTGATACATGAAGGCAATTTAAAAACTATATAACACAAGGGAGGAGAGTGAAACGACCAGAACTATGTTGACTTGACACTACCCACAACTTTAAGGTTCATTCTGAAACACAAATACATACCCAGGGCTGTATCTCACCATGTTCCAGGGATTTTATGACCAGTGTGAAACAGTCTATCAACTCCTGATAGGAACTGACACCTTCAAAGACAAAGACACAATATTTTAATTACCAGAACAGGCCTTTTCTCTGGCTGTTAAGTAAGTAACAGGCCAATACACAAGACCCAAAGCCCTCAATTAAAGGACAGATGAAGTGACAGACTGCTCTGCTTTTGGTAACTTTGTCACATGATGACTTCAAAAAGGGTTACTTTAAAGAAACAAACATCAGAGAAAGCTGCGGATGACTCAGCGCATGGCAGCAGCACATTGTCATAGACAAGATTTTGGCTTCATTCTCTCTCTATACATTGATAATTGCCCTTCAGATCTAGAAAAAGAAAAATGTATAAAGTTCCAGTTTTAGTGCAGATGAGTACTACCAATTGTTTAGTGCCTTTTACAGTCAAAGCAAATGAAATCTAGGATCTCCTGCAGGGTGCTGGTCTGCCTTTGTTTGTTGTAAAGAAGTATATCATCTTGCATACCTGAAATGAGCTCTTTTACAAAAGAGACTGTTGATACCAATTTTCTGAAGAGTTGATCAGTCTTTAAATGAAATGTACATTCATTTCCCTGACAAAGCAATATGGTACAGAGACAGGAGAAAGAAAGGAAAACAGGTGGGGCAAATCCCCTCAGTACTTACTCCTCATTTTGCACCATAATTGCTCAGCAAAATCCAGGTCTCCCCTCTCACTGAAGACTGATTTTATGTAACTGTCCACTGCAGCTGTGTCACACTGGATTTTCTGAAAGAGTTAGGGTTAGGGTTAGCTATCAATACAAAAGAAACAAAGAGCAAGAGATCCATAGTTCTTTACATCTATCCATTTACACGTGTAAGTAACACACAAGACACAGTGAGACTCTGAAATAACTACAGTTACAAGGGAAATGAGATAACACAATAACTATTAGGAAATGGCACACACCTCTGTTTCATTCTTGTTCCCAGATATGCCGTCTCCATCCAGCTTCTTCTTTAAATCTGGCAGAGGGAAAAACAGTAAGTTTCAGCTCTATGAAAATGAAGTGTCATCAAACCAATCACATTAATCCCCAGGCACAGCATAACTAACAAATACACTAACAGACAAAATGCGTGCATTTTAAAAGTGGTTTTACTGGGTCAGGACATAGTCTGAAAAGACTTTTTAAAAGTATTTTTTATGATTACTTTTATACACGACGTTAGGACAAGGAAAAATGACAGATATTTATAAGCTATTCAGTTACTCTGTGCAGGTGATTATAGCACCCAAATTAACAACTCCAGTTCTAATGCTTCCAAAATTGTATGTGGCATTTCCTTTCATTTCTGTGAAATGTGAAATCCCTCTCCCCATGGAACAAGCAGCCATTACCAGTCAGGAATTCCTGGACCAGTTCAACCGCTGATTCCGGCTCCAGTGGCTCAGGCCACTCAGTCACACCCGTCTTCAAACCTTCAGCCAAAGCCTAAAGGCAGCAGGAAAATCAAAACACCAAATGAGTTCTTGTTGGAAGGTCTGCACGAGCCGTACTTCAGAGTGTAGGTAACTTTGCCAAGACTCCTAAATCTCTGCATGGATAATCCAGACTTTTCTGCATGACTTGTCCTCTTTGCACTCAAAACTAAAACTCAGCTCCAAGTTTAATCTAAAATAAAAGCTGAGTTACCTTGGAAACACCTGATGAATTTTTAAATAGTTATTAACACATGAAATCCCAGTTCTCTGTAACCCTGAAGTTGGAGTTTCTGCCCTGTACTTACGAGGAGCAGCTGCAGTTCCCGATACACCTGGTACACAGGGCTTCTGGGGTCCCCACACTTCAGGGCAATATTCTGCAAGGTCCACAGGTTTATGTCAGTTCCAAACTTTAGCAATCAGGTGTCCTAAAACTGTCATTACCGAAATGTATGTTAGCATAACTTAAACTATGAACGGGTTTTGTTGGTTATATTGGTTATCCTTTACACTGCTCGTGATGTAAGTTGTGCAAAGAGCTTGGGTTTGCTTTTTCCATCTGGACTTACCAGTGTGGCAGCTGAAATCAGGGGGGGAGTCTCCAGAATCTTATCAACAATATTCCAGGTAATATCAACATATATATTGCTTCCAGATTCTATAATGGTGTCCTCAATTGCAGCAACTTGGATCAGTTCATATTGAGCAAATCCTTTTGTTGTCACCTACAATGAACACATTTAAAAAATAAAGACAACAAAACCACCACAATGTTGATTGGTTTGTATGCAAGCAAAGTCACTTTAAAAGCATTTCACAAACACACAAAAAAGGGTTATTATCAGACAAAAGCATTCCAAACATTACCTCAAAACAGACTGTTGTACTATAGGATCATACTAAGGTGAGTTTTTACATAGAATATTTAAAGCTCCCCCAAACCAGCATTATAAATCTCAAAACAGAGTTTTTAAACTTAAACTGAAGACGGAGTGTAAAAACCTACAACAGATGAATGATGTCTTCTTTTATGTTCCATTTTGAGCTCTTCCAGGTTTGCAAAACAAGATTTATCAGCTGTAGGACCTAGAAAAGGGAAGAAGTGAGAATCAGAAAAGCATTTGATACAATTCAAATTTGGAACTTCAAATTCATTCCCAAATGCTCCATTTGCTCAAGCACGAGTCCTGATATCGTTCAGAAAGGAGGGAGTCTCCTTTCCTTTGTCCTGTTGATGAGAGCTGCTGTGAACAGAGACATGTTCAGTATGAGTCGGTGGCTCTGTAATGGCAGCAGTTTGAATTTGCTGTTATTGCACCCAACTGTACACAGGCCTGCACACATACAGGTGCACCAACTATATTAAAAAGCTATTTTCCCCCCTCAGCATTCATTAAAAACACCTTCCCTCTCTTTTTAAAACCAGGAATATAGAACATTTCCAAGCCAAATCACACAAAGACAGCATTATGACACCAGAATTCCCACATTTTTAAGCCTTTCTCATTTGATTTTATGTGCCACATAAAAGCTTACCATCACAGGAGACCAGGTAAATATTGATCCCTGTGACTTTCTTCCCAGCTTTGAGAGGCTCAGCTCCAATCCAGCAGGTGTGTTCAGGATCAGAACCATCACACCTGATCCACAGGGGAGGAAGCACAACCTGGTCACCTATTCCCAGGTGGGTCAGGTTTGGATTCTGCACCATTGCATATAAGGAAACCAACTGCCTAGAAATAGGAACAGGGAGAAAATAAGATGTCAGCAGTCACATCTCCTCATAAACTAATGGGCAATTTTATTATGGGGATTGAAACAATACAGGTTCTGAAAATTAGGCAGAGACAAAAGCTGCAAAATAAAACATCCACAAGGGCAGGGAAACCTTTGACACTTACTTTGCTCTTCCCACAGATAGACCTGTAGGTCCAGGACTCTCCTTTGGCAAAAGCTCAGAGGGAGAAAGAGCTTCCTCTGTTTTTGATTCTTCCAGTGAGTCACTTTCTTCACTGTGTGCCTTTAAGGAAAAGGTGGAGGTAAGCCAAAAACTGCAAGGTGTGTGAAAATATTTGATGGGAATTCAAAAGTCTGGATTACATTTAAAAATCAACTAACATGCACACTCACTGCTTTCTGCAAAATGTACATTGGACTGCTTCCATTCCAAAATCTTTCAACGGGGCTTTTGCAACTGCCACCAACCAAATAGATCTCCACATCACTCTGAAAAAAATAATTGAAATCATACAGAAATGCTGCATTCCAGCGATTTTTTATACCAGAAACTGCAGAATTAACCAATTCCAACCCCACTGCAGCCATTCAAGAATCACAGTCTTCTTTACTTGAGTGGAACACAAGCACTCCATGTCACAGGTGAAATGAAATCAACTGTGAAAATGCAACAACTTTCAACATTCAACTCATCAACACAGAAAATTTAAATTCCAGCAAGCTGATTGTAGAAAAGACTGAAGTTTGGTTCTATGAACAGAACTTCAGAGAATCTGAGCTAGGAGGGAACACTGAAGTGTCAACTGCTGTCACCAGGTAGACTTGAGATGGAGAATAGTCATCTAAAGTAACATCAAATATCAATCAGTTGCTTCTTTGACAGTCTCTAAATGCTGTTGGGAGACATTAAAAAAAGAAAAATAGATCCTGTCTCAAGAAGGAAGGAATCCCAATTTTTGCTTAAGCTTTCCCATACAGAGCATCATTGCTTGGTTCTTTACATCTAGTCTGCTTTTTACATTACTATATATTTAAACTTATAAAAATCCCAAGATTAACACAACTATTAAAACAACCATTCTATGATTTTACCTCATAGAGATACGGATGTTCAGGGATACTCTCCCTTCCCTCTTCATATATTCTGAAAGAAAAGGAAACGCTGTCATACGTGACCTCTTCCCCTCAGCATCCCTAATTAAACAGCAAGATTAGCTGTTTAATTAGCTAATTAGCTGCCACACTAAACATCACAACAGGCGGGGCCACAGGTCCCCTCAGCAGAGCAGCCCCTGGGGGCGGGCACCCCCGGGAATGGGGCAGGGAACGGGATAAGGAACAGGAACGGGGCCCATCCCCACCGGCGCAGGATCCCCCCCCAGCCCCAGGATCCCCCTCAGCCCAGGAAATCCCCCCGATCCCCTCAGCCCCAGGATCCCCCCGATCCCCCTCAGGCCCAGGAATCCCCCCGATCCCCCCCAGATCCAGGAATCCCCCCGATCCCCCTCAGCCCCAGGATCCCCTCCAGCCCCGGGAATCCCCCGATCCCCCCC